>OZ038392.1:48494794-48958584 GCA_964036045.1 Eutreptiella sp. 'Long Island Sound 2002'
GATTCTCGTCTGACCCTCTTGCCTGACCTTGCACAATCGGGTTGGGGGGGCAAGGGACATCCAGGGGCCCATTCTGTGTTTCGGTGAGGGACAGAGGGTCTGCCGTCTGAACTACTCCCTCGGTCAACACGAAGATCTGGGCCAACACAAAGTGAATGGACCATAACCCCCCCCTCCCCCCACTCTTGTGAGCAGAGGGATGACCGTCCCACTCTCGTGTACCAACAGTACGTGTTCCGCCGGCTGTTGAGACTGTCCTCCTGAGCACTCGACGCAGTGCGTAGTGCCAACCGGCACTCTTCCAGCGCTATGGCGCCCCCTGGTGCTGGCACGGCCTTGTCTACGCACGGCACCATCGGTTTTCTGACCGCGGCCTTTAAGATGGAGCCAGTCCATTGGGATTCGGGGAGGCGGGCTGGCTCATGCCTGTGGACAGTTGCTTCTGCTGATACGAATTTTGCTTGTGACTGCGGCCCACGTTTGGTTTGTTTGGAAGTGATGTTCAGCCACAGCTAATATGCTGTACCCAGTGGCTGTGGCAAAGATCTGGTTTGCTGCTGGTGAGCATGTGCTTGGTGGTCCCTGTGCTCATGGGGACCAACACATTCGTTTGAGGTACATCCTGACTCGAGCTACCGTGCTCGAGAAAGGGGGAGAGGGGGCATTGAGTATGGACCTGTTTGGGTCCATCTGTCCAGCCCCCCGCCCCCTGGCTCCTGTCAAACTCGTGTTTACTGCTCGTAAACACGAGTTTAGGGCTCATAGTTGTCTGCCTGCCTGTCTGTCTGTCTGTTGGTGTCTTTGTGTTGCCCCAGGACAGGAATCGACCGCATCTGCTTGATGCTTGCTTTGCATTACCTAAACAGCGTCACTCTTCCAGAGGACAGCCTCTGCCAACCCCACGAAAACCTATGCAAATTGTCTCTGTCTGGATGGCGACCAAAGTACTCAATGCCCTTGTGGTAGTATGGTGAGGTAAGGATCCCCCGTCACCCCCGCCACCTTTATGGCATCCCCCCTCCCACCACTGTCAGCCACCCTCCAACTGCCGTCGGTTGCCCTCGAATCACCGTTTGACCCCAGGCTGTCGTTAAGCAACGGAATACAATTGACCCGTTCCTGCAAGGTAGGTTGACAACAGCTGTTGCTGTGCTCTCAAGGTTCTGTCGACACTGGTTGTCTGCCAGCAGACATGTCTCACCCAGGCCATTCTTAGTGCCAAAAACCCAGCCCCCTACCCGAGTAGGAAGCGGGTCGGAGGCCAAAAGAAAAATAAAAATCGCGTTTGTGCACCTAGAATCAGCCTCCAATTTCAGGCACCTCAAATTATCGCATCGCCAGTTGCAGGTCCTAATTGCAAGAAGACCCAAAGGCGGGGCCACGCTGTGCACAAGCGACCCCTCAAATCCTTGTGCTCGATCACATGATTCACAACATGCCTTGTCATGATGAGTGATGCTGTATCTGCTTTCCTGCCATGTTGCATACAGTGCACTAGGCAGACTAATTGGCATTCTTGGACAGGCCGTTCTCTGTGCTTTTGTGGCTGGTTGCATACTGTACCCCGTGCTGTGTGTGGCTTAGGCTGCGGAACCAAACCTCTTATCATCCCCTGTCACTCGTACCTCACCCACACAGAATCTTCATATGCAGATTTCGCCACCTGCAAGACAACGTGTGCTTTTTGTTGCATGAAGCGCGCTGCCTAATTTTGTGCTTCCAGTGTAGTATTATGGTTGCGACCAAATCTGGATCATTGTACAGGGCACTTGATTTCGTGGCTTGAGGGACTAAGTGTTGTCACTTTTCTGGGATATTCCACAAGTAAATCTTTGCATAGCAGTTTGGCCACACGTGTGTGTGCGCGTGTGTGTTATTTTGATTGCAGTTCCAGCGACCAGCACCGGTATCTGAGAAGTGATGTGGTTGTACACCACTTTCATAAGTGGTGTTTGGCAGTAGATCTCGGTGAAAGAGGAAGGATTTTCCGTTTAGCCCCTGCCTGTGCACAAATGTCATATTTGTGTGGTGGTAGCGTGGGCCTCAGAATCTGTATGGGGCTGCACAATGGGCTGTGCACACATTCTGCAGAACTAGACCATTCCAGAACTCAAGGAAAGTAGAATCCTAACAAATGGGGCATATAAGGACAGGCTGCATTTGTCGGATGAAAAACATTGGTGGTGTGCCAAAAAGAATACAGTTATATTCATGCGCACTAAAGAGCATGTATGGAGCGCTTGGTCTTGCAATGGTGTGTTTGGTTGAAGGTATTTGTACAGACGTCCATGCAACATCCAATTTGGCTCCGGGCCATACATGGCATAGTGCCAAAGGGGTTATCAGTCAAGGCATGCACTTACCATGGAGTGTATGGAGTAGTGTTGGTGCTGTGGAGCGGTACACTCTCTACTGGTTGTATATTCTAGTGTTTCGGTGAGGTGCGAAGGGTATATCAGTACTGGCTCCTTCATTAGGCCTCCGGTTGTTCGGGAAGGGCGTGCTGCAATTACGATGAAGAAGTACGCAAGAATTTTGTGTGGGGCGGGGGGGGGGGCACCAGGTCCTGGCGCTATGGTCACCCCTGCGCCCCCCCCCCCCCCAAGTGGGCGCATCGTCGTCGGTCAACCTCAAAGGCCAGAGGAGTGCCGAGGATGACAGTCAGAGCCGCCTCTGCTGTGAGGTTCAGATGACACTGTCCTGTAACTAGCATGGATAGCCTTGGTCTATAATATGAGTGAACCTTCGATGTAGGGTACGACTCACTATATATAGTACCGGTGTATAGTGATCTGCCGCTCTATCATGATGGACACACCTCAATGGACAAAAGGCTGAAAGTGCCTATGGCGGGGGCATTCAGTCAATCAGAACCGACCATTGCTCTCTCTCCAAGTGGGCGCTGTGCCTGCACTGCGCGTCAATGCTCGGTACAGAACAACAAACAAAATAATGAAGCATTCCAAATCGGTAATTTCACCCTAACCTATTTGGGTGTGTGCTTCCTCACGCTAGCAACATACTCCCACCGCACAGTCAGCAGGTTCGAGCACGTGCCTCAAGGTTTGTATGTTTGTCTGCGCCTGATCCTGGCAGCCCCCTGCCCCCTCCAACCCACCCACCCACCTTGTCCGAGATACAGCTTGTCATCCTTCTTGTGTTCAAGGGGCCCCAAGGTACGCCTGGACGAGATGAGGTGGCGCCTACTGGAATCTGCACCAAATCCAGTGAGGCCTCCTGCGCCTTTCGCGCCCTGATACACACTCTTCGCTTTTATTTTACTATACGGAGATGTCACTTGGGTCATCCGCGGAGAATGGCTGGTGTTCCTGCGGATACACATGGCACGAACATCATGGGAACACGCCAGTAGACGCCTATGACCACACAATACCATACAGCGGGGAACCACAAACCAAATGGATTAACCCCCAAAGCTTTGAGGCTTTGCGACCCTCCCCCACAGCCACAGCTCAGGCGCACAAAACTTCAAACAGATGCGTGCGGGCTCCTAAGATGCCCCAAGTGATTCCAAAGGGCGGCGACCATCATTGTTGCTCTGGCCAAAAAAACGACTTGTCCAACACCCACGAGGTGTATGGACTCTATCGCCTTGTGGCCTTGTTTAACTTTGTGATGAAGGCTGATGGAATTCCTTGACTTTTTGGTGGTGCCTGATTAACACTTCTTCTGCATCATCAAGCTGATCTGTTTCTAACCAGCTGGCCACTATTGATTTTGTTTCTGGGCCCAATGCCCTTCCTGTGTCTCCCTCAGTATGTCAAAGTATGCCACAGTTCTACGTCTCACACTTTTTTTCCTTATATCAGATACACTGGGCGTACCTGGTGCATGGGCCGTATCCCCCCCCCCCCACCTTCTTTGTCGATGCTACGCCTTGTCTAAGCAACACTACCCACAGGAATCGCATTTTTGTGGCACTCATGCAGTGGCAAATTAACCCCCGAGAAATATTTTCTGTTTTTCCTTCAGTGCAATCGTGGACAATCTTCTATCTGTAGACAGTTACTTTGAATTGCTTTGTGGTGCTTGCACCATTTCCATATACATGCATGCATGCATGCACTGGCAATGTTGGAGGAGTAGGAATGCATATTAAGAAGCATAGCTCTTGGTTGCTTAGTCTAGTGCTGGTTGGGTGCATTTCAGCCAAAAAAGATGCCCGGCATGTGCCTGGTGCGCACCAGGCGCACCAACATTCCCCCAGTGATAGTGATTTAGCTGGTCACGTGACAAGTTTTAACTCTACTTCGGGGCTTCACTAGGGACTGAAATCTGGAACCTTTGCCAAAAAGGAGCACGTCCTTTTTGGCAAATGTTCCAGATTTCAGATAGATAGATACCTGAGGAGGCAGGGTGATGAAGCCAGTGGCCAAGGCCAAAGCTGCTGCGGCCATTGCATCCCCCCTCAGCCGGGCTTTTCTCACAGATTTCAAAAAGTATACACATGCCCTCCACCACCACCAACGTGGTGACATGTTTGCACGTCGGGGCAAAAATTGCGAAAAAACACCCAAAAAGTTGCACAAAACTGGTACAAACTGAATGAGGCCGAGAGATATATTGTGCCACATAAACAGTTTCGACCCCACAAGTATGTGCGTCATTACGCTCAGCACAAGACTTTTAATCACATTCACCACAAAGTGTGGTGGTGCGCTTTTGGGAGCACAATGCACAAACATCAACCTCATCCACTCCATCATCTTTCGTGGCAGTTGAGCTACTTGCATCAACAGCATTCCAAATATAAGGGGGATCGTGTTCCCATGGTTCCCGGGGGTACTGCCAGACCTGAATAAAAAAAAAACAGAAATTCGAATGGCTACATAACCCTTGTCTTCATTGAGTCTCCAATGTGGAGGGCAATGTCATGGGCCGGTTAACCTTGATCAGGCTGCACCACAGTGAAGTAGTATGCTGAAGTAGTGCAGGAACTGGGTTTTGCAAATCTCCTGACGCCTCCCCTGGTAAGGTACAAAATATTTTGTGCTGTGGCCCCTTTTGGTGGTGTACTTCTGTTAGTGTTTGTACTTCACATTCTTGTCCACATCAATGTCAATGCATGTGCCCCAAAAATGCTGCTGTGAAGTTTGTCTTTCAATACCAAAAATCGGATGCAAAAGCAGTGGCCTCAATTCTTACCTGCTTGTGGGTGCACAGAGGTGGCTGTGAACGGGAAGTATGAGGATTTTTGGCCCGGCTGCCAGGCTCATGCCAATCCACCTGCACCCACTGTGCCCCACAGAGCGAGCTCTTGCGCACCAAAGGCTTTTGTGGTGCATCGCGGAAGCAACAGCATGGGGAGTGAACTTGTATGATGACATGGTAGCTGCCTGTTGACAAAAGCAGGAAAGGACGCAGCAATCAACACAGGCACTGATCAAAAAGGACGAAAATCGGAAGCATATCCTCAGTACAGCATGCAAACCTGGGTGTTTGGAATGGCTCTGAGTGTACTGGGGAAGCATGATCAATCGCAGCCTGTACCCCCCCCCCCCAGGGCACCACCTTCCAGCCCCCCCCCCCCCCAGGCCACAATGACACCCGATGAGTCCAAGAATCTGCTTGATGCTTTGAATTTGGTGGCAATGGACTCACCACCCCCCCCTCCCCTGCCCCGTGGTGTAATGCTGGACAGCCCAGCGTCCACTGACACGGCATCAACCTTTCTGTGTAGCACAGAGAACTCAAAATGTGCCACACCAGAGCTCCATGACACGTCCGCGGAGGACAAGGACACTCAGTCCTACAGCACAGAGGGCTCAGCGAGTGCGAGCCAAACCTCCCTGTGACGGATGTGCGCAACCCCACCCCCCCTCACCCCGCAGCTTGTATGTTGTATTTTTGACACTGACACTGACACGGACTGAGGCATATACAATGGAAACTACCGCGCAGCGTTCCGCGTACACGGACCTCAACAGGTGTACCGGGCTCAGACAATCGCTTGCGCGCTGGCCTCTTAACTGGCCAGCGAAGGGGACGAAATCGTACTCGACAACCAAGGTGTGGTAAATGCCACCCCTATAAAACGTAAAGGGGTAGTCAAAGACCAGGCCTACCGCGACATAGGCTACCACAACGCCTCCACGAAACGACTCACCATACGATGGACTCCGAGACACCGCACCCTCGAACAAGCAACCACGTATAGCGACTATAAGGACATACAGGGGAACAACCACTCCGATGTCCTTGCAAATATGGGCGACAACCTGCCCATGGATTCCCAACAACCACAACCCCATGATATTGTCATTATCGGACAAATCATGCCCACGCCTGCAAAGGCATGGATTATGCAAGTGCGTAGACAAAAACATACCCCGGAGGTACACTGGGTGAGCTAGCTTCCCATGAAACATTACAGACGAAACGCGTGGACCCCATGGCTCTGGGGACAGGTAAGATGGTGGGGAACAGGTGCCCCCTGGGAGCGGTCCCCCACCCTATGCTCCAACTGTGGCCAACAACACGGGGCGTCAGTGCAGTCAAGACTAGCGTACTGCCCCGCCTGGGACCTGTGGCGCAGGAGCTGGACTGACTGGGCCCAGCACGCCTGCCAATGGCTGGAAACGGCCACCAGCCTTGAACTCTGGCTATGTGCCAGACTACTCATCCCGCTATCCCTCATCAATGCCATCCCCACCAGAGAAAGGCACAAACTACGGGCAGAGGTAGGCCTTTTCCAGTTCCGCATGATCCAGGCCATCCAAACCCTAAGGCGGAAATTCACCGACCCCACACCGCAACAGGCGCCATCACCCCTATGGCTGACTAGGTTTGTTGCGCAAACACTACCACCACGGGAAACAGCACAAAACCTACGCAACCAAGTTGGTGCGCCAATGCGGTGTGATAGGAAACGTAAACGTAGGGCCGAACCTGCAACAACGGAGCCCATAGACCCCGAACTGTGGCTCCGGGATGCGCATGTTGCAAACAATGACGAGGCGGTGGCATGGTTTGCGAACATTCATGAGACAGGCACGTTGACTCAGGAAGAACGAACTCAGAAACATCGACGCCTCGATGGTGACACTAGGCGGTGGGAACATTACCTAACGGCCTCAAACAAGTTGGCAAAGCAGCACGCACAACGCGCCCAACACGCATATTGCAGCGCACACGCATCAGAGGTAACACGACGGCACCTGTACGAACTACGCACATTATACGCCAACACACTAACAGCCAAAACAGAATACCACCTGCTCGTGTCAAACCTGATCAAAGAACATATAGAGGCACAACGACTACACAACACCTATACAACAATGTGCTTGGAACGCCGACAATGGTACGAACAGGGAAAACAGGACACAGTGAAATGGTACGCGGACCTGAAAACATCACACCTGACATACGCCAGATTTGAGAGATTGTGCACAGACACCAACCTGCTTGGCCACCACATGCAACAGGCACATTACACGTGGCGACAACAGGAACACATCATGAACTTGACGCAGGGGTTCAATAACAGCTGCCAGCAGAAAACAACACTATACTGGGACGCGTCCAGACAAGCGCGTCAGACAATATACCTCATACGGAAACGACCACGGGAACAATGGGACCCCACCTTGTGGGAAGTCCCATTGCAACCCTTACCAAAACGACACAAAGCGCACTGGGATCCAACCGAGTGGGAAATCCCGCTAACATGACCGCACCCACCTCAACGGGAAAACATGGGGGCCCAGCCATGAGCTGAAGCCCGTATGCACACCCTGGCACTGCCGAAATCTGTATTTAGCCTTGAACCTGGCCCACAGCGGCTCCTGGCACACTGTGAACTGGCCTATTTGATAAAAAAAATGTACTCGCCGCAAAGCGATGGGAGTAGGCAACCAAGATAACACTCGTTGCAAAGCGACGGGAGTGGGCACCATTTGTTGCGGTTTTTTTTGCAAGTGCATCTGTTCGTTCCATTTCATTTGCATGCTTCACACAACTTGTGTGCATTGCAGCTCTTAAAGTACACTTTCCAAGCTCGCCCGACGAGTTGCTACCTACGGCCGCGGGGAATACACGAGTACAAGGTCTTGTGTGCACTAGAATGCAATATCAATTGGTAATTCTGGCTTGCAGGACTGCGTGTTCAAGTGTTGCTCTACTGTTGGGTAACGGCTTAATTTGTGCAACGTTGGGTGTGACAACATACTCCCTCTTGTACGGCCACTATAGCTCATGCCATCTTTGTGGCCGACAACAATGCCACTTTTGCTACTTTCTCCGAGGCAGCACAGGCGTTGCAATTGTCCAACTATTTGTAGGTTATCTTGCTTCCGGCATTTGGATCACCACTTCATAACCATTTGTCATTATGCATCGGTTCCGTTCCACCCTTTGTGTTCCGTCGTTTTCGTGTGTTCCTTGTTTGCCTCAGGTTCTGCGTACCGTTTTCCTTCCAGGGAAGGACATTACTTCCTCATTGGACGAGTACGTGCATCGAGAATATGGCCACCGCCATTTCTTGGGCCTTCTCTATAGTTACTATTCGGTAGCATTGGGTTGGAGTTCTGGGATGTATTGGTACGCCGATTCACATGGTACAACCGTGAACAAAGAAGCCGGTGTTACGTACTTGCAATCCACGGACTTAAACGCATTTGGTCCTTGGCGTTCTTGAGGCAAATGCGTTAAACCGCTCCGCCTGTTGCGATTTCGGCAACCAGGGTTGTCCACGTTGCAATCTTGTTGTCACCGTTGTTCTCATTAAACGGTCCACCTTGGTTTCTGCCTCGATGGAGCGTATCTTACCCCTTTCAGACGAAAGAGTTGCCCGTATTGTGGAGTTTTGGCGCAAGACGGAGGTAGAATATGCTACCAATTGCGCAACTGGCCCAAAGTGGAGGCAATCTTTTGATAAAGCATGGTGTGCGTTCGGTCTCATCCTCCTAGGTGAACACAGCGAATGAGGAAACTCGCAAAAAGTCCCGGAAGGCCGGGGAGGATAACTATGTGTGTGTATGCGGTGGGTCCCTGCCTGTGTCGTGTCCACCCTGATGCACTTCTAACCCCATGGTGCATTTCCAACCCCATGGTGTATTTCAAACCTCATGACCGCCTTGGTGACCCACAGTCCCAAGAATTCTGGTACCCATCGCCGGAAATACCCAAGCTGATGAAAGCCTACCCAACACTTGGGTAGGGGCGGTGCGAATTGTGTCAGATCACATGTGGGCCGCATACCTAGCTGTTCGCAGCTGTTTGGAGGTGCCTGACACTATTTGGTGCGCATGTATGCTAACACCTCAGGTCACCGGGTCCATTTTGGATCCGCCAAGGGGGCGAGGGGGGCTGGGGTGCCCTCCCGCGCACGATACCCCCGCGCAGCGAAAACCCCCCTTAACCCCCCCCCCCCCCCCCCTGAAACCCCCCCTTTTTGAATTTTGGCTCTGGGGTTTCTTTTTTTAAATCAGGATGTCCGATTTTCGAGAACCCCCCCCCCCCCTGGTTGAAGGAGCTCGGGGAGCCCGAACGAGAGGGAAGGAGTGAAAGCACAGGGTGGGGTGATGGGCAAATCATGACTTGCATGGGGAGCTGCTGGAGGGGTACGTAATGGAGGTGGGGGCATCCAGTGAATAAACGGGTTCGATGGGGGATACGCTGACCCAAACCAGCCCAAGAAACAATCGATAGCCTTCCAAAACAAATAAACGATAGCCTTTGAGCGAACTCAAGGCAACATTCGGTACCGGTTTGGGAGTGCTGCAGTGCAGCACAACAAAATGCAGTCAGACTGATTGAGTTTGGCATGAGGTCACGATCATGCTGGTTGTTCCAAAAACCTAACGTCACGGCCAAAAGGAAGCTGAGCATGGTGGGGGTGATGGCATTCGGTTTTGTACTGTTACATATCGGAGATGGTGTGGACTTTGGTCTAGGTGATGGTGTGCATGATGGCGTGCACGATGGTGTGGGAGAAATCCCCTCCCGGGTAGTCCATCCAGAGGGGCGGGGTACGGCCAGAGTGGTGTGAGCGTAGGCGCGTGTGCACCCTGAAGCCTGTGAGGACAGACCTTCGACAACATGCTTTCGTTTCCTCACTGACTTTTTCATAGGTTCCCACAGACTATGTCCCTGAGCATACTCCATGGCCTCCCATGTCTCTTCGCCTCCTGCAAAGCTCTTGACGCGCTTGTACCTGGGGCTTGTCTTCATGGCCCTCGTCCTCATTCTGCATGGTCTGACCCCCCCCTTTCACCCACAACGCCTTGACCGCCATATGTACTCCCGTGCGCCTGCTTCCACCTCCACTGATCGTCCGCCTGTGAGTCCTCCGTCGGCGCTCCCAAGTGCTAGCAACCTCAGCCACCCTCCTGCGGGTAGTGCCACACCACCACTGCTACCATCAGTGTCAGGAGCCCGTGCCACAAAAGATGTGTGGTTTGTGCGACACGGCCAAGCCCAGCACAACGTACGGAACCGATACAATATCCACGATCCCGAACTCACGCCCCTGGGCCGTGCGCAGGCGGCGAACGTGTCGGCCCCGCAAGTTGACATGATCGTGGTCTCCCCGCTGAAGCGCACAATACAGACTGCACTTCTCGCGTTTGCAGCGCCGCTCGCTGCTGGCCATATCCGGCTCGTGCCGCACCCAGACCTTCAAGAGACCGAGGACAAGCCCTGCGACACGGGCAGTGACGTTGCAGTGTTACGGGAGATGTTTCCGTCGGTGGATTTCACAGGGTTACCCATGGATTGGAATCGGAAGCAGGGGCTGTATGCTGCGGGTGCTGTGGCAGTACGCACCCGCTGCGCGCGCCTGCGGCGTTGGCTGGGGATGCAGGACGCGGCACGTATTGCTGTCGTGGGCCATGGAGCGTTGTTTCGCGTGCTGCTGCGCGCCGGGCGGTTCGCAAATTGTGAGGTGCGGCATTATGTGCTGTCTGGGGGGGTGCTGGAGCTGCGGCGGTCCGCGTGGTAGACGGCTGACGTCTTGCCGAGATTCTGCTGCCGGTTCTCCCTTTGTTCATGTCAGCGCTGCCAGTGATCGACTGCTGAGGACTGGTCTCGAATTGTAGTTGTTGATGGATCTGCTGAAAGGTATCCCCGCAAAACCGCGAACGTTGCGGTTGGAGTCGGGTCGTGGTGGACGACAGTGGTGCGCAAGCCTTGGCCGTACGTGCACATGCGCCCTCACTACGGGTGTGGCCCAACCTATTTTTACATACCCAGAACAGGACATTCCCACATAGGCACAAGGCGGATTGGTGCTTCCCAAAAGCATGGAATCGAGGACTGATTAGGGGCATACCAAAAACGGCAGGTGCATGCTCTGTTGAGAAATTACGGCCCATTGCCCTGCAGCAGCTCAAAAAGAAGCGGTTTCTGACCGTACTGTTAATTCAGGTTGAAGACATATTATGCCAAATCACCCCGCCACAACAGGTGGGGTGCATTAAGCACAGACAAATGTAGCATCACATATGGGGTGTCCGGGGGGGGATGGGTCACCGCAGATGCCTCTATGTTGCTCACCATCGATTATCGCATTGCCCTTAGGACATTGTCACATAATTTCATTCAAGCAGCACTCAATTTCTTTTCTTTCCCCCCAATGTTTGTAAAGCTCGGCATCGCATCCCTTCGATCGCAGTACCGCTTTTTAGTGGGCTGCGCAGCGATAAAAGAATTCACCTTTTCACATGAAGCAGGTATCGACCAAGGGGACCCCTTTCCCCCCCAACTGTTCTCCTTTTGTGCAGCGATTGCCATCTACCCACTGCATGAATTGCAAGCGCCGTTGGCACTGTACTTGTATGTGGATGACTTTCTCATCACATTTGCCTCTCATGTCACTTTGCGCCAATTGGAACAGGTTTTTCACCAATTAAGAAAGTTTTCAGCAACGTCAGGCTTGCAGTTGAATTTGGACAAGTCTGCCTATGTCACAAAAGGTGTCCTGGCTGATCCAGTATTAGGCTACATGGCGCAGTCGGGACTCTAGCATGCGACACATGTTCGCTACTTGGGTGTTCGAATAGGGCATGTTTCTGCCAAGGAGGCATTTCTTGGTCCACTGTAGGAAGCTTTCCGCAGGGCACGAATAGCGGTTACCGTCTCTCTTTCGGCCCCACAAAAAATTTCTCTCCTAAAGATCTGGATTCTCCCCACACTCTTGCTCACAGCCAGAGCCTATGTAGCAAATGCCTGAGTCACATCGGCGCTCAACAATGTGTACAATGTCGTTTTTGGATTTGACAGCTGGGGATCACGGCACACCAATTTTCCCAGCACCGGGAAAGGGGAGGGTACTCTGTCCCCATGCCCAAAACCTAGCTGGCAGCCCAAGGGGGTACAACAGCATTGAAGGCTTTATCCGCACCCGGAGTCATGCCCACAATTGTACTGCAGGCCTTTGTCAAATTCTGCAACTCGTATGCCATTCCTATGAATCTCCATGTTCTTGCGGTCACGCAGCTAGGATCCGTCCCCATGAAAACAGCCAATTACCTGGCCACCAGCTATAAGGTGTACTCACTCGCCACGAAAGGAGTCAAAGTAAACCTCAGCGTGCGTATAGGAGACTTGCCATCGTGGCACTCCACAGTTTTTCTCAATCGCCAACACAACACATACTACTCCCCCCTCTTAATCCGACAGGGAGTTCATAAAGTGTCAGACCTTTTTGATGGCAACTTCCGCATGCATCCACACTTGGCAAAACACATTCCGCCCGCCTGGCTTCCAGTATAACAGTCAACGCTCTCCAACTATGTTCTCATGCCATCAAATGAGTGGTCTCCACCAGCAGCGTGGTCAGGGTGCTGGGCCAAGTCATCTTCCTTGGCGCTCATCGCACTGTCTCTCAAGGTACAACACAGGTCCCCGGCGGATGATTGGAAGGCCTTGTGAGCTGCAAAGATGCCCGCACTCCTGCAAGACTTTGTTTTTCAGTCTTTGTGGTACAAGTTGAAAATTCAGACCCGCTTAGAGCCCTGGCTTAAGACTGCAGATTGCCCCCTTTGTGGGGCACGAGAGACAGTGAGTGTTTCATGCCCTTCACAACTGCGCCTTCTATGCTCGTATCAATCATTTTATGGTGTCCTGTTTCAGTGAATGGAGGATCTAAGGAAAAAGAGGGCGATGGATGCATTTCCCTGTGACGTGCTCCCTCTCTACTATACCAAGACTAGTATTTCGGGCGGCGTGCAAGGTGCACGGGGTTGTCCGGTGTGCAGCGCTGCCCTCCGCCTCCCAAGAGTTTAACACGTTCATTGCCAAATTGCCAAATGGTTGGGTGAGCCGAGGGGCTTGTTCCTCAAGGACCCGCTGAAGGTCTTCAAAACAACCATTCAAAATTCTTCAATTTGCCCATGCATTACAGTCAGGTTGGTACCTTCCCCCCCAAGTACATAACTGGTGCTTGCGGTCCAAGTGCCCTAGCACTGACTCGCTTGCCCAGAATTCAAAGAAGCAAACATGCGACGAGAGAAAGGCAACAGGCGCTCAACAAGTCATTTCAATTCAGAAAGTATATTTCTCTCAGGGGCGGGATATTTTTCATTTTGACGGCCTAGCCAAGTCCTACCCCAAGGTAAGCATGGTGGGCGGTTTTGGCAGCTGCCACTTGGGGCACTGGGAATTTTCCCCACTGCTAGATACACTTGAGAAATAGACAAATGGCAGGGCCGAACTTAAAACAGCAATCTCGGCGGTACCGAAAGTTACACGGAAACCAGTAATTTTCGGAGACTCGTAGCATGTCTTTGACGGAGTAGCAGGTGAAGCGTACGAGTGGCGTCGACAACAGTGGTGTCTCTGAACGGGCCTAGTCTTGAACTTCCACCTATGGGAGGCACTATTGCTTGCCATCGGCTCTGTGCAACATGTGATGCAATGGGCCTGGTCCTCTTCCCATCAGGGGATCCTGGCCAATGAACACGCAGATGTGCTAGTGGAGCAGGGGAGGCGAGCCCACCTGCTCCTGCTCTACCCATCACCAAGCCCGCCAGCTCTAGCTGAACATTACAGACCATGGCCGTGCACTTATGATCCAAACGAAGATTGCCCTATTGCAATGGCATTGTTCAACACCCTAGACCAAGAAAGTTCCGACAGCTCATCTGATGACGCTACAATTTCTCCAGCCCCGTCCTTGCTAGCACTCTGTGCTGTACTGAGGACCCCACTGCCCAAGGCCACACCGTCACGCAGAGCAGTTTGGCAGGCGCTAGGCTTAGAACCTATGAGGGAAGGCTACCAAAACTCCGGGGACAAGGAAGCCCTTTCGCCGGCTTCCCAACCCCTCTACTTATGCTTGCAGTCTGTACCAGACCCTGAACCTGTGGAACCAGTCAAGCGTGTCCTTTATAGTGATAGGGAGGACCACAACACCGATGTCAGTGACAAGTCCGTCAAGGCTTAAGCGCACCAAGCCGCGCACTGCCCCAGAGTAAGAGGTCATCAAAGCGCACACCTAAGCGCACACACGGCACACACAGGGCATGGTGGGGCAAGCCCCCACCTTGGCCAGCACATCCATGCGTTCTTTTCGTACCATGGACAGTTTAGGTTGTTAGGTTTCACCATTAGGATTAGGGGGGGTTACACAGCATCCAATGTAGATGGAGAAGGCCGCGAATGTGCCAGCGAAAGCATCTCTGCATGTACATAGCTCAAGTACTCTTGCACCCTTGAACATGTGTGAGGCTACGATCCCAACTTGAAGGGCTGTGGGGAGCAGTGAAAACCTCGTGTTCGACCAACCTATCATTCTATGGCTTTGCCAAAGCTTTGGGTTTAAAGATGGTGGAATTTGGTGGCACAATGGGGGATAGGTATAGGGAGAACACAATCACTCCATTCATGGAGACAGCATCGGAGTCACGCTACCACCTATTGCCGTACATGCAATATCCGCAGCAACACTCGCCGAGGCACCATTAAAAGTGTGGTGCATTTTCTGTTTTTTCCCTAGTGGGACTTAGATTTTATTTAAGCTGATAGAAGAAATCACCGTTGGGGACTTGCATGAAGGGGTTGGGGCGAAGAGAGTGTCCATTGGACACAAGTGAAGGATGATTGGTGTGTATTCAAACATTGCCTATTCCGCGATTTAATCTTTGACACAGCCGGTGCACCAGTGTGGTAGTGAGCTAGGAAGATGTAGTGCCCGACCTTGCGAATTTCCCACTAATGTCCCTCATGGCAACACAAATTTGTTGATTATTTTGGGGGCATAGTGGAATCGGCAATGTGCTGCAAGATACAAAAAGATGGCACTAGTGCAACATGAATTCACTGCCACATGGAGCATTGTGCTACCAAAGTGGCGCCATGAGAAGGATATGTCCTACCCAAGGTGGGGCCTCACTAGCTTTGCAGCTGTCCTACATTGATCTTTTGGGAGCTGTGCAATGCCATGGATGAGGCCCTCTATTTCAAGTGACCTTATGAATATGCGCATAGTTGGAATTCCAAACCTGAGAAGTCCGTCAATGTGGCTGCATGACGGGTGTCCCCAAGGGGGTTAAGGTAGGACTCACATGCTGCATAACCCTTCTTGTATTGGGAAGGTAGGTAAGTCCTAGATAGTGCATGGGATGGCGTTGGTAAGACCTCTGGGGGGGATTGCGCACCACACGCGCACCGTGCGCACCGCACCAGCCATTTGAACAACTTCACTGGGAAATGGTCTACCTTTGAGGCCCTTGTAAATACTGTCTCTTGATGGAGGCTGCTGGGGGAAGAGTTATGGCATGGTGTGGGAGGTTTGTTGTTTCGCAGACTATCCCAAGCCGTTGGAGCATGTGTTTTGCCATGCATGCTTGTCTTCTTATGATTCGTTGGTGAAACCGTGGAGCTGTTTTGTGCACACTATGCTGCCCCCTTGAAGGAATGTCCTGAGATGGCAGTTGCCCGTTGCCAACGTAAAGAAGCGGTCAACGAGTTCAAGTAGTGCTTGCGCAAGGAAAAGCAGAGGGCGTCGATTGATGACCACTGCCAAGCTATGGCGCACTTGGCTGCTAATTTGCAAGACAAGCTGACTGTCACCACAACCGCTGACTGCAGTCACATCACCTGCTGTGTGGATGGGAAGCGACCGGTTCAGCTTGCCAATGCAACAAAAAATCTTCCTTTGGGGAGTGCCCAAGTGTAGCCATTCTCATGGAGCGATTGCATCATTCATTTCCGTTGGCACCGAACTCGCCCCATCTGAAAACAGCTTATGGGGTATCACAGGGGAGTTACCAAAAGATGGGAGGCCCCCCTTTGGCCAAAGCAAAACGGCGGATGCCCATGTCCGCATGTGCCCATGACTGCTATTTGCCAACAATTTGCGTTACGTATGCAGGTGCCTGGGGCTCTTGGACCACTCCATCGTACACCACCTGCCCAAAGTATCCAGTTAGGTCATGCACCCTGTGCTCTGGGCACATGCCCTGACCCCCTCTGGAGTAGTGTGCACCAAGTCGTCTGCGCATGGTCTTACCCCCCCCCCTCCCCCCCTCCCTCTCTCTTTCTCTCTCTCTCTCTTTCTCTCTCTCTCTGGTACAGTGTCTCACTGTGTGGAGATACGTTATGAATCTTCTCTTATTTTTTTTGCAACGCTCGGGTATTTAGGCCCAAGGGATGATGCTATCAGGTATGCCAAAGCACATGATAACATGCTAAACACTCTGAGTGATCCTGGCCTGTTGAATGTTTTGAAGTACAAGTTGAGTGTATTGAATTTTCTATAGGCAGCTGCACCTGCCGGTCTCCCCTCTTGAACAGTCGACACCAAATTATGCCTGTTCTTCTGCGCCATGGCAATGCCCAATCCGATTGCTGCTGAGGGACCCGTTGCCACTTCGGCAGATGTCACAGTGGTGGTGTTGGCAGTGGGCTTCATTGCCTACTCGCTCTGCTTTTGCTCCTACATTTACCTCTGGCACTGCCGGTACTTTCCGCCCCTGCGAGTCAAGAACCCGGGACTTACAGTGTTAGCAAACGTCGCCGCCTTCACATGGTTCCTGTCTTTGCTGACCACTGCACACCTCAAGCCCCTGCTCAACCCCAGCCTGAGCGCCTGCTGCTCCTGGCAACTGTTCGGTCGCTTCCTGGGCCCCTCTGTGTACATGACGGCCATCCTGGCGAAGCAGTACCGCGCCTTCCAGCACTACGCCGTGGGCAAGTCCACGTACTCGTCGCTGATGCATGTGATGCTGGGGCAGATCCCAGTCCTCATCCTGATGGCCATCCCGGTCAAGCTGTACATGCAGGACCCCCAGAACTGCATGAACTACGACCTAGCGGACTACATCAGCTGGGGCTACGAGGGGCTGATCTCCATCCTGTGCTTCATCATGGTGCTAAACCTCCGGCAGGCCAACACCTGCTACCACTACCCAAACTACGGGGACTCCAGCCTGGAGTGCCTCGGGATGCTGCTGCAGACGTTCTTCCATGGCTACGTGGTGCTGTCCTCGGCATTCAGCGACCAAACACACCGCACGCTGGTGGCGTTCGGGATCACCGTGATCATCCCCATCACAGTGTTCTTTGGGGTGCTGGGCAACCCGATGTGGAGGTTTTACCAGAAGGACGCGGAGTTCACCCGCTCTTTCGACGTCCGCTTTGGGTCCCGGGTCAATGCGTCCGGGGCTTCGTTGGCCGCCGGGGCTTCGTTGGCCGGGGTCTACTGCTTTGTCGGGTACAGGTCCCCTTCCCGGCAGCAGTCGCGGGTGCGGCTGGATTACGCCCCGGGCCACCACTTCGAAGTTGAGGAACTGTCCCGCCTGGTCATGGCTGGGGAGCTGCGGCAGGTGAAGCAGCTGCTGTACAACTCCACCTTGGGCATCATCAACGAGAAGGACTCGGAAGGGTCTACGCCGCTGCATCGCGCAGTCCGCAACATGCACTCGGAGATGATCGAGTTCCTGTTGAACATGGGGGCCGACGTGGATGTGACGGAGGCGGATGGCGTGACGGCATTGCACGTTGCGGCCTCTTTAGGCAATGTGGACTGCATTTATCTGCTGGCGGGGGTCAACAAGGCCAACGTGAATGCCATGACTGAGGCGCATGGCAGGACTGCGCTGGACATCGCAGTGAAGAGCGAGTGCATGGCCACAATCTGCACGTTACTGAATCTGGGTGCCGACCCCAACCGCCGTGTCCCCAGTGATGAGGAATCGGAGGCCCTGACAGACATCCGGTCGTACATCCGGAAGGTGGGCCACTACTCCAAGTTCAAGTCGCCCTTCTTCCTTGCGGTCGAGTTGGGGCTGGACCGGATCATCAACTTCATGCATTCCATCTACACGCCACACGGCGGCGTGGCCTTTGAAGCGCCTGAACCCCAGGGCATGACGCCGCTTTGCGTAGCCTCGCTGCTGGGGCATACGGCCGTCATTGAGTCGTTGCTCACCATGAAGGCGAACCCCTTCAACATCAACAAGCGGCAGCAGCGCAGTGCACTGCATTACGTGTGCATGAAGGGCTCTTTGAAAACGTTCCAGATCCTCTTGAAGGCGCTCTCTCGGAATCTTCTGCTGCAGGCCGCCAACTCCAAGGCGCAGGGCCCAGTTGTTCAGGGTGCAATCCTCTATCTCTGCTGGCCACACTGCCCCCTCCATCCCCCGTCCCACTCACGTTGAGACCATGGCCTGACTCCCAGTGCCAGTAGAGCAGTTGTTTCACAATTTGGGGTTCGGACCTGGAGCCATGGGTACAGGAGCCATGTCCTCAAACTTTGACTGACCAGTGTCTCTTTTGCTGAGCAGGAACCCCCCACCCCCCCCCTTCCCCAACTCCCACCCACCCAACCAGCCTTTATGGAACATACTCTGCAGTGCCATACTGTGGGTTTGGGCTGAAGCTCGAACAATTGTGAAATGTCTACCCCTTAGGCAAGCTCAAGGGGAGCTTGCCCAAGCCTCCTTGAGCTCAGGGGAGCTCAGGGGCAGGGAGGGGGGCGGGGAAAGCTCCCTCGACCGGCGCTGTCCCGTGAACTATCCAACTTTCCCTGCCTCGGAAGTCCCAAAAAATTATGCCTGAGTCATGTCACCATGAAAACTCACGATCCCCCGATGAGTCCACTTGCAGCCAAGGCCAGTGGCTACCCTATCTTGGTCTGTTATGATTTGCCACAATTGCGCCACCGTGTGGCCCTTCATATGTGCACACTCCCTCGAATGTGTGCCTTGGTCAACGGGTTGCGCCAAATCGTGACGAGTGTTTGCTGTGCCACAGTGCAGCAAAAGACAGAAGAAGATTGATATTACTGGAGCCGTGAAGTCCTCCTATTCCTCCTCCTTCCTCCTCCTGGCATCCTTTCTTTACCCATTTGCTTTCCTTTTATGTCCCAAGCAACAAATGGCTGCAATTGAACGCACTGCTTTAGAATCCTGGCGATCAGACCTGGGTGTAGCTGTAAGCCTAAGCCTAGGACATGCATGAACGGCATTGTTGCTCACTGAAAATGGTCATGGCACGCTTTGTCCCTACCCATTTGCATTCTTTTCATGTCCCAATCATCGTTGAAAGAGAATGGGCCCATTTGGAAACACCAGCTTGGCGAATTTTCAGGACGATCGCGCCAAAGCATGCTGAAAATGGGCGCCGAGAGCTGCCAATGCCTCCGTTTGTGAAATCAAGCAGGGAACAGTTGCCTCTTAGTCTGCTGGTCAATGCTTCTCATGAGAAAAGGTATCCTAAAGAAATCAGTTGAGTACTTCGCTTAGAATTTGTTGGTAGTATCTACTAGTGCGTAGCAATACGAAATTTTATCACGGCAGGAGGACTGAACTATCAAACGGGTCATCAACGCCTCTATCCCAATGTGCAAATAATGCTTCCACAACTGAGAGGATATCGTGCCTCGTATGGGCTGAGGCCGGAATGGGCCGGCTACCCTGGGAGTTCACCATCAAGCAGCGACTGGGATGTGCAGACTTGATGGAGCAAATTATTGGTCAGCCGCCTACTATCTCCAACAATGATGTGCAGCGGCCACACCTGGGCTGGGTGCTACAACCAACAAAGCTGAGCACAAGGAACAAAACCACGAAGGCCGCCATTAGATACTAGGCCTTTGGCACTTGCCCACCACAAGCTTCTTACCCTGGTAGATAGCCTAGCGAACAAGTGCCATATATCGTATGGTGCAAGTTGACAAGAGTGTGGCCACATCCCCCCCCCCCCCCTTGTCTGGCCCAGCCCTTGTCCTTCCCGGGGGGGGGGGGGGTGAGGTACCGTGAGTTGGGCAACACAGTTTTTTGTTGCGGCTCAGTGTGTTGTTGTGTGGGTGACTGTGTTGTGAGGCACTGCCACTCGTATCCTTTGCACTCTTGGCAGGACATTTTGCTCACTTTCGCTGAAATGGAACTTGACAGCACAACCATGTTTACCCCTGGGGCGAATGTAATGTTCATCTGCTCCACACGAGCAATTGCTGTTGCATCAGGAATGTTAAATTCTTAGTCTGATGTGTGTTATGGGCCCCAGGGTCCAGGGTTCGGTGGTGGTACGGTTCCCGGGGGGGGGGGGGGGGGGCGTCACTTGGCAACCGTCCCCCAGGGGGTGGTGGGGGACCATCTTCCCTGGGGCAGGACAAGGGGGGGGGGTACACTTTGAAGCAACAAGGGCGCGTGTGTGGCAGCTGCAGAGCGCGTGGAAGGTGCGTGCGGCAGCTGCAGTGCGCGGGGGGGGGCTGTGGGGCAGCTGCAGTGCGCATGGATGGGTTGTGTGGCAGCAGCACGGTGCATGGAGGGCGCATGGGGCAGCTGCACGGAGCGTGCTGGGCACGTGGGGCAGCAGGGTGCGGGGGGGGGGGGGGGGTCTGTGGGGCAGCGGGACAAACAGCGTCCCAAGGCCTATCTCCAGCCCTGCTCATCTCAGTCCCTGGGCCGTCTGTGCAAGAGGCTGGATTGGGATTGCAGGGCTCAATAACTTCACAAGGCATAGAAAACTGGCGATGTGTGCAAGCCAGGCAGCACTACGCCCTCCAATCCACACCAATCCGATCCCTCCTGCTCCCTCCTTACCTGTCCAGTCACTCGCTCCTTTCCTCCCTTAGTTGCGTCCTGCTACCTATTGCTTGATGACTGTACTCCATTCATACCTTGTGCAGAACATCAGCACAAGAGCAAAGAAAACGAGATCAGTTGCACTGTGCAGTATGAGGATGGAGCGCTGCTGAAGGCGGCCAACTTGGGGTTCGGTTGTGGCACCCAAAGTGATGATTCTGAAGACCGTTATGGAGTGACCTGCAGCACCAGCAGGAGCACATTGGAGAACAGAAGCAGTAGCCCGTCAGACAGCCCTGAGTTGAGTGTGGAGAAGCTACCAAAGTCCTTCTTCGATTTCCTCAACCTGCAAGACCTGCACGGCCGCACTGCCCTGCACTATGCTGTTCTGAAGGGATCCGCCCAGATCACATACATGCTGCTTTGTTTGGGGGCGGATATGACGCTGGAGGACACTCTTGCACAAGGAGCAGGACCACCAAAGAGTGGGATGTCATGCCATGCCCCCCGGCTTCCCACCATGATGGGCAACCCTGACACACCCACAAAGGGGATCACCGCCCGCACGTACGCCGAGTTGGCGCAGAACCATGACCCATACAGCAAAGTGGTGGCAGTGTTTGAGGCGGCAGTACAGTTGCTCAAGAACAGGCCGGATTACCCTCATCAGTACTTGCATGATGACACGAAGTGGTTGCCAGTCAGTTGACACGGGGTATCCATTAGGGCCCTTCCCCCATGTCTGCCATGCCCACCCCAGTCGCCTGACTCGCCTCTCCCTGCCCGCCTGACACCTCAGACACAACGACGTGGAGTGGGGTCTGAAGAAGCTGTTGACTGGATGCAGCTGGTACCTAGTGAGCTTCACTAGTGAGAAGCACTGTGAAGGGCGTGGGTCTTATTGCACAGGGGCGTTTCCTCACCAGATCCAAATTTCCTAACCACACACTGGTGGCATGTCTGCTCCTACGTTATCCCGACATGCCAAGGAGGGACACGAGTATGGATAGCAAGATGGCCAGTATTTGGAAGGAAAGACATTGCGTTGGCCAACCCTACCCTTTTCCTTTTATCTTTTATTCCATCGAGGACATTGAGCGGCCTTGGTCACCCGCCACACTTTCTTGACGCCGTGCCGTATGCAGACAACAGGCCAAAAAGCAGGTATGCAGTAGGTTCTAGCTCTAACAGTGAGTCTTGCCAGTGTGTTCTTCACACACCAATTCGCACGGCCCCTCCTTCCCACTCCTTTTTGCAGTTATCTTCCTTTGAGTGATTGCATGTCAGTAGCTCTTGGTAGGTGGCTGTGTTCAACAAGGTAAGTTCACCAAAGGTTCCATTTACACCTTGCTTAGCTTGCCTTCGTTAGGCTCTTGCCCCCCTCCCCCCATCCTGCCCTCTTTGCCATGGTCAGAGCCTTCCTGCATGGTCACATTTGGTCAATATTTGGTCAAATTTTTGTCGCCAATACCTTGGTGAGCATTTGGTCAACGTTTGGTCAATGTTTGGTCACTATTTGGATGAAGATTTCTTTTTGTGAATATATTTCCAGTATTTGGTCGACATTTGACCAATATTTGGTCAGCATTTTGTCAACATTTGTGCAACTTTTGGTCAACATTTAGGCAATATTTGTTGACCTTTGTTGAACATTTGGTGAGCACCAACGTTTGGGCAACATTTGGTCAACAGTTGGTCACCATTTGGGCAACCATTGGGCAACGTTCGATTGATGGTTGGTGAATACCTCGTGATCTCCTTGGACAACAGTTTGCACGATATTTTCGTGCCCAATATTTGCTCGTCAATTGATCAATATTCATTCAATGTTTGGTCAAAATTTGATCAACATATCCTTTGTCAACATTTGGGCATTAGTTTTGTGCTCAATGTTTGATCAACATTAGGTCGCTATGGAGAGAATATTTCGTCATCATTAGGTCAATATTTGGACACCTTTTGATCACCTGCTTTTTTGTTTACCATCACTGCGACATTTTTTTGCTCAAATTTGTTCAACATTTTGGTGCTCAACATTTGATCGGTTTTTCCTTGGTCAAGGTTTGATCAATATTTGGTCCACTGTTGGTCGTCATTTGGTCAATATTTGTAGGCCTCTTGCACTGCATCTCGCCTGTGCGGTTGGGGGCATGGGGGTATCATTAAGAGCTTTGGTGCATTAATTGGTGCTTTGCTCTCTTGTGCCTGGGACAGCCTCACCAGTGACAGCCAAAAGGGGTTGTGCATTTTTCTGGTCCGGGTCCCCAGCACGGGGCTCCGCTATGCCATTAGTGCTGATGGTAGAACACTAATGGTATAGGTAAGGGGCTACTTGCATCGTAGTATGAAGAAGAGTGGTTCAGCCCCGGGGGGGGGGGGGGGGGCGGCCGGGCCCGGTCCTTGTATGCGACACCCCCCAGCCCCCCCCCCCCCCCCCGCCGAGTTTTGAAAGATAGCGGTGCGGGGGCCATGGCGCCTCCGGCGCCAAATTTTTTGGCAGATAGCTGGGGGGGGGGGTGTCGCATCAGGACCAGTTGTAGTCGCCCCCCCCCCCCCCCCGGGGGTTCAGCGGGGAGGCAGGTGTGTGTTTGGGGTTGTGTGTATGTGTGCACGCTCTTGTGTTGCAGTGCTGCAGTGCTCCATCTTTTTCGGTTTTTCTGTTCGCTGTCGTGTTTGCATTTGATGATGGTTTGCATCATTGTCGTGATACAAACCATCTTGCATTGTTTTGTACAGTCCATCACTCCTCATCCCGTGATAAGTCACCCTCACGGTTTTGTACGCCATCAGTCTACACCGTCAATTTATGGGAATGGGGCGAACTGGGGTGCGGCAATGGAACATTTCTGTGATAGCTCTCACCTGGCCTCACATCAAGCACCCGCAACAAACAAACAAAAACAGTTTGCTTGTCTATTAGCCCCGCAACCATGCCTGCAAATGGTTGACTGTATCAGCAGAGTCATGTCAGTGTTTCACTGCATGTGGCCATGCATCCTCTTCAATTTTTCTGTACCAGCAACGTGCTCCTGCAGTGCTGAGATCTGGTAGTTGTGTGGCTGCATGCTGTTTATTTGAGTCAGGTTGGCCTACCTGCATGGGGGCCCACATGGCCCATAGAACCGGGGGTGGGGGGGCGCTGGGGTCCGGATTTTTCGTGTTGGGGTTCCGCATATACCTACTGCTGCAGTGCTCTTCAGTGTCCCATAAAAGACCATCAGCTCTTTGTGGTGCCGGAAAGGTATGTATGAACGTTTAGTGGCCACAGATGAGCACCCACTCTGTCTGTGCTGATGCGTGCCTCTGCCAGAAACAGCTGGGGATGGGGGGGATTTTGGCTTGGATGGGTGGGTCCCAGCCTTTTTTCAGTGGATTGGGGTGAATTCCTTATGGTATGTGACCTCTGTGCAGTAGTGCCACGACCACATCTTGGCATTGTGAAGGAAAACGTGTCTGGCAACACAACCACAGTTGATTGATTCTGATAAAACCCTTCAACCACTGTAGCGTCCAGAACTCTTCCTCTCAGCTACAATTCTTCCGCCAAACACGCTGTGCATCGCACATCGTAAACATGCAACACATTGCTGCATTACCCCCTGAGTGCTCTGTTTGTTAACCTTAACCTCAACCCTGATATGGTTCGATGTATTTGACCCCAAACGTTCCAGTACCCACTGGATTTTTTTCAACCTAAGAACCCATAATAAAGCCAGGGACATGGTAGGGGCCAGCTCGGTTGACCTCGAATTTCCCTTAACCCCACCCATGGAACGGCTGTCTCTGAGTGAAAGGATGTATGGCCGAATGGGGCCAGCAGAATACATGTGCATCCCGGAGCATAGGCCAACCCTACATGTCCATACATACACGGTTTACGCCACGACGCGAAGCTCAAGCAATCAACGAACATGAACTGAGTAACATCGCCAGTGTTGGCAAGGTGATACTCAAAGGCAATGCCCTTACCCCAGTCAGGGAGTGGAATGGACATGGATCAAACTGAGAGTGCAGTGAAGGCCGTGGGGCAGGCAGGGCTAAAGCAAAGTGGCGGGTGCACACCTGACCTGTTAAGGTCCAACCACCACCCGTCCCCTTTGGGAGTCTGGACTCCGGTGGGACCTAGCAGCTGCATTTTGAGAATTGCCAATGCAGTCCCACTCTTGTCGTCCAAATTGCTGTGCAGCCTCTTTGTGCAAGCACAGGTTCATCAAGTGGCAGGTGTGGCATCCCGTTGAAGCACACATGTTTTGAAAACAGCCCATTGCACAGCATCCTCTCGGATTCTCTGGTCCTGTACCAATGTGTTGTGTGCTCCTTTGGTGTATAAGCGGTTTGGGGTTCTCATGCTCTGCTGTATTCTGTAGGTGAGTCTTGCCTTGTTGTTGTTTCAACGTGTTTCCTCAATGTGTCACACTTGGTTCAGGGCTGTTCTGGATCAATGGGATTTCCATTTCTTCTTTTTCCTTTTTTTCCCCACCAACTCGGCCCTTTACAGCAGCTCTTTGGGCCGGGGACTGACCGCTGACCGCCCATATTTGACCGCCAGACGCCGGCGGTCAAACGGCAACTGCTGGGTTGACTGCCACTAGCTGGTGGTGGTTAAGAGCCGAAGAGTCAATAATTGTCATTATTGAGCACTGACTGCAGGCAAAGGTTCCCATGTCTTTTCTTCACCAGTGACAAATTTCACATGGATGGATCATTCCCCATATTATTTCCCACCACTTTCCACTGTCCTATTTCCAGCTGGGTTGCCCCCCTGGTTTGCCTGATAGTTGCGCATGCCACATCAAGTGCTCCCCCTGCTTATGTGTGGACAAAAAATCTCGTTGATTTACATGTGACCCAGCACATCCACATGGAGAAGGCAATACACACAGCAAAGTCTCAAATCATCCAGTAAAACGTCCATCCCACCCTTGGTACACGCTAGAAGACCCAATCTCGTTCTAGCCTAGATGGCGCTTGAAGGTCAGAACGGAAAAAAGAGGTGGTTACCCCCCAGCCTTAAATTAAATGCTGGCCAGGTCGCTGGCCAAATGGCAAGTTTACACGTATATGCGTAAATTTTTTCTGAAAACGGCCACTTTTTCGGCCACTGCGGTGTTTACAGGTGTAAATTCGGTGTAAATTGGTGTGTATTGATGTGTTTGCACTATTTCAAGATGCAATTGACTTTCTTTGTCTTGCAAGTTGTGTGCTTTCGCTCATTTTGTTCACATTGTTGCCATTCTCACATGGTTGTCAAGGCAAGTTTCGCGCGCGTGGTGGGGTAGGGTAATCTATGCATAGAAGAATGGTTAAGAGGAAAAGTTGGGGATAGAAGAGGGTTGGTGACAGGGGTGGCCTCCTCCCCAAACTTGGTGGCACAACAACGTTGGTATCAACGGGTGGGGTAGGGTAATGAAAAATGTATGGAAAGAAGAGAAGACAAATTTTAGAGTAGAAAAACGTAGGTGCTAGGGGCGGCCTCCTCCCCAAACTTGGGGGCACAACAAGGTTGCTTACAAGAGTGTCCTTCCTTCCCCTGCGCTATCATTGCACCCCCACCCCCCTCTTTCTTTTGATTAGTCTTGACATGGGTTCTGACATATGGGTGCAGCCGCTTGGCCCCATTGCGCCCCAAGGTGTCGCTTGGATGCATTTTCCCAACGTCGTTGAGCCCCTCTGCTATGTACGTTCGGAGGAGGGAGGGTCTCTGCGCATCCAGCACACTCAAGTCACGCGGACTGCCAAAGCCAACGCCACTCGGGACGGCTATGCCTTCACGTTCGACGAACTATCATCCCTTGTGGTGGCTTTGCCCGCGCGCTCGTAGCGCACAGCCGCGGCACCCGCGCCCAATTTGTCGACCTTTTGGGTTCACAGCCGTCCGATGTGCTTGCTGCGGTGCCAACATTTGCGGCACCAAGCACACATGCAGCACATGCCACCGGGTTGTTGATGAGGCATGCATGCAACTTGTGGAAAGACTGGTACAATGTTTTTCATGTACTTGTTGTGCATGCGGGAACGAGTTGGCATCCCACACTGTTGGATGTCATGCATGTCATTTCCGTGTGCATCCCACGTGCACCACTGATGGTGTTTGTACGCGGTATGCCGCGCGGCAGCCCGTGTTGGCTGACCCTGTTCCTAAGGCACGTAAGTTCTCCCGTGCATGGCAGTTGACTCGGCCATGGTTGCGGTACGATCCCGTGTGTGTGCTCATGTGGTGCGAGGCGTGCCGTGCGCATCCAAAGCTTGGGAGCTCCGTGCCTTTCGAGCAAGGAACTTCCAACTTCAAATTGTTCACTGTCAAGGAACATGACAACTCGGGCACACACAATGTGTCCGTGGCCTTGTGGCAGTCTGGTGGGCGCGTCGCCTCCGTGATTCCTACTTTGCCCGTCAATGTGTAGGAGGGGATTATGGCAATTTTCCGTACTGTGTACAGAATCGTGCAGCGCTATGCTCCCCTAACAGGTCTGGAAGGGGATGCCGACCTCATTCCGCTTGCATTGGACAATGTGTATTGCTTGGGATGAGGGTGTCCATGCCATGCCACATTGTGTTTCAAGTGGGGAATTGGGAATAAGCAGCACCCATCCAAAGTTGTAAAAAACAAATACACCAGCGATGTCAAGATGACAAACAAAAAGAAACAACACCCATCCACAGTTATAAGAAAGTAAACAGCGATGGCCAGGTGACAATCAGGAATAAACAACACCCATCCACAATTTTTAAGGAATAAACAGTGATGGCCCAATGGCAATCAGAAATAACCAGCACCCATCCAAAGTTGTAAAAAAATAAACAGTGATGGCCAAGTCACCATCAGGAATAAATAGCACCCATCCAGAGTTGTAAAAAAAATAAACAGTGATGTTCATACGAGAACCAAGAATAAACAACACCCATTCAGAGTTGGAAAAAAATAAACAGTTATGTTCATATGACAATCAAGAATAAACAGCACACATCCAGAGTTGTAAAAAAAAAACAGCATTCAAGCATAGTGGTTTCAGTGGTGTCTAGGTCATATGCATGAATGACTAATTGTCTTATGAAATATTTGGGGAACGGGTAGGAAGAAAGAGGCATGAAGCACGAAAAATGGTAGATTTTTTTTGGATTTCTCTCAAAAAAAGGTGGAAAACACAACAATTTACACCAAAATATACAATCTACTGGCCATTGGCCAAATAGCTTCGGGCCAGTTTTTATTTCAAGGCCGCCCCCCCCCCCCCGTGGGGGGGGGGTGCGTGGTGGGTACTTTGAGGGTTGTAACCTGGACCCCCCTATCTGTACTCGGGGGCCCATGGTTTTCCCCCCCACAATTTCACTCTTTTCACCTGAATTTGGAATCAAAATTTTTTTCGTTCTAGCGACGCTCGCTAGAGCGTCGCTAGAACGCTTCGCTACAACATCACTAGAACGATACATATAAATGCTCCGCCACTCCCCAAAGAGAAGCTGCCCCGGCTACCCTGGCCAGCCGTGGCCAATCACAGGGTCGCGATGCTCGACCCGACTCACGGAGCGCCCCCCCCCCCCCCCCCCCGCCATCCACCCCCCGATTAGCCCGGTTAGCCCCCCACCCCACACCATAGGTCACTTGGAAGGTCACTTGGCGGGCCGGCGCCGGGTCACTTGGTGGAGGGTTAGCATGATTAGCCCGGTTAGCCCGATTAGCCCCCCTGCCCCCCAGGCCCCTTTTCGCGAGTCGCGACACGCAGGCTACCCCTCCTGCGTGGTGGGGGGTTGCCGGGGCGCATCTTTGCTCTCGGCACCCCCTTTCTCACCCCCCCGTGTCCCCTTCCTTTTCGGCCCCCTTGTCACCCCCCTCCTCACCCCCCTTGTCCACCCCCTTCCCCTTGTCGTCACCCTGGTCCCCCTCATCATCCCCGTCATCCCCGTCGTCCCCCTCCCCGAAGGCATCCGGGAGGTGGGCCTCCGCCTCCTCCCAGGTGCGGAAGAGCAGCTCCGCCGGCACCCAGAAGGCGCCCCCCTCTTTCTCCCGCTTCCTCTTCTTCCCCTTCTTCCCCTTCTCCCCCCCCTCCCCGGTGGACCCCTGCGACACCACCCGACACCACCCACCAGTCCCCCGGGTCCAACTCCTCATCCCAATCCCCCAACACCGTCACTTGGCTGACGGTCCCCCATTGCCCCCCTCCGCCCAAGGGACATACTGGGTGTCCCCCACACCCGGCACATTCCCATAGGGGTCCCGGCCCGTATTTGCCAAGGGGGGGGAGGGCTGGGGTTGGGGGGGGGGGGGGGGCTTGGCCTTGCCCTTGCCCTTGGGCTTGGCCTTGGCCTTGGGCTTGGGGTGGGGTGCGGGGGGTCGGGCCTCTTCCTCGCTACTCTCGAAGTGGCGGGGCTTCTTGGGTTTCTTGGGGGCCTTCGGGGGGGGGGGGGTTGGGGTTTTTTGGCGGGGGTTGTCCTCTCCCAGCTGCTGGTGCTGGTGCTATTGCTGCTGCTGCTGCTGATGCTGCTGCTCTCCCCTCCCTCCTCCCCCACCCTCACCCAACCCCTGCGCTGCGGGTCCAAACACCCCCCGGTCTTGCCCGCCTCCCACCTACCCAACCCGTACAGCACCGAGAGGGCCATGTTGGGGTCATTCCCCAACATCCGGCCCAACTCGGTGACCCCCACGAGGTGGGTCCCCCCCCCCCCCCCCCATCGCGCCACTCGACCCGCACCCCGCGGGGGTCGGCTCCACACGATTGCAGGCTCACGACCTGAGAAGAGAAACAAGAGGCAGGTGTGTTCTAGCGGCGCTCTAGGCAACCGTTCTAGCGACGTTCTAGCGACGTTCTAGCGACGGCGGCGGCGGCGGGTTTGGCTGGATCAACGCTGGAACGCTTCCCTAGATCAACACTAGAACGCACTTAGCATACCGTGCCTTGCATATCGAGGGTGGGGGAGATTGCCCTCAGGGCCTTAACGAAGACGTCTTGGGGGTTTGGGGGATGCGGCTGCGGGGTTCTCCTGGTTGCGGGGGCTGCGGGGGTCTTGGACTTGGACTTGGGGCGGGAGGCGATGCCGTGCACCAATCCAGCATACGCCCCCCGGTAGGCGGCCGACGAGTCGAAGCCCCCAATCCCCATGATCTCCGACCACGCCGGGGACCACTCCCATGTCCTCCCAACACACTCCATACCCCTAGTCCCATCACATGCCAACACATGGCGATGAACCGCCAATGCCCCGCCCCCCCTTTTTTTGACGTCGGGGGTGAAGACATTGAATTGGGCCAATTCAAACATCTTCACCCCCTTGTCGGAAGGGGTGGCCGTTTCTCCCCTCTTCCGGTTGCCACCACTAGTCCCCTACAACCCCCCCCCCCCCCCACCCGCAGGGGTTTGTCCTGGTGGATCCCCCCCTCGTCCGCCCACACCCACCTCCCCTGCCCCAAAATTTTGTGATGCGCACGGGGCATCAAAAAACAGAGAGTCCAAATCGGACTCTCCGGGAGGACGAGGAGGGGGTGGTCGAGGTTTGAGAGGTTGAGGTTCGAGGGATGGGGGCTAGCAGGTCCAGGATGGCCCCTGCCGTCCGACCCCTTACCCCTTACCCACTGCCCCGCCCCCCGATACCTCTCCTGCACCACCTTCCCCTCCACCGCCTCCTCCACCCCCACCTCCACCACCTCCTCCTCCAGCTCCTCCTTCACCTTCGCCTCCTTCGCCACGCATTCCTCCATCCACCTGATGCTCCTCTCGAGCCGCTGGATGTTGTCCTCCTCCTCCCGCACCTTCGCCCGCGCCTTCTCGAGGTTGCTGGCGGCCCAACCCTCACGCTCCCCCTCCCCCGCGGCCCGCAACTCCGCCACCTTGGCCTCCCACCCCGCCACCTTCGTCTCTGCCCTTGCCCTCGCCGCCCGCTGTGCCCCCAGTGAACTGGAGAGCCTTTGCAGCTCCCCACGCATGCTCTCTAGTTCGTCCTCTTCCTCGTCCTCCTCCTCCACCACCTTGACCGCCTTGGCTGACTTCTTGGCGGCGAGGGGGTGAGGGGGTAGCAATGGAGGAGGAGGAGGTTGGGCTTGGGGTTGGGGCTTGGGCTTGGGGTGGGGTTTGGGCTCGGCCTCGGCCTCGGCTTGGCGCTGGCGCACCACTTCGGCCAGCAACTCGGCAGTCTAGCGTTGCTAAGCAAAAAGCGCAGCAGCGCTCTAGCGACGTTCTAGGCAACTATTCTAGCGGCGTTCTAGCGACGTTCTAGCGATTGATCGTGCTGCCTACATCAACACTAGAACCATTCCCTAGATCATTGCTAGAACGCATACCTGTTGCATGATCTGCTCGATCAAATCCTACTGTGGGTCGGCGGACATGTTGCTGATGCTGAAGAGTCTGTCCAAGGGAAGCCTGCATATGGCACTGACCCCTCCTCACCTCCATGGCATCCTTGCCCGAGCATGGAATTTGCGACCGGGGCCCCCCGTGCACCACCCACGACACGTCGAAGTATGCAAACAACCATGTCATGCATTGTGCTTGCACACCGGCCTCCCTGTGGATGGCCAACCATTTACGCCCTGACACCGAATCAACCCCCTCCACCTGACAGCCCCCCCCCCAATTGCTGAGTGTCTATTTTTTTTCGGTGTCTTTTTGTCCATGCTTGCCCGGGCCGCTGGGCCTTGACAAACTGCCGCCGACGTCACTTCCCTGTTCTCTGACCGCATGAGTGTCCGGGACACCCAGGCCCGTCTGGCCACACCAGGTGAGGAGGTCATCGTCCCTGCCGACGCCGGCCAATTGGCGTGTTTGGCGGCCATCGATGACGCCGATTACATCATCCAGGACGAAGTGGTGCTGAAGAGTGGAGTTACAAAGGCTGCTTCCCCGTCGTTTGACCTCTTCAAGGACTGCGACTCGTCCGAAAAACTAGCTGCCGTCCTTTACGGCAGTCGCCCCAATGTTGTGCTCGTTGGGGAAATGACTGAGTATGAAAAAATTCAAAATGCAATTACGAGGCTGCTTACTGATCTGCCCATGCTGGGCCGCTTTGTTGCCATCCTGCTTGAACCTGTCAGCGATGATGATGACAAGCCATCGTTTCTCAATCGGGCACTCGCCCTCAATTCCAACTTGCCTTTCGGGTGCGACAAGGTGCAAACGGCAGACAGGTCTCTCATGCACATACGCACACATGGTATCTGGATTGCGAGCAGCACAAGGGACTTCAGGAACCTATCGCCGCCCCCAACGTACAAGCTCCTGCGACTTATGACACCTGGGGCAGAGGTTGACAAAGTGGTGTTCCATGAGCCAGATGTGCGGGACAATCAGTACGCCATCCAGGTCCACAATGACCTGATCAATGGGCTGTTGGGGTCTATCGGCCTGAACTCTGATGAAGTCCATCTCCTTCCGGGAACAGACCCACGGAACTCGAAGTTGTTTTTCACGCAGTTGAATGAGGAACAAGTGAATACCGTGGTTTCACAATTTGGATCCAAGCCAGGGTTCCAGATTGAGCCAGTGGAATGGTATCGTGGGGCCAACTTGACAAACATGTCTGCTGTCTATGAGGTCCGGATAAAGAAGACACACAAGGAAACATGGTCGCCCATGCTGTATGCCTCAGTTCTCGCAATGTTCTGGACGATCCCGGGCGTCTTGCAAGCGCAATCGCCAGTGAAAATCCATGTGTTGGGCCCAAGTAAGCTGCTGCTGGGTGTCACAGAAACTGGGCACTCGCTGTTGAAGACAAGGTATCGTGAACTGGTGGCGGCCATCGGGGCTGTCTTCAAGGACCTGAAGACAGGGCAGTTCTTCGACCGAGACATCATCTCCAAGCCCACTGTCCCCTCGACGTGGAAGAAGGAACTGGTGGGCACAGTGTACATCTTGGATGTGGCACCTTGGTGGTATCTCTCGGATCTGACTGAGGCCCTTGCTCCTTCGGTACAGTGCCAGTACATCGCGGACCGTGTCAGGTGGAGTGTTGGGGAGATGCGCACGGCCACATGGCGGCTGACCGGGAAAGTGTGTCACAGCTAATTGGGAAAGTCTACTTGTCGGATTCTGGAATGCCTCCAATGTTTGTGATCTCCGAGGCGGACTATGAGGCGCGCAAAAAGCGTATCACGGACCGGCCCAGGAACACAGATGACGCAAAGACACGCAAGCAAGGCTTAATCACGGCGGGTGAAATGGCCAAGGCCATGGAGTTGGATGACCAAGTCGACAAGGTCATCAGCTCCCTCAAACGCAAGCGGGACTTGAAGGAGGATGAGGCTTCGTCGTCCAATGGAGTAGCAAGATGACGTCTGCATCAAGCATCCCTCTGAGCAGCACGCTCAGAGTTTTGTCCCTAAATATCAATGGATTTCAAACAAAAATAACCATGAGAAAGCGCAAGCAAACTCGAATAGTGGCCCTAGGGTCACTGCTTCGGTCCTTGGAGGTGGATTTCTTCGCCATCCAAGAGCCCCACTTCGTCACGGCGGAGGATCGTCAGGCGGGCATGCGGTGCCTATCAAAGTACGGGTATGGCCTAGACGGACCACTCCATGAAGAAGGACGGGGAGGAGTGGCACTGCCGTGGAAAACATCCAAGTGGACATTACAATCAATGAAGTTCTTGTCTCCCAGGGCGCTGAAAGCCTCACTATCGAGTGGTCCACTAGAGATCACTTTAGTGGTGGTCCATTTCCATCACAAGCACACGCGACGACAGTTGCAATGGAAAGACATCGCAAAGGAGTTGCATGGACCGAACCTGATTTTATGAGCTGATCACACATGGAAGGAGCAGGGACCACGTCAGCAACGACATGGCCCATACACACAAATCCAGCCAGCCCCAAAGAAGGTCAAGCCTCAACAAGAACGCCAGCGTTTCAAGGTGCAAGCATTGAGCCAGCTGGACGCCATTGCGAACGAAGGGCTGAGGGCAGTCGATGCCGAGCTGACCACAATGGCCTGGGCCCGCAATCAGCAGATCTGGCTCCGACTGGACCAACCACACAGCACCAGGATGCACTGTGAGATTGTGGACAATCATGGGGAGCCATTGCTGATGAGCAACCAAGAGCTCTACTCGGTGATGGTCCAAATCAACTGGACCTTGAAGACTCAGGCTCTGACGAACATGCAGGTCCAGTGGCGACCCAAAAGTGCAGGCAAGTGGCATCCGTTCCAGTGGGAAGCGATCCTCCACTGTCCGACGGCAGGGGGACACAGAGCAGTGCCCTCCTCTGTGAGCAGAACTGGAGACTGCATGCATGTGTGGCTGGCGGGCCAAGCTGACCTCTTAAGGCTGTTCCAGAGAACGCTCTTCAGGCATGCGGACCCGGTACCCGGGGACGCTGTGCGGTTCCTCTACACGCTGCTGAGCACACCCCCATGCGAAAGGCGATATGCCTGACAGGGGATGACACGCAGGGGGGAGTAGGACAGATCGGAACAAGTGATGCAGATAACAACTCGTCGTAGCTCAGTGGGTATACCGCACCTGTTCTGTCCTGTGGAGGAGGGTTCGAACCCCGGGGGGGATAGAGATCCACCGAACGTTCCGAAAACTTCTTTATGAGAGAGAGAGAGAGAGAGAGAGAGAGAGAGAGAGAGAGAGAGAGAGAGAGAGAGAGAGAGAGAGAGAGAGAGAGAGAGAGAGAGAGAGAGAGAGAGAGAGAGAGAGAGAGAGAGAGGGGGGGGGGGGGGCCAATGGGAGGAGGACCAGAGAGAGAGAGAGAGAGAGAGAGAGAGAGAGAGAGAGAGAGAGAGAGAGAGAGAGAGAGAGAGAGAGAGAGAGAGAGAGAGAGAGAGAGAGAGAGAGAGAGAGAGGGGGAGAGAGGGGGAGAGAGACCCACAGAGCAAGAGTCGGGAGCTAACCGGCACTATGGGAGGATGGTGGGTTCGAGCTGACCAGGGTGTGTGGGCAGCCATAGCAGCAGAGAGCTGAACAGCTTAATGGTGAAACATCGGGACGCCTTTGCGCCCCCGGAGCACGGGCGCGACACGTCATTACGTGTCAGAAAGCCCGAGCACGACAGGGGCAGCAAGAGTGCGGCCCACGGGAGGGTGGTGGGTGCGAGTTGACTTGGAAATGTGGGCGGCCAGCGCACACATGGTGTGGTACTGAAAAGGTATGCGCCACAGTACAGCAATGCATCTGTTGAAGTGTCAAGCCACAAAAACTTTTGGTGCAACGTTGAGACGCCTTTGCGCCCCCAAAGGCGCCTTTGTGCCCCCGGAGTTCGGATATGACATGTCTTCATGTGCCAGAGAGCAAGGGCAAGACAGGGGCAGCAAGAGCAAGACCTGCAGGGCAAGGGTTAGAGACTAACCAGCACTGTGGGAGGGTGGTGGGTGCGAGCTGACCTCGATGTACAGATGGCCAAGGCCAAAGCACAGTCAGCAGCCACCTGGAGTGGTACAGAACTGGTCTGCGCTGCAGTGCAGCGAGGAAAAACACTGAACTATGTGGTTATGACCATGCGCCTGTGACACGGGGGCGTATGCGAGCCCAGTATCCGTTGCCTCATGGCCCCAATTGCTGTGCTCGTTATGACCATGTTTCTGAAAGCGGTTGATGCTTTCTGAAATGTCATCGCAGAACATGGCCAACCCAAATGGACAAATGTTTTGCAACACGGGATCTACATCATGCTCCAGGCTCAGTAGATACCATGATGCCGTACCAAAAGTACAGTGACGGCGGAAATCCTTTGCCACTGGCCCTGACATGTACAATAGAGGGCTTGCAGTAGGTCCCACAGGTTCGCGATGGCCTTGTACTTGGCCGTGCTCGGCCTAATGCCAAGGCACCTAGTAATATCCGGCCATGCCTCAAAAAAATTGGCCGTTTCTTCCCCGTCAGGGGAAGATGACCCGTAAATGCTCCAACCCGCACGCCTCTCTGACAGGAGACTTTGCGGGTCTTGACGGAGCGAAAGGGTGACCCCCCTCGCCTCCCGGTCGACAAACTCCCCCAACAAGCGACCCATGGCCATCGTCAAGTGCAAAATGCACAAGACGACCCACGCATGCGGCAATTGCAAAATCCGCTGCATAGTGCAACCAGCGGCTTGCAAAGAAGGCGTTTCGAGGAGGAAGGCCGTGTAGTGGGCCTCATCACCCTCCATGGTCCGTGGGATAGCACTACCCTCCCAAGTCTTCGTCCGGGCGTTCCATATCCCCTCGTTGAACATGGAGCCCACTTGGGGGCATGTGGACACCCCGATCACCCTCCGTGTCCACGGTTGATCCCCCCCGAGGATCACCTTTGCCTCCACCTTGGAGGCCCCCCATTGGACGAGCCCCGTGTCAATGATCTCTTGAATCACCTAAACACGAGACATTGGGGGTGGTTCATTTCGTTCTAGTCTAGCGTAGCCTAGCTGGTGTCCGAGGCTAACTAGAACAAAACTACAACGAGTGAAAGACACTAGGTGAGAGGAGTACCTCCCAATTGCTCTTCAACAACATCCCAAGGGTGTCCATGGCCTTGTCATCGCAATTGGCCATGCCCAACACCCAAAGGCCTGCGCGGGGGGGGGGGGGGGGCAAGCGGTCGAAGTTGGCCAAGGAGATGGTGAGTTGGGTCCAATTGCCCCCGGCCACGGGGTAGGCATCCCCCCAGACGATGAACGTCAATGGGAAGGAGCGGTTGATTGACCGCACCAAGCCCGGCCGGGAGAGGATGTACTTCACCCATGAGGCGAAGGGCCATGAGATCCCGGTGGCCTTGGGCAACACCGTGGCAACGGGGGGATCCAATTCCGTGGGGGCGACCAACTCCTTCCAACGGGCTTGGAAGTCCCGCTCGGTGCAAATTGGACGCAGTAGGGGCCACCGAGGACGGTGCGGTGGTACTCCAACTTACGGAGCGTGTAGAGCTCCGAGAGGGTCCTCCACGAGCACTTGGGGGCCCTCATGTTGAGCACAAGTTCACACATGGCGGTGGGGGGGAGTAGGGACGCGGTGTATGCCTCAACGGCGGCCTTGCATGCCTCACCCGTGGTTTGGGTGGAAGTGGCGGTGTTCACATATTGGACGGCGTTGTTGAATTACCGCCATGCTAGGGGGCATGATAGCGCCCACGTGGCCAAGTAATGGCCCACCCGCTCATCCTTGAGGCTAGAAGCACCACTCAAGTCCCGTAGTGCCTTAGACAAGAGGAAAGTATCCTTCCCGGTTGAGGAGGGAGCAAGGGGGGAAGTGGCGGGGCGTTTCATTGCAAAGAAATGCGAAATATCTAAGCTTGAGAGAAGGGACCATGGCACAATGCACTATGGGCAATAGCAAGCATGCACCGCGGAACAATGAAGGAGATGGCACTTCTTGGTGGACATTGTATCGTTCTAGTATTGATCTAATCTAGGCTAGAACATCTAGACTAGAAGTTCTAGGCTAGAACAAAATTGGGTCTTCTAGCGTGTACCAAGGGCAGAATAACCACCTCACAAGATGTGCGCATGGTGCGCATGCTCACCCTCAACACGGGCACCTCTGCTCAGATGTATTTAGACAAACGGGCGAGCAACCCTTCTCCCTTGTGCAAACAATGCCTTATCTAAAGAAACCAGAAAAATGGGTGTTTTTGCTGTGGTTGTGAGATGATTTGCAATTAGGCTGCGGTCCGCCAAATGGCCCATTTTCAGGAATATTCCGGGTATTTGTGTCATACAGTTGTGCATAAACAACTGCCTTTGTTCAAATAGCCCTGGCTGTCCTTTCTGCGGCCTTGGTATTTCCAACTCCATGTGCGCGTGTTGCACCGGGGCTGCGTGCAAGAACCCTCAACAGCCCTCATTGCCGGCCGTGCAAATGTGCACTTCAATGCTAGGATCAGCACCCGATCTGGGGTGTGTTAAAAAATCAAATTTGACTACGCAGGGGGTTAGGGAAGGGTTGGATCAGGGATGGGGTATTCAGTGTAGGGATGGTAAAAACTGGAACTCGCATCACTCTGCAAGCGCCATTGACTACGGTCACTCAAAAGTGGACGAAGCATATCGAATTGAAGGTCATTGAGGGCTGTACTCCGCGCTGCGCGTGCACCACGTCAGGTGCTCCCCCTAAGAAAAAACCATTTGGGCTTTTGGTCCATGAAACTAGTACTAGGACGAGGTGCACATTGGTCTGTTGATGCCATCACTCCTTTGCAAAGGAGAGACTACAACATCGGCTCAAAATATGAAGCCTGGCACATCAGGTAGCCTGTGTCCAAGCTGGACAAGCTGTAGTTCACTCCACTAGTGGGACAAGGTGAACACAAGAAGGAGGATTTGCAGGCTCCCTCGTCACCCATGCAGTTTGGGAAACTGTAATGCCTGGACCCCAAACCAGGGTGGCAGTCGCTCCCAAGGGTCCATCTTGTGTCTTTATTTATTTATTTCACCTTGGAAGGCATTGGATAGGGAGTAATGGGGTGCTCTATAACTACCATTTGTTGCCCATCCAAGCACGATGCTGTGGTGGCCAAAAAGTGGGGCTTTCCAGTTGTGCTCCCCGCAAAAGTAGCGCGCGGCATGTGTGCGGTTGCTCCCCTTTGGTGTTTTGGGGTTTATCCCAGCCTATGGGGGCGTACCGTGCGCTGTGCGCGCGCTGTGCGAAAAGTTGGCCGTTCTCCACCACCGGGAGTTCGGTAAGTTCAGAAGGTTGAAAGGACGTCATTGAATGGCTGCTGCAGTGGATGGGGCTACAGGGGGCAGAATTTAGGTCCCTGGGACCCATGGCAAGCATTAGATGTTTGATTTTTTGAGTTTTGAATTGATTGTGCATGATTCCGCAGGTGGGTGGTTTTCAGGGTTGTTACCTGGATAATCACCGTGATAATTGGCGCTGTGCGCGCGCTGTGCGAAAACGCCCCCTATGGCACCCGTGGCACCCGGGGCGAAAGTACCCTCAAACGTGCAATGGATGTAGAACGCTCTCTGAACCGAAATTGGTCTGAATATCAGTGTCCCCTGTGTGTTGCTTACAACCTTTTGGTGACACTGAAATGGAGTCACTAGCCGCTGGCATGTACAATGCAGGATTTTAACCATTTTACATTATTTATGCAATGGCATGTGATTTAAGGGTCACAAGCAGAGGTGCCTACCAACATCAGGTCAGCAGAGTAAGTCCTTTCCTTCCCTGAGAGGTGGTTTGCTGTGTGTAGGGCATTGCACTTTGCAAAGGAGGAAGTAAAAATGATACGCCAAATTGTTACACCAGGGGTGCTCAGTGATGGTGACCGCTTGACGTGACAAGTGTGACTGAGAAGCTGACCAGGTGCCTCGCTGCAGATGGGCAACCTGCCAACGTTCAGTTGGTTGTGGAAACAGTCAATGGACCGCACCGGCTGCACTCTCAGTTTGAGCAGTGATTGCATTGATTGATGATCGCTTTGGACAGCCACTTGCAATTGCGCCAGAGGAGAAATGTGCACGTGCAGTTTGCTTTCATTAGGAAGGGTGGCCAACATTGCAACTGGCAATTCCTATGCATGAGGGACCGGCTCTTCCGGCAGGCCGGTCCTTAAGGAACCCAATGTTTTTTTGCTAAGGACCACCCTTAAGGACCGCCCCCGGGGACCACCAAACACCAACTACCAACTGCCACCAACCGCCGACCGCCACCAACCGCCAACTGCCAATGGCGACCAACCGCCAACCGCCAACCGCCAACCACTGCCAACCACCACCAACCACCAACCACCAACCGCCACCAGCCACCAACTGCCAACCGCCAATCGTCACCAACTGCCAACCGCCAATCGCCACCAACCTTGGTTGAACATATGAGCTACACACGGTGTTTTTGCAAGACTGCCGTTTCGGAACACTTTTTTCTCTTGAGGACCGCCCTGTCTTCCGGTAGAGCAATGGAACATGCGGAAAGGATAGGAGAGTGATTCTAGCGCGATTCCAGACGGTGACAACTGTTGTTCTTCTTATGGCCAAGCTACGCCCCTGTCCAAGGCACAGCAGGTGTCCAGAGGTGTCTGTAGTATTTCGATATTTTAATCCAGTACCAAACGTAGTGATGCATTGAGGAGTCACGGACTGGGTGTTGAACTGCACGGTTTACAGGCAGATAGCACATTGCTATGCTAGAGACATCACAGCCATTGCAACAGAATGCTACGAATCTTCTTGGATTGTAACTTCAGGTGCACTTCAGGAGCCTACAAGGGACAGTATTTTGAGGGGCTCTGAAGGGAAATCATGGGCCAAAGTTTGGTCCAATGCCCTGTGCGGCGCATGCATGGTGTGGATGCACCCTTTTAGGCATCCCCTGGGCACAGTCGTCCTGGGCACTGCAGTTCGTGAGTCTGCAACCGCAGCCATGAACACTGTGGATGACTCCTGCTGGGCGTGTCCCGGATATGGGGTACCGGGTACATTTGGTATGGGGCAGTCCAGCACGTGTACAGTCTACCCCCCCCCACCCCACGACACAGAAGGTGGGAGTTGGATCCATGTTTCCAGTTTCTTGGACCAAGTCTATGTGAGTCATGGTTTGACACAAGGCCCTGCCGCACGCCTCGAGACCGCATGGCCGAGGCCAAAAAGCGGAGGGGCTCCGGCGTCAGCAATGCTGGTGGCCGTCGGGCCTCCCGGAGAATGTCCAACATGAGCGCCGCGGGCAGACCGCCACCCGCACCGGTGGTGACGGTGACGGTGCCGATGCTGCAGCCGCTGTTCCAGCCCATCAACCCGGCCAACCCGCAGAAGTTCCCGCCAAGCGCCGCCAACGTCGGCAAGGCCCTGTCGCTCGTCTTCTCGGAGGACCCGAAAGCGGCCACCAACGGCAAACTCCTGAAGGTGCTGTGGGCCGGCATACTGGAGTGCGCCAAAATGCGCCACCTGCGGACGCTGTGGATCCAGAATTTCCCACGGATGATTGAGTGGATGCGGAAAGTGGGCCCCACAAAGGTCTTCACGGCGGATGTGGCGTTGGTGCGGACCGTATGGGCCGCGGTCATTGCGCTCATGGACCTCGTGGAGGTGCAGACAGTTTTGGCGAACGACGCATCGGTTGTGTGGGCCACGATACGTTCGGCCATGAGCTCCAAGAAGCTGTTCGGATCCGCCCCAAATCAAGCAGCTCTGTGGCAGATGGTGTTGCACGTGGCAATGATTGATGAGTATGAGCCGGTGTTCGGCCCAGACAAGCAGTTCATTTTCGACAACGTTCGCAATACCTTGAGCAGCAAGAAGCTCCTCGGAGATCCGGTGTGCCAAGCGGCTGCGTGGGGGTCCGTATGCAATCTGTCACGAATGCAGCCTTTGCAGGAGGTCTTTGGCGAGTACTGCGACAAGCTCGTCGATGCGATGAAGGCTGCATGGAAGAGCTCGAAGCTGAGCAGCGATCCGCAGCTGCTGGAGAACTTGTGGGGCGCCGTCAAGAACCTGGCGCTGATCCCAGCGTTTGTGCAGCCGCTCTCAAACGAAGCGCAGTTGGTCACCACCAATATTTTGAGCACTTTGGAAAAGTTCCCGACACCGACGATGGATCTCCGCATGCGTGACAGTTTGTGGGGGGCGATGCAGAATTTATGTCGCATTGACGCGTACCACCAGCTCTTTGCACAAAACAGGGATGAGTTGTACCAGTCCTTCAGGATGTTCGTTGTGGTGCGGAAGTATCTGAAGGAGCTGCCCACCATCGGAACGGTTTGGGGTCTGCTGTGGAATCTGACGTACATCCCCGAGTTTCTGGAGCTGTTCTGTGCTGACGCCCGCCCCATCGTTGAAAACCTCAAGACCCTGTGGCTCTACGCGGCGCATCACGTGGACCATTTCCTGGTGGGCAATGTTTGGGGCGCGGTCACTGAGCTCGTGCAAGTGCCCGAATTTCAAGCTCTCATGAGCCAAAATATCGACCAAGTCATGGACGCCCTCGTGGCGGTTGTAACGCAGGGCGTTTTGCTGGAAAACCCGCGCATCATGACCACTGTTTGGGGCACCATCTGGACTCTGTCAGGCATTGAGCCCTTCCAGAAGGAGCTCGTGGACAAAAAGCAGGTGATCTTCACTGCGCTCACTGAAGTGCAGCTGCAGCCGCAGTTTCTGTCGGAGCCAAAGTTGATGGAGAGTGTGTGGGGGGCCGTGAAGAACCTGCTCAGCTTGGCCCCGTTCCAGCACATGTGCAGGTTTGCCCTGCCTCCAAAACATTCACTGTCTTAGGTGTTAGTGGCATAGCCATTATGAATTTTGAGGCCTTTTGTTTTCATTTACTTGCAAATGCAAAGTTACCACAAGTGGAAAGTGGCCTAACCCTCCCAAACTTGTGGTACTTTTCCTCGTAGTCGTTTCATAGCCTCGTCAGAAAGGTGACGCCAGTGTGTCCCACACTGAAGTACGTCACAACTCACAGCCAGAACCTACTGTTTTCAAATCCCAATTCTGCTGTGGTGCTGTCAATCTTGGGGCATATTGCGCGCTGTGCACACACTTTGCACAAAGTTTGTACAGGAACGTACCCAACTAGGATAGTATTGCATAGAAGCTCGAACTATGACCCTTGTGCTGCATTTACACAAGTTGCATATGTGTTTCACCCCCATTTCCAGTGTAGTTCTGTGTGTTGTTGTGTGTGCCAATTGAAAAGGCTACCTGGCTTTTGCACTTTGGTGATAAGTTCGGGGCACCTTGTCCAGGGTCTCCACCATTGTGCAACCTATCAGAACCTGATGTCCATATCAATGGAAAGGGGGTACCAGGTACAGGCACCTTCCCCACAGTTGTCTCCTAATTCACATGGCCGCGGCCTCACCACATCGTCCTTCGCTTCGACTGCTCGCACTTCATCCCCACCAGCGCGGTGGAGGTCGCCCACACATTCAATCAATTCAAAATGGGGGTGACGAGGAGCCTCCTCCCTTGGAGCCTGACACCGATGATACTTATGTCAGTTGTGTGTACACACGGAGACTTCAGAGTGCTACCAATGCATGTGATTTTCACGATGTTGTGAGGTGGTGTCAAGGCGCAATTTGAAAATTCCCCAAATTTGCCATGCAAACTGCATGCTGCGCACGCGTCGAGGTGCACTGTGCACAAAAACGCCCTCCTGGGTGTTCTTTGTGAGCATCACCCACGTTGAGGGATGGTGTGTTGCTTTGCACTTGAAGAGGTGCAACACAAGGGCAAAAAGAAACAACAAATTACAACCAACTGTGATTTTGTAGTGATTTTCTTGTGGTTATTTCTTGTGTGGTCATTTTCAAGTGTAGTAAGTTGTCCTACCTACACATTGATTTCACGATGGGTACAAGCCACACAAGGCCACGAAACCAGAGCTGCACATTCCCCGTCCTTGTCACTTCCAAATCACACGCATTTGCAAGTGAGGTGCAGCAGTGAGGTCAGCAATGAACTGGTTAAGGTTGTTTGTTGCTGTTGCTGTTGCTGCTGCAAATGGTTCTTGTTGTTGTTGTTGTTGTTGTTGTTGTTGTTGTTGTTGTTGTTGCCAGTTGTTGTTGTCATGGTTGCTGCTGCTGCTGCTGCTGCTGCTGCTGTTGCTGTTGCTGTTGCTGGTTGTTGATGGCTGTTGTTCTTTTTGTCATTCATTTTGTTGTTGTGGTGGTTGTGGTTGTTGTTCATTTTGTTGATGTTTTGGTGGTGGCGGTGGTGGTTGTGGTGGTGGTTTTTCTGCTGTTGTTTTCCCATGTTCTTCCTGCTGCTGTTGTTGCTGTTGAATCTGCTGCTGCTGACGTTGTTGTTGCTGTGTTGTTGTTGTTGCTCATGGTGTAGCCATTGGTCATTGTGGTTGTTGTTGTTGCTGGTGGTGGTCCTGTTGTTGCACATGTGCAGGTCCAATGGGGTCGTTTTTGAGACCATGACGGCGATGTTTACGAAGAAAGAGCTGTTGGAGCATCGCAAACTGATGGCCTACTTCTGGGGGGCGGTGGGCAATCTCGCCCTGATTCCTGAGTTCAAGAAGGCCTTCGTGGAGGACCGTGTGGTGGTCGCCGACGCTGTGGTCGGGATCGTGTCTCTTCCGGACATGGAGAGCGACGTGCCGCTGATGGAGAGCGTGTGGGGCGCGCTCTGGAACGTGACGCAGATCGAGGGGGTCCGCCCCGCCCTCGAGGAGGGCGACGCCAAGGACGTGTTGGTGGCGGCGCTGCTGTCGATCGTCGCCAAGAAGGAGCTGAACGGCCTCCCGGCGTTGATGGAGGGGGTCTGGGGCGTGGCCTCGAACATCGCCGGCATTCCGAGCGTAGCTGCGCTGCTGCGGGTCCGGCACAAGGAGCTCTTCCAGGCGCTGACGGCGGCCCTCCGGAACGCTGCGTTCGCGAGCGAGACCCGGGTCGTGGAGGTGCTCTGGGCGACGGTGGCCGCCGTGGCCGTCCCCGACTTCGAGATGAGCTTCGTCGACGTGGGGCAGGAGTTCCGCGAGGCACTGCAGGTGGTGCTGCGCCCCGAGCAGGGCCACGGCCCGCAGCTGCTCAAGGCGGTGTGGACCGCCGTCCCGCGAATGATGCGCCTCCCCGTCTTCGGGAGCGAAATGCCGTGGCCCGCGAAGGAGATGGCCGCGGCCCTGAAGGCCATCATCTGCGATCCGCTGGCGCAGCGCGAGGCGGCGCTCATGATCTGCGTGTGGGACGCGTGCGTCGCGGTGATGGGGCTCCCGGCGTTCGACGCCGTGTTCGTGGAGGTGGGCCCGGCCGTCGTGCAGGGCATCTGCCAGCTCCTCGGCAACAAGATCTACCTGCAGTACCTGCAGCTGATGCGCTACGTCTGGGCCGTGGTCACGCGGCTCGCCACGCAGCCGCAGTTTGCGGAGGTGCTGGCGCGGTCCAAGCGCGAGATCTTCGACGGCGCGACCGCCGTGTTCGGGCTGCAGCGCAGCCTCCAGGACTACGATCTGATGACGGTGCTGTGGGGGACGGTGGCGGAGCTGTCGGGCCTACCGCAGTACCGCGACCTGTTCGCGCAGCACCCGGAGAAGGTGCTGGGGGCCTTGGACGAGCTCATGCAGGTGCCTGTGCCAAGTGCTGTGCTTGTGCGGTACTCCGCGGTACATTTTACAAGTCCGGTGCCTCACTTCACGGGGGGGGTCTAGATCCGCAGATGCCTCCACCACCTTTACGGCGCACTAGCGAACTCTTGCATCATTTTTGCAACAAATTTGGCGAATTTGAATCGAGCCTGCCTGGCTGAGCGGCATGTTTCATGAATTTGCGAACCCTCCCCCCAAATTTGCAGCTGGGCCCCAGGATTTCTAGGCCAAAAATAACTTCGGGGGGGGGGGGGGGGGCTTGCAATATGTACCGCGGAGGCCCTGACAGATCCACTGTCCCCCGCTTCACGTTCTGTCGCTTGGAACTGCTGCCCGAGCGTGCGCGTGCCTGTCATTCATCTGCAGCACCAAGACGTCCCACGGCAGCCCGTCCTCATGAGGGACCTGTGGCGGTCCCTGTGGAACGTCGCGCGGGTCGAGGCGTGCCGCGGGGCCCTCGAGGGCTACGTCGAGGACGTCCTGCACTTCCTGGAGCGCACAGTGGTCCAGGAGTGGTTCCTGCTGGACCACGACACGCAGGAGGTCGTCAACGGGGCCGTGCAGGCGCTGCTGCACGTCCACGGGTACTTCCCGCTGCTGCAGCGGCACCGGCACCTGCTGCAGGGGTGGGAGTCCGACCCCCTGAAGTGCCCCTCGCCCCCCCCCGCCAGCGTGGCCGAGGCCCAGAAGGCGCAGCGCGCCGCCCGCCCGCCGCCCGCCGCCGCCGGGCGGGGCCCGGGCGGCTCGCCGCCCTTCGACCCGTCCCTCCGCCGCGGCAGCCTCTCCCACCCCCCGTCCCGGGGCCGCGACCTCCTCCTGACGCCCCACGCGCCGATGACCAACCGGGTCCCCCCGGCCTCCCACACCATCGTCGTCCCCCCGATCGTCCAGTACCAGCCCGCCCTCGCCCGCCGCTTCTCCGCGGCGCTGTCCGACGCGTCCGGGCGCCGCCTGTCCGCGTCGGTCTCCGAGGCCTCCGGCGGGGGGCAGAGCGTCGTGCTGCCGCCGGTGACCCCCCCTGACGTCGTCGCTCTGCCGGGCCCGGCCCCGGACACGCCCCCCTTCTCCCCCGTCTCCAGCACCCGGGCCATCGGCGTCCGCACCCCCTCCCCCTTCAGCCGCAGCACCAGCGGGGGCTCCGCCTCCAGCGCACCGCACGATCCTCCGCCGCCCGTCGATCCGGCGTCGGGCGGGAGCGGCCCCCGGCCCCCGTCCCGCCCCACGTCCGCCTCGAGCGCGCCGCGCCGGCGCCCGGGGAAAGGCCCGGAGAGTTGGCCTGCCGCCGCCGACCAGCACAGCGCAGCGGATGTGGCCGGGGCGGTGCAGCTGCCGGCCATCGCAGACGGGGCACGGTCTGGGAGGATCGTGACGGAGAGTCCCATGTGACAGAGGGGGGGGGGCGGGTCCGTCTTTCGGGACGGGACCCGCTTTTTGGTGTTTCCAATTTCAAAGACGGTTGACCCCTGACCGGGGGCTGAACTGGCCAACCACCGGCAAATACTGCGTGAATCGCTGTCGGAGAACTGTTGACCGGCATCGGTACCTAAGCACCGCCCCTGCGCTGACCGGGTGCCCGTTCAACTGTCGGTGCTAAACTTTGGATTTGCACCCTCGGCCTTGGGGTGTTGGCATTCCGCCCGCTGGGGTCGAGCAACTACTGGGCACCCTGGCGTCCGTGAGCGCAGCAGCCATGCGCTCTTGATTGCTCGACTGACGAGAGTGCCTCAGTATTGCGCGGTAACCGACGGGCCCCCGGCGCAGGACTCGTTCCATGCGTCTGCGTTTGAGGTCGTTTGTGGTCGTGGAGGTCGTTTGTGGTCGTGGTTGTCGTTGTCGCTTTTGTTTCTTTCTTTTGGCCCAGCGTCTTTGGGGGTTTGGTCTGCATGCACCCGCTGCTACAAGCGCCCACTGACTTATTCTGTGCTTGTGGGGGCACCTCCACACTAAACCCGTGTACCGCGTTCTTTTCTCATGCCTGACTCCCATTCCTCCCTCACGTCTGTTCCGCATGTCTTCCTGAGTCCCTTATCTGCCCCTGCCCCTTCTTCACGCCTGTGTTGGATTCTGCAGACAGCCATATGAGTTCCATGGCAGAGCATCCGGTGGCCCATGTACGGACACCATACGAGCTGTAGTGTACACGCAGCTGCCTTGCCTTATGACACTGGCAAATGCATCTGCAGAGTTCGGCCTTTTGTAGATAGTGGGACATATTTCCGCCATCCCCTTGGTCCAAGCTACGCCTTGTACGTAGCAACCTTGTTTTTTTTTCTTTCCGTATCCAAACCATTTTGATACCAAGCTGATCGCTACTCCAACAAACAGCTTTCTTTGTGTGTTTTCTCTGGGGTGGAATTCTGACACCTTTTTTTTGTAGACAACGAATTTGAAGCATTTTGTAGTTGTTTGCACCAGTTCCACATGCTCAGTTGTCCTTGTGGCTGATGTTCCCCTTGTTGCATATTTTTGTCGGTTGCTTGCAGCCTCCAGCTTATCTTGTAGGCCTCTCACACATTGACAGTGTGGGGCTGTCACGGCCTGTGCGGATTTCCCAATGGCCTGGACGCCGCCCGCTTTCGGTCCCGCTGGCAGCTGGTGCTGTGTTGCAGACATGTCATGGGGGAGCAATGCTCATGGGTGGGCTTGGTACTTGGTGGACAGCATGTGGGTGTTCCTGAGGGCTGATCCCCAACGAAACCGCGTTCCCCATCGGACACAAGTGGTATGCAAAGTCCATAAGAACAGAAAGAATGGGGTAGCACTTGACACGACGCGCACGGCGCAGCAATTGGGGCTGGGCACAGGCCTCCATGTGCTTCGTGCCCTCCGTTTTGGATGCCCCTTTGCGTGTTTTTGTGGACGGACATTGTCCGGCCGTTCGAGGGATGATTGCCTCAGGAGGTATGCCAGAGCACACACGGGGTGCATTCCTTCACTGGCCTCCACTCAGCAATGGGCACGCGGAAAGATTGAGCTCGTTACTTTTTGGTGGTTACATGTGTGCACATACTGCCAGTATTTAGATTCCCCTTCGCAATGGACAATGCCATTCAACAGAATACACTACAGACGCAGAGTCTGGTGATCTCCCCTCAGTGCTTTCATGTGATTTATCACTGGTTTTTGTCGCCCGTTTGACCCACTTTGGACTCTTGTTGGACCCATTTTGGCCCGGGCGACGTTGGGCTACGTCTCATGGCTTGCTGCCCCCAGGTGTGCACCAGTGCGGGGTCTAGGCCTCCGTTTTGGCGATTCTCAGGGTCGAAACTGCAAAGAGTGGTGGCTCGTGGGTGCACTAGGTGCCCTCTGAGTTGGATTTTGGCCACATCGCCCAAGATATGGCTCCACTCAGGGGCTGTTTCATGCCGCACCGTGTAGATGCTGGGCCATTTTGGGGCGTTTTGGGGATATTGGCATATTGTGGATTTACAAGGCAAAACCAGTGCTGGCACAAGCAAAGCAAAGCCGGTCGCACCATACAACGTTCCTTTCGTCTCGATGGGCTGCTTTGACAAAGTTTTGAGTCCATTCAAAAGGAAAGCGAAAATCAGGCTCTCATGATTATTGAGAATGCCTTGCCCGCAGTGCGCCCGCAGTGCAAAGTTTTTATGTCGGCAAATACTCATTTCCCTTACCCCATTTCCCTCACTTTGTTACCCACTATACCGATAGTATGCCTATATGCATTTTCTATGGGGATTTCAGACATAAGAGAATCAGGTTGTTCTGTTGTGTTGCTGCATCCGCATGTGTTGCTTGATGTTTCCTCCCTCCATCTCCTCTGGGTGGTCTTTGATACATGTGCCCGCAGTGCGCCCGCAGTGCGCCCGCAGTGCAAAGTTTGTCCCATTGGGGTAAGGTTGGCTGCAGGCCTGCGTGAGGAAGGGCAGACCGCCACGTCACCTGATTGCTACACCCCCACCCCCACTCCACTCCAGAGCGTCCATGTGTTCGTTTGCCTACCAGACATGTCTAACCTGACGTGACAATGGGGCCTGTAGTTGTAGAGCACATGCCGGCTTCCCCAAATGCTTTTGTAGAGTACCGATTACCCCCTGCCCCAACTCCTTTGTGTTGATTGCAGTCATTTTTTGTGTTATTGTTCTTGTTGTTGTGTTGGTGGTGGTGGTGGCGGTGGTGGTGGTAGTGGTGGTGGTTTGCCATTGCCCTTTCCTTCCTCTCCCCCGCCTCCTTCCCACGCGCACAGATGCCGCCGGCCTCGGCAAATATTCCTTTGATATTCTGACCCGCGTCGCCCAGTACTCGCCTTTGATCCATATTGGTTTCCCACTGTCCCACTTCTGTCCAAGAGAGATCAGAGCTGACCCCTCTGACCTTGACGTCACTATCGCAGTCCTGTCCTCCTTTGGTCTCTTCTGCTTGGCGGCAGGGCTAGAACACGCGCATTCAGTTTGCTGCGCTCCAGTTCAACCATGCAGGTTGTGCAGTGGATGAACAGAGTCATGACCCAGCCATTGTCCCGTGCCCATTGTCCAAACAACACCTTGTCGCAGCCACACCAGCCGATACGTACTGAGTGCTCATCAGTGCTTGCACAGTGCCATGACACAGATTTCCCCCGGGATGGACGGCTATGATGTCCCCACAGGTGTCTGACCCTCTGCAATGGCCTGCTGCCTGCTGATTTCTCCTGGCGTCCCTCCCTGATACTAGGGTGGGGCAGGGGTCGGCGAGGGCAGGCTCCAGGCAGGCTCTAACCCGCTAACCCTCTCCCTTGCAACGCACTTAGGGTCGGATCCACCAACGAAGGTGGGGTAGCAGGCAGCACAGGCGTCTTGCAGGGGGGCTGGGATCAGAATTCTGTCGATTGTGCGGCACCGTCCCTGCATTTACCACTACGCAACCACCACGGTGTGGTTCTAAAAAATCCGGATCTCATTGCCAAGGAGATAGTGGACAAGATTTCTTCCACCGCCAAGCTCGTCCCTCCAGCTCCCAAACTATTGCGCAAACATCAGTGCTACTCATTGTCCTTTCTTCACAATGAAGATGCTATCCCAAGCATCATTTTTGAGCTAGATGCGTTGGAAACGCGAGGCCTTCATTGGTGGGGTGATGCCCAAGGGATACTCCGCGCACATGGTATTCCGTATGAACGTGAAATGAACGGATTCATCAGATAGCAGGAGCTGTACTTTATTCTAGAGCATGTCTTTTGTTCTGTCTTGCTCTTCCCGTTCCGCCAAGAAAACCAAAATGTTGTATGCAGCTTTAGTAGCCTGTCTGTGAGCTGAAGTGTACTGGCTAGATGCCAATGGGTGCAATACATAATAGCAACACTTTCCGAGAGGAATCACACACATACAAGCACTATGCCATGTGTATGATGCCTTTCAACTTCCCAAAGAAGCTTGGACCTTTCTACGCCAATGTGGCTACCAACCAAGCACCACTAGGCTACTGCATGCTACCTACGGGACCCTAACGAAATTTGCACTGCATTCCTTGTGGGACATTTTCACCATGAGGCAGAATTCAGAATATTGAATGGGATCTTCCACAAGCGAATTTGGAAAAATTCCAACAGACACAGTTCTTGTTCAATCAACTCAGTCCTAGTCCTCTCTAGAGACTCCGCTTGCCCCAATGATGATGAAACAAAATCTACCTTACTGGCCCGGAAGTTGAAGTAATCTACGCTGTCCCATCCGAATGTCACAGATGCATACTTATTACTGCATGCACACCTTGGGGGAATGTTTGCCCGGGGCGCTACTTTTCTATTGACTATCCCGACTTCATACCCAGATTTACCATCTCATGGAGAAGCCCCCCAAGTAGACCATAGCGCAGTGCAACTATTTGGATGTCTAGCCGTCCTGGAACCCCATACTTTGTGATACTATGGGCGGTGTTGTTGTTTGAAAACGGGTATTTTGATGCTTATTTCACATTTTCGCAGACTCCATGCCCATCAAATCCATTGGCGGGATATGGAGTGCCGACGTGTGGAATCCTAAGTATGCGTCGCATGTATATAAGGTGACCGTTGCCATTGTTGGCAATATCATATGTATTTGCCCCTTGGCCCCCGGGACATTAGCTGATGTTTTCATTTGGGATGGGTATGAACCTTCTCGTACCCGAGGTGATTTCTTTGATTTGGAGTTGTTGAATTCACAGCTATTGCCTTATTATGCAACGTGCTTTGTAGGGAAGGTGTGCAGTCCAACATTTTTGGTGCACCCCCTAAAAGGTCAATGGTGGGGCACGGGTCAAAAAAGATGCCCGGCGCGCTAACGCTCCCCCCTTATACAGCTCCCAGAAAAGTCTGGTTGGACGTGGGGCTTCCCATTGTCCTCACACCACACGTAAAGGTCACGAAAAAACAACAAGGGCGACAGTGCAAGCACTCCACAACGACAATTTCCGCTGATATTGTGATTCTTTGGCTAGTCGCGAGATTTGCGTCTTGTTCCGTGCCACTTCGCATTAGTGTCCAATACCTTAATGGGCGGATGCCCCCCCTAATATTATGTTCCAATAGTATAATGCCCCCTATGCCCTTGTGGAGCTCTGTGGATAAGTACAACTACGCGTATTTTCACACACTCCGTCATCTTGGCATCCTTTCCTCGCAGATGCCACCCTCTTTTTGGTTCGGCGGTTGCCTAGCCACCCATGCAGATGTTGATTTTACGGAGGGCAGTATTTAAGGAGCCAGTTTCATTCTCTTTTTCCTGGAGGACTGCCTATTTAGGCCACCACGTTGGTAGTTGACCGTAGCAATTGGCGGGTGACCGACAACAGGTGTTGGTCAATTGATTCCTCCGGGGGTTTTGTGTTCTGGGCTTTGATGCAATCTTCCTTTTTGCATTAAATGAACACCCTTTTGCACAGGATGGCATTGCGGTATACCCCCTTCCCTTGGATACCCCTAAGTGCCCCCTTTCCAATGAGCCATATTGGTTCCCGTCCTCGGCATGATGTGCACACCAATGACCTTGGGGTTGACAGGCAATTCCCCTACCAGGCCGCATTCCACCGGCATAGCGTAGGGGATTGGTGGGCTTGTCACCCTGCTCTCTGCTCCTGGTTGGACACCTTTTTTTTTCTTTCACAAACAGCCATCTGGACCTTGGAAGGCACGCGGACCCAGCCCGCACTAGAGACCGGCGATTGCAGCCAAGTCCCTACAAGCCGGCCCGGGGACAGGTCAAGCTTACGAGGTTGCTCCAAGGCAACCTGCCACTAGGCCAAGAAGACTCGAAGGGCACAAGTGCACCGGCCCTGAGCGAAAAAGGCTTGTCCTACGGTATATGATGCTCTTACCCCAGCCCGTGTCCTCCCTACGCTCAATCTAGTTTGGTGTTTGTGGTTACTCCTCTCGCAATGGCACACCACCAAAACCAAAGATGAATATGTGCCCCGGGTCAACTCAACTTGAATTGTCTGTGTTGGTAAATGGTTTCAATGCTTGTGGGGCTGGTTGCAGACAGAGGTGTTGCATAGTTTACAGCCATTCTACAACACAGTGGACGTACGCCCTTGTTGGCCCTCCAAACCAAAGGACTCCACAAATCAAATACTCTAGCTGTTCCACTCTCTCTATTCCCCATTGTGCCACCAGTGTCTCCAAAAGAGCTTCCCTGACATGCCTTGACGAGTGTAGAACGACAAGAGAAAGGAAGCATATTGCCTAACAAGGTAACAAGACACCGAGGCAACAAATGGGAGAATGTTTGCCCGGTGCGCTACTTTCGTATTCACAATCCTACCTTCAACCCCCAATTTACTCTTTGCTTTGCCACACCCCATGTCCACACCAAACAATCCACAAATGGAGTGGCCCCCTGAGTTGGGGATGTGGACACACAATACACAAATCTGTGTGGCCCCTTGAGTTGGGGATATGGACTGATCATCCACAAATTTGGTAATACACGTTATGACCTGTTGCCTTGTGCAACACGCTTTGTAGGGAGGGTCTACAGTCCACTTTGGTCTACTCGGGGGGCTCCTCCAGCGGTTGAGATTGTCATGGGTGGGAATGAGGAAGAATATGGCCAGACCATTGTTGATACACAAATTTTCGAGGCTTAGGGGGTGTTGCTTGATCCGTGCGCGCACCGTGCATACTTTTGGGTATTGTTTATTACCCAGATCTAGACCGCCTGAATTTCTTTCCATAGATTTCGATTCCTTATGGTTGTTGTGGATGCAGGACAGCTATTCAGCTAGGACAGCTATTCAGCCGTTGGTTGACCATTGGTTGCCTGACCATTGGTTGCCTGTTTGCTTCGTTGTGCGCTGGGAACTGGGGTCCCCCCTGTATTTGGGGTACCCACTTTGTTAGGCACTTCTTTTTTCTGAATGCCTCCCCACGCTCTTGACCCTGTCCCCGAGTCATCCATTAAACAGAATTTAAACAATGATAGGGCGGCCACAAATTGCAGCCTTTCTTAAATTCGACTTTTCCACATCTCAATGTGAAGCAGTTTTGCCAGCAGTGCATGTTTTCCCAAGGATGGTATGCAAGCATCAGACTGAAAATCATGAAAATTGGAAATTTCTGGTTATAGTAGCAAGAGCTGCAAGGTGCAGAAATTAGAACCCTGGGACCTTTGAAAAGCATCAGAACAAAAAAAATAAAAGTTCCTAGTATGCCAGCAAGGGCTGCAGGGTGCAGCAATTGGGACCCTGGGTGTGGTTCTATGGGAGCTGTTCAACGGGGTAGAAGCTGGGTGAACATTCCAAAAATATTGAACCGTGTGCGCACCGTGCACGCACCATGCGGCAATAACTCTTAGGGGGAGTATTAGCACGCCGCATCGTTGCCTTCGAGCACAGTAGGGGTGGTTTAAACACCATCCCGGGTCTCGGAAAATGCACCCTAAACTTGGGTGCTAGGGAGTGAGGTAGGCAGGGTATGTAGCTCAGTCACCCCTTCCCTTGCAAGGGTATTTTAAGGCCCCACAAAGGTGGCCAACACATGTGCACCAAGTGTGCTTGAGTGGTACCATACACGGTCACCAGGAGAAAACATCTTGGGTCTGAAGTAGGGACACGACACCGTGTACACCGCATTTGGAGAGAGAATATCACATAATACACACAGGGGACTGATTCAAAGTAATGGGAAAGCAATGCAAGAACGTGTGTGTGACAGATGGGGAACACAAACCACCGCAATAGAGATTGCCTAACAGCAAAACAGTGAAGTGACCCCCCCCCCCCCCCGGGGGGGGATTGCAGGGTGGGGGTACTCCCCAATACCACTTTTTTGTACTCCCGCTTCCTGCAAAAAAAAGTACATGACCATACAATTGTTTTTGGACTCGCGTTTACCGCAAACAAAATTACACAATTTACAACATGCACTATTCATTGCAACCCCAACTCTATTCTCTTTGGTGATTGGAATGCAAGAGCCTACAACCCAGGGCAGTATTAGAAAGGGGAGAGGGGGGGGGGGGGGCTAAAGGGGGATGTTTGCCCGGCGCGCGCCTAGCGTGCTACTTTTGTATTAAGTATTGTGGCTCCAGCCCCAATTTTATCCTCACCTAGGGAAGCCCCCCAAGTAGACCGCACTGTAACTGCAAACCTTCCTTGCAAAGCACATTGCATATAGACCTCCCGCAGCGGACACCCTTGAGTTGTATCACCACATACCGGGACCAGGGTCCACTTCACAAATGTGCGACCAAGCACAGTTGCAAAAGCACGCATCATCACCGACCACACCCACATTGCATGACAAAGCACCACAACAAAGCACAGCAGGTTAACCACAATTGGCCCGGTTTCCTCAATAGCACCGGAAGGTTGAATTGAAGACAAAGGACGGTTAGGTTCCCCATAGGTACTGAAGCCACCAAAGCATAGGTCAGGACGGCCTTGGGTTCCCCGAAGGTACTTCCCAAATAGAAGGGGACGAATCCAGAAGTGGCTACATCACCCCTGCATTCTTGGGGGCAGATAGTTTGGTGGTGGGGGGGGGGGGGTCAAATACAATTGTGCATTTGGCAACTGCTTGCAGCTAGTGTACGTTTTGTGGGCGTTTTGCATTCCTGCATTTCCTCCACCTATTTCGCGCACTAAAGGTGGTGTCTATGACAAACATATAAGCTGCCCCTTTCAGGTGGAGTGTCCCAGTGGGGGCGATCGCAGTGACCATCTACGGCAGATGGCGATACAGGTGATGTCTGTTGTTGCCAGAGAGGTCAGAGGTGCAAACCAATGAACCTGAAAGACCCTCCACAATGTCATCCCTACCCAGGGGAACACCACATCCTGGTCCACACCAAGACAAACCCTGAGCTTCAGCAGGGTGAGTGATACTGAGTGGTGGTACATGTGGGCAAGGGGTATCCGCCGCTTGTTGTGGTTGTGCAACGGCATGTGCTGGGTGAACACAGCAATCTCTGCAGCCCTTTGCTTTAGTGAAGGTTATGTGCTTGTGACTGGTGTCTTTATGCAAGGGTGGGAAGTGTCTGGGTGCGTGGGAGTGGGTGCGTGGTGCAAGGGGACAGAGTGGGGAGGGGCGGGGCAGGTGAAGGGGCGTTTGGCAGAGTCAGGGTCCATCCTAACTAGCTAAATTGTTGTATATGAGCGCTTGCATTGAGGGTGTTACATGAGACATTATCACGCACAGAATGGAGCAAAACTGAGTTAGTTTAGCCTGAGGTGGGGGAGCTGGATGAGGCTTGTGGTACTTCCTCCTGCTGTTTTGATGCAATTTTCAACCATTGGTAATGTAGAAAGGGATGCTAAGAAGAGGGTGCATCACCATGTCCCAAAAAGGGGAAAACCAAGAACAAGTGACGACTTTCATCGTGGACAAGACATTGGACATTTTTGTTGACAAAAAGTGTATGTGTTGTTTTGATGGAGCTCCGTCACCACACTGTATATATGCCCTGTTGCAACAATTGTGCTTAGGGTGAGCTATGGGCAGGTTTTTGGCGACATATGTTCTTTTGGTACCGTGCGCTGCGCGCAAGCACGGGCTTGTCTACGCATGGAAGCCAGTCTGACCGTCATTTCCTGACTTTCAGTGTGCTTGCGCAAGGGGGGGAGGGGGGGGGATTAGACAAACATCGCCTGGGCCATTAGCATGGAGTGGGTGGGTCGTCTTTGTTGATGTATTGTGAAAGACATAGAGGGTAAACAACGAGCCGACCCATGTTTTGTAATGTGGGGGGTATGATTATTGTGTGGTACCAGGTATTTAGGAGGATCTACCTGATTGTGGATATGGGATAGCTTAATTTTCTCCAATTTTCTCCCATTTCCACCTGTTTTCACGCATTTTCGCGCACTGTTTTCGCCACTTCTTTTCCTTTGTAGATGGATATTGGATGATGATGATGGGAAACAACCCAACGATTAGTACATTCACAACACAACGGGGGTTTGTGTCTTTCAGGCTTGCAGTTGAGAAGCTAGGAATAGCAAACATCGAAGGTTCAAAATCACGAGTTTGAGTAGACCACGCTGTGGGCCCTGTGGATCGGTTCGACTGTCTAAATTGGCCATCTCGCCACTCATAAGAAACATTCCGCGAGGGACCGCTGCTATTGCACACCCACATCCGCCCATGGGTGCTGGGTCCAATATGAGGTTCCCAACTATATTTGGGCATGCACTAATTCATGGATGCAGAATGTTAACAAGTCTCTGGATTTTCTTAGATTTCTCTCATTTCACTTTGGAAAGTGTGTGTTGTTCACACAATCTGAAGACTCCCCCGCAAAGGAAGCCTCCACCACGCGTTCGCCTGCACCACATGGTCACAACGGCCGGCTTGTCGGGAGGTAAGCTGTAACTACGACACCAGCAAAGCTGATGTGCCAACCAAATTTCACACCCGTCACACATTGCATGCCAATCGGGTTTCTGCCAAATTGGAGTACAACTGCCTTTGTAGTGTCAATGGCAGCATAGCAACTATACCAGGGAGTCTGCATCTAACCGCATCTCGAATGCCCTGCAGACTGCAAAAATACACAAGCAACTCAATATGTACACGTACATTAAAGGCTGTCGGATGTAGAATGGAGCCAAAGCTGTGCATGCTCCGCACAGATCAAACCAAATCATGTGTGTGCAGGGAACAATAATAGCGTCGTTTTTGGGGGTGGGGATTGGGGCTTGCGCTCCGGACATCCTACACTTTATGCTCCTCATGGGAACCAAATCCTGCCCTCCCCAAACCCACGCTTTCTGAGCGTCTATTTTGGTTCTGGTGCATTAATGGAGGTGCTGAGGCCGGAAGATGACGACGCTGGCTTCGCTCTCATGTGTGGACTGCCTGAGGAAGGCGCTACAGATTGGGCCCAAGCGTTTGCGGATGCCGAGGATGACATGGACAATTTTGCTGTGTCCACACCTCCAACACCTCTCTGTGCTACTGAGCCCATCGCTCGGATCAGTGCTGCGGATGTGACGCCGGCGGAGTTCCAACATTTATTCCTACAGCCCTGCGTTCCATGCGTCATCACCGACCCCCACAACGAGTGGGTGCCGGGCCACTTGACGACCGAATATTTCAGAGAGCGTCACGGGCACCGGGCGCTGCCACTGGACGTTAACGCGAGGACACAAAGGGTCGTGCCGCTGCGCACGTTCCTGGACTTCGCGGATGCTGAGATGAACCGCCAGTACTTGCGGAACCTGCAGATGGCTGAGATGTTCCCGGGCGAAGCCGCCGCGCTCCGACTGCCTGGCCTGTTCGGCGAGAACCTCCTCGCATGCGAGGGCCGCACCCCCAACCTTCCGCCCACATGGCGCCGTTGGTTCGAGCTATTCATCTGCACCCGCCAAAGCGCCGGGTTCCCTTTTCTGCATCAGGACACCTGCGGAGTGCACGCATGCACCTTTCAGACTCAGGGACGGAAGCAGTACACGCTGATGAAGCCCACCGACAGCCCGTACCTCTACCCTTCCGGCCCGAGCGGGACCCGGTCTCAGGTCCCGGCGGTGGACATTATTCAAGGCACTGTGGACCTGGACAAGTTCCCTCTCTACTCCCATGCCACCCCCGTCCAGGTTGAGGTGGGGCCCGGCGAGATGCTCTTCATCCCCTCCAAGTGGTGGCATACGGCCCGGTGTGTGGGCCCGGACCCCAGTGTGACCATCATCGCCAGTTTCGTCGATGAGGCGCTGCACGACGAGTTCTGCGACAATTATTGGGACTATCAGGCAGTCCGGTCCCTGGTCTCGCACGGCGCTGGCAAAATCATTGGGTGAGCTGCCACAGCCGCTTCATTCCTCCCATTGGAGAGCATGGCACGGAAGGACAGGGACGTGGGTCGAGAAGGGGTTCGGAGGGAAGCGTTAGCCGGCGCAGCAGCGGTGAGCGGAGCAAGAGTTGTTGCGGTGCAAGTATTACAGTGCAGATAAACAACAACAACCGTAGCAACAGCAGTCCAAAGGCGCGCCGCAGGAGAATGCCTCTCATTACTTCGTAATCCTCATAAGGTCATAGTTGTGCACTTAGAACATCATTTTGGGACGTGGATTTGCTCTCGTGCTACGCTATTTTCCAGATCACTGTGCACTGTGACCCGGAGGTTGCTTTGGTGATTTCAGTGTAGTTCACTACTTCAAGCGGAAGTCAGAAGTCTGGCTTGCCCAAGTGGGAACAGTTCCAAGTCCTGCCGCTGTGTTCTGAAGAAGACTTCGTTTCGTTTGTTTTGTTCTTGTTTTGCATGGAGAGTGTGGCAATCGTGCTGTCTTATTGGTAACCATGTGGATCAACCCAACATACATCTTTCAACAGGGAGTTCATTTTGAGTAAGTCAGCCCGTCTTTCTCAAACAGTTGTTTACAGTGCGCGCACAGTGCCCACCCCGTTTCGGCCTGCCCCCGGTCGCCTGCCCCCCCCCCCTTCCCCTCCACCCCCACCGCTACTCTCATCAATCCCAAAACACACCTAGTAATGGCAAAGACCCTGGACCACACCCACGACCAAGTATCAACTCGCTGCGGGGCAGAGGTGCTGCCTCGAGTGTGGATGCTAGCAAGCGTCCTGCTACTGTCGAAACGAAGCCCTCCTGAACATACCCACTTTTTTCTTGGCTTGGGACAAACACTGTAAACACTTGATTCTCGAAACCTCAAACCAGTGCCCGGAAGTACTAATCGGCACATGTATGCAGCCTGTGTGGCACCCACTTTGGCTGCCCTTCACTCTGTTTGGGGCTACACCACCCCTTGGCCAATGGTGCATTGGTGGGGTTCACATTTCTTTTTGTGCCTTCATTTCGTTACGGCCGAGCACGCTCATACACACTACCGCACCAATGGCCGCTGGCAGCAGCCACCATACCATCACTCAACCCTCAGTTGGTCAAACGGTTCACCAAACTGCCCGTACAGTGTTGGTGGTAATTTTGTCATTGTGCTGCCCCCTCCGTGATATCCATCCCCCCTGCACCTACCCCTGCCCCGCTGATGACCAAGAGGCTAGTAGCCCAGCCTCTTACAGCTGCTGAAGAGGAGCTGGCTGTAGAGGAATGGCTTCAGGATAGGCAAACATCGCTGGCTGCTTTGCACCGCGAGGTAACTAATGGTTGTCAGTCGCCTCTATCCCTCCTTTGAGCCTCCTCTGTCAGTTCTGTTTGCCATCTGTTTCGTTTGGCCATGTCTGGCCTGTCATTCCTGAGTTGGCCATTTTTTGGTTGGTTGTTTTGGTTACAGGTCTGTTATAGGCCTGCTTTTTGGCTCAGTGGCCAGCTTCTTCCCAACCATCCCGTGGCCTCTGGTTTGCACTTTGTACTTACAGCAGGGCTCTTGAGTCACCAAGATTTCGGTGCCTTCTGGTGACTGGCGTTCTGGTGACCGGCGTTTGTGCAGTTTTTTTACACTTGGTGACCTTGGTGACCTACATTTAACAATCGAAGAAGGGAAACAACTAGCAGGGGAAAGTTTTCAGATTGAATAGAAGGTACCAGAATGCTGAAGTGCTGGACTGTGTGATTGGGGTGTGACATCATCCAACACCGTCCAAACTCTGAAGAACAATCATCCAAAAGGCGGCAAGAAATATCAAGGAAGAGACTAACACCCTTCAGGAAAGGACAACATGCATCCAGGAACCCTTTCTACAGTTTCTTTTTTACAGTTTTTTCAAGTTTTTAACAGTTACAGTTTTTTTTTACAGTTTTTTGCAAGGCCGTGGAACTGGCTGTTGACTTTGGTGCATGTGACTCAGGAGGTCTGTTACAGCAGTCGTCTAGTTTGGGCCACTGCCTCAGGCCATGTTAATCTATCCAACAGTGTAAGATTTCTTGAACAGAAGGTTTGCCGAGAAGTTGACAACATCACAATTGAACTGAGTCAGTGTGGCATGAGGTCAGGATCATGCTCGTCATTTGAAAACCTAACATCGTGGCCCCCTCCACCCATGACACTGGTAGTACAACAGTTGCAGCCCCATCCCGCCCGAAAAAGGTGCGCAAGTGTCGCACGAGAGCAGACGCTCATGTGGCCATGACCACGCGCACCACATGTTTTGGGCGTGCCAACCCCCCCCCCCCCCCCGCCCATTTGATAGCCGCACCACTTCGGTGAACTCCAGGCAACATTCGGCATTGGACTGGTCTGCGCTGCGGGAGCAGCAAGGCGAACAAGTTGAGAACGAAAAACTGAGTGAGTCCAGCATTTGAGCATCAAAGCTCTGTCTCACCATCTTTCGTGCACTTCCGTCGTGTTTTACCAAGAAGGAGGGTAGGTTGTGATGGTGCAGAGGTGCGAAACTGTTGTGGGTTACATGCTGCCAGTCTTGCTGGGCGAAAACAGTAGTAGTTGGTTGTCTCATGGTTGCAGTGTGTTTTCACTGCAGTTTGTCTGTTCTTGGTTGCGTTTTGGCCGTGTGCTACTAGAATTTGCTGCTTTTTGCTAAAAGGCCAAGATGTTGAGCGCACATCCTTCTTCATGCCTTGCCGATGCTAACTGTTAACCAAAGATAAATGGTCCTTGCACGCTCTCTCTGGCACAGCCCTTTTCTTTGGAGTCTGAGGTCTCTAAGGGGCCAGACACCTTCAAATGTACGCTGTACCGACCCACATTAAATATTGAGGGGGCATACTTAGAGGCAGAGGTGCCACCACAACTGTTTTGCTAATGCTACCACTGCTGCCATTGCTGCTATCGGTAGGGGTGGTAGGAACTGCTATGGGATCCGCGCTGGCTACAGGAGGCAAGGAAGGCCCTATAGTAGGGTCGGGCATCGTGTGTGGCTTTTAAGTTCTGTTTCAGGTTTCTGCCCACGCTCCCAACAGCTTGCTGAATTCGCATCATCCACATTGGTTTCACGCTTGGACGTTGCTAGATTGATATGGTGAGTCTCACATAACATAAGGGGATGGATAAAGTCATTTCCAAAAGAAGAAGAATGGGAGGTGCAAAAATAGTTAACCTCAATCGCACCCGAAGGCTCAAGGAACAGCACTGAACGCAAACCGGAACCCAAACATATCTCCATTTGCAGGTCTTCACAGCAGAGAGTGACAGTGGCTGTATGACCCTTGCTGTATTCAGGTCTTCGGAGCGAGGTGGGATTAGATTAAAAGAAAGAAGCATACAGTTAATTCTGTGGCGGGAGACCTATTCTTGACAGGCACGTATAGCTCTTCAGGGTGATAATCCCCGGTTCACCCACCTGTGTAGCCCATGTCTCCTCCAAAAACGAGAGTGCAGGTATCTAACTCGAGGCACGGGTTGGTAAGCAGTGGCTCAACAGATTGGGCATCCAATGCAACATTCTGGTTTAACTCAAGTGATTCAATGGATTGTTCTTGGTCCCCCAGGAAATTGCATTTGTTGGACCCTTGTTCAAGCTGTTCAAGGTTCTTCCTTCCCACACATACAAATGTCCTCAATCTTTGGATCGACAAATGACCGCTTGTGAACACATTTTCCAACTCGACGATGCAAACCGAAAATAAGCACGATAATCGTTGATTGCGTTGTGATGGTTGTATCACGTGCAAGGGTATGGAACAATATCAGCCCTTGGGCATTGACTATTGCCTAGGATTGAGTCATGTTGTGCCCATGAAGATGGGGTATAGGCCATTATTGTGCTCTACAATGCATGATGGGGCATTTGCCTTTATGTTCAACGCCCAGGCACCAAGGGGGGGGCGACGATGCAAACTGAAAACAAGCAATGGTCCATAAGGAGGGTGATGGGCCCACCTCCGACTGCAAATTGCGCAAAATGCAACAAAACACGCATGGACTGGTGCACTTCATTAGGGCCGCCACGCCAGATGTTCCTAACCAAACCCCAATGCCACAACTGTCCAAACAAATGCTCAATGCGTGCCCCATACCGCCCATGCACATCATTGTATGACTGTTGCCGGGCTGTCAAAGTTCCATTCTTTCTTCCAATGAATGGCACAATGACATGAATCCGGCCTTTATTAGCGCTGTCATGGCCCCCAAACTCAACAAACTCAAAATCACAGAAATTGCCACGGGTAAGAGACGGTCCATACCCATCCCAAATCAGAACATGGGCAAATGTCCCCGGGGCCAAGGGGCAAATCCATACAATGTTGCCCAAAAAGATGCCTCGTGCGCGCCCGGCACGCTGCCGCTCCCCCGTTGGACCATGTCCCGCCTCATGTTTGGACTAATAACAGCAACGTAGCCGCCACGCAAGATGAGGGAGAGGATGAGGCAGCTGTGCATGCGTTGTGTTGTCAGAAGCGCTCCACCATTACAGTTTGTGGTGAGTGCGAAGAGCATTATTGTGACGAATGTATTGATGCCCGCACTTGTGGGGAACAAGTTGTTTATTAGCCAATACATGATGGATACAGATTGTTGTTGAGTTCAGCTATTTCAACTTATAAATTGTGCTTTGTAGGGAAGGTTTGCGGTCCACTCTGGTCAACTTGGGGGGCTCCTCTAGGGGAAGGTAAATCTGGGGCTAAAGCCGGGATAGTTAATACAAAAGTAGCGTGCCGGGCAAACACCCCCCCCAAGGGTACTGCACTCACAAGCCTCTGCTTGTCAATGCCTCTTTCCCTTGGGCACATTGCAATTCCTTGCTCGTCACTGCCACCCCATTCAGCCCATTCGACCAAGGCGATAATCAGAGGATTGGGCTGTGCGAATTGTTTCAGGAGTTAGGTCTTTGCGATGGTCAATGCCTTTACCTTTACATCTCTTTCCTTTGATCTCAAGTCAGTGTTATCTGTGGCCGTTTTGTGCGGTTCAGACGTGGCCCCATGCGCTTCTCATTGCCGCTGTTGGGGAAATTGAAATTATTCAAAAAGGTGAGAAAGCCGAAGCGGAAGCAGCGGATCACCAAACCAGGAGAGCCGCCGCATTATGCCAAGTACGGGCTGCTGGACGGGAAGCACATTCAGTCAGGTAACAAGATTTCATGGTCCAAGCACAAGACCCGGCGCAAATGGTTCCCGAACCTGCAGTGGGTGCAGTTGTACAGCGAGATCATGGGCAAAAAGATCCCATTCCTGGTCAGTACCAGCGTCCTCAAAAAAATAGATCAAATGGCTGGAGTGGACAGGTAAGCCTCATTTTTCATCACACCCCTACCCCCCCCCCCTCCAAGCAACGCCGGGATGGGTGGTGGCATATGCGGACGGTTCAGCGAAATGGGTGAGGGGCTGGATGCAGGCAGGGTACGGTGTATTCCATGGGGATTGATCTGCACGGAATTTTTCGGCCCATGTACCAGATGGGGAACGACAAAGTGAAAGTCGTGGCGAGCTGAGGGGGGTGTTGCAGGCGCCGCTCCAGAGGGGGTCAGGGGAGCGGTTGGTGGTGGTAATGGACTCCCTATATGTGTACAAGGGTATTGTTGAGTGGTCACCCAAATGGCGCCGCCATGCTTGGCGCACATCGAGTGGGGAGGTGGAGCGTTGGGACTTATGGGAGCAGATTCTCTGGGAACGGGGGAGGGCTGGAGCAGAGCTCGAGATACTTTGGGTTCCCTTGCAGTTGGGGGTGGAAGGCAATTCGGGAGCGGACTGGCTGGCAGAGCAGGGGCGACAAGCCCACTCGAATGATCTGAGTGCTCTGCCGAAAAGGCGTCGCGTCCAACCACAGTTGGAGGCGTTGGGGTTGGAGGCAATGTCTTCGGAATCTGAGGAGGCACTGGACAGTGGAGGGTCAAGTGGAATGGCATCCATGTGTAGCCTGTCACATTTATCGGGCAGTGGGGGTTCAGAGTCAGGAGATGGCACGGATGTGAGTGACACTCGTCAGGGCAGGTGCCGAAGGCGGGATGGGCAGGGGTAATTAAGAGAAAGATCACAGCGCCTAAAGGCCATACTCATGACAAAATGTACGCCCGGTCCGACCGCAATTTTGCGGCGCACGTGCCTGTGACTGAGCGCCAGAGTGTGAGTCATGGGGAACTGCGGGGGGTGCTGCATGCCCTGTTGCACAGCAAGCCGGGGGAGCGGCTCGTTGTGGTTTTGGACTTGTTGTATGTGTACAGGGGGATTGTCCACTGGTTGCCAAAATGGCGACGGCATGGTTGGCGCACATTGAGTGGGGAGGTGGGGCACAGGGACCTTTGGGAGTAGATTCTGTGGGAGCGAGAGAGGGCAGGTGATGAGTTGCAAATTCGCTGGGTGCCATCCCACTTGGGAGTGGAAGAGGCAACGTAGGGGCGGATCGGTTGGCGGATCAGGGAAGGCAGGCCCATCCAAATAACTCTCGACCGCTGCTGCAGAGGCCGTGGACGGAGCCACAGTGGGAGGCCTTGGGTTTGGTGGAAATGTGCTCCAATGAGGAGGAGGCCCGGGACAGTGGGCACACCAGTGAGCAGGAGTCGATGTGCCGTGAGTCGTTGTCGTCGGGCGGTGGGCGCTCGAGCTCTGGGCTCAGCACGGATGTCAGTGACACACGGCGGGTGAAGTATACCAGAGTCAGGGAGGGCAGGGATAATCAAGAGAGCTTTCACAGAGCCTAACGGCCTGTGCGGAACACTCTGTATCATACTCTGGACAATTGATGGTGGCGCCTCCGGCGCCTATCTATGGACAATCCATGGACAATCTGTGGCGGCACCTCTGGTGCAGTGTTCATGACAATGAATTGAGAGAGTTCCCGGGGTGAGTCTGGAGGGTGGCGACCATTGTCGTTCTATGGCCAATCAATGCCTATGTCCAAGCAACAGTAGGCGTTGGATCCGCCAATTTTCGCACCGTGAATTTTGGCGGTGCATTTTTCAATTGGTCACTGTGTGCCATGTGTGCTGTCTGATACCTGGTTTTGAGATGCATGATGTTCATATTTTGTGTCCACGAAGCTGATTTGGGCATGATGGCCTTGGTAGCATATTTTGCCTCTTAGTTTTCAGAATAATACACCATGTCTTTCCACATGTACCATGCACAGTGTACCGCGTAAGCAACGCCGTGTCCAAGCAATACTCGGCGTGGGTTCCGTCAATTTCTGGTCATTTACCGTTGCTTGGATAAGGCGGCGGGGGGGGGGGGATACACCCCTACACTCCTGTACCAGCACACAATATCCACCCACTGCGCATGGCAGTGCCACTGCAAGAGCCGACCACAGTTTCAAACGTGCAAACGGGCAGTCTCCCACTTTGCGTCAAGCATGCTTCCCAGTGCAAATCGTTGCATCTCATGTTGTATTGTAACTGTTGCAGAATTTCGGGCTGATGCTGTAGTGTCGGTGAGGCACAGTCCCAGAACTGACTCCCCACCCCCTCTTGACGAGCCCCAAACAAGACAAGAAACTTGCCTGTCCATCAACATGTCCATCCACTCAGCACAGCAATGTTTCATAGCAATGACCACAAGGTATGCTTTTGACAGCACAAAGCCCAAACATCCTCATTTCCACCAGCATACCGCGGTGCCCGAAGTGGGAGGAGCTGGATAGTCCAATGGATACGGTCCTGAACACATGCAAATTCCTTTTTGGTTGAAATTGACCTGAGCCGAAGGCGCTGGAGAAAGTTGTGGTCTGGTGGAATGGGCCGTAACAAGCTTTGCATTATCACTGAAGTCAGGGTATCACTCCTACACCCAGCCCTCTGGTGTATGCATGAGGGTGCTGGTGTGTCTGGGGCATTTGCCACAAAGGAGTCCGCTGAGTGCGCACTGGCCAAACGCTCCCTCAGTGTCCTGTGAGCCATGGCTTCAGAACCTCTGCACAGTACCGCCCCTCCGCCCCCCCCCCCCCCGTGTGCCTGTGTACCTCTGTTCCCGTGCCCCCCCCCCCCCCTCCCCCGAGCGGAAGTATTAGAATGGCTGTACACCGTAGGAGGAGGGGGGATGCCCCCTCTGGACCGCCCCCCCCCCCTCCAGACCAAAGTGATCATCGTGGGAAACAACGAAAATCTACAATAGGGAAAATCTGGTCGGGCCATTTTTTTTTGGTACACAAACTTTAGATCCCAGACCCCCCCCCCTCTTCTAATACTTTCTGCCCCTGGCATACCATGTGCCCTGCCCCATATGCGCCCTCCTACAACCATGTTGCTCTGCCCCCCTGTCCGCCCAGGTACCTGCTGGAGTACCCTGAGCATTATTTCTACAACTCCGAGGTGGCCTTGGAGTGGCGGCGCCGCCTCATGGCCCAAAAGCAGATCAATGAGCTGGCCGCGGACGTGGAGAGTCAGGCCCGCCTGCTGGCTGCCTGGATGCTGAAGCAGCACCAGGGCGGGCAGGACATGCTGCACACCACCGCCACCAACTATGGGCATTTCATGGACCCGCAGGTGCTCAAGAGTGCCCCGCTTCGCTCAAAGGTCGCCCGGTTCGGGGCCGGGGCGCGGGTTGTGGACGTGCCGCAGCTCGGGAAGCGGCTGCTGCTGGTGCGCCGCGCCCCGCGCCGCTCCGGCAGCCGCAAGATGGTCGAGGTGAGGAGGCGGCGGAGGCGGCGCGTCGCGCGCGCCGCCCGCACAACAGCCCCGGCCGGAGCGGTGGAGGCGGCGGAGAGGCCGGGGGGCAGTCCATAGCGGACGGTAAGGGCAACGGAGGATGAGAGCCCTCTGGCTGTGAGTTCGGGTGACGGAACGACTGCGACAGTGAACTGTTGTGGGTGTGATGGGGCGGATGTCCGGAACGGCTGGCCCCGTTCCTGCGTCAAGAGCATCACGCGTCAACCGCTGGCAGAATCATATCTCAGACAAGGCGTGAGGCGTTTGTTGCACCCAGGCCCCAAACTGTCACTTTTCTGGGGCCCACGTTTGAGGCAGTTTCTGAGTGAAGTGCGGATTCAGGAGACGGACAGACCTTTGCTTGAGGGGGGACAATGTGCTCAGGAAGTGTCCGGGGTGGTACTTCCCGCTGTGCGCACTGGTTTGGGTTTTCAGATGGCAATTGTCTACATTGTCCTTCCACAGATGGTGGGGAAACGTCTTGTTGGTCGGTGTGGGGGAATGGTTGTCCCTCTGCTGATTGGGTTGGAAGTGTGGCAATCATCTCTGGGAGAGGGTCAGCTTTGGGCTAATGTCTACGACACTTGCCCACAAGTGGTAGTATGCTGGGCCAATCCTCTCCCTATGGCGGTGTGAACAGCTCCATGTGCAACGCTTTATCGCGCTGTGTATAGCCCTCGTGTGTAGCTATGTGCCGTTTGAATAGCCTTGTGTACGGCCCAATGTACAGCCCCGCGCAGAACCCCAGCAGCCCCGTGCAGCCCTGCGCACAGCCCCATGTAAAGCCCTGTGCCCCCCTCCACACACACACCTGAACTCGCATTGCGCTGTTACTGAGCTGGGGGCATGGGCTGGAGGGGGCACCAGGGGGTCGTTTGGAGCACAGACTTGCTTGCCTCAGGGATTTGGGCTCTCTCAACGGGTTGCCAATCGAGGGCCATTGGCAGTTATCCCAACGGTGCACGGAAGTTGGGAGGGCTTGGGATCAGGGTCCGGAGGGGGAAAATGGGAAAGGATCCTGAACGACCCCCTCTGAGGCAAAGAAAGGGAGCACTACAGGGCCTGCCACGGCGTTGCCCCCCCCCAACATGCTACTGCCTCATGCCCCCGCTGCCTCCTTGAAACCCCACCCCCTTCCCCGCTGGTGGCCCTTCTGCACTGCTAACAATGAGAGAACCACTCTGGGGTGTGTGTGGCAGGGACAGGGATATGGAGGCTAGGAACCGATAAGGGCCAGGTGGGTTCGCCTGCATGTCTCGCATCAGACTGTTGCTGCAGGGTAGCTCAGACACGCTTTGGCATGTCTGGTTTGACTCGGCCTGTAGGCTGGCTGCTTTATTTTGAGAAGGGGTGAGCAGCCAACTGAAGGGGGGGGGTCTACAAAAGGATCAAGGCACATTCGTGGATTGCGGCGAAAGGATTTATGGACCAACACATGGATGACAACGGAAAAAGGACTTATTACTTCATCCCTGTCACCCCTTCTATTGGCAGTGGCCTAGCCCCCGGCCTCTTTGAGGTCTACTTAAGAGTTCCCTTGCACCCCTGCAACTGTGTGATGACCAAATGCTATGGCTCAGGCCCTTTTGAGCTTTGGTCTTGGCCGTATACAGACTGGCAGTTACAGTGTGGGGACATGTGCTGTGCGATGATGAGGATTTGCGGGCTGAGAGGGCTGTGTAGCTGTACAGCCATGAGGGCTGTGAGGGCAGGGGCGCCTATGGGGCTTTGGGCTGTGAGGGCAGCACGTGGGGCTGTGTCAGTGGTTGGACTGTGGGACTGTGCAGCTCTGGGGCGGCATCTTGGGAGATGTGAGTTTCACACACAACCGCATTCATATATGTTTCGTGTTTGTGCGATGCTTTCCATGGAGGGTTTTTCCTCTGCAGTAGGATCCCTAGCCTGCCCCCCCCCCCCTTTTCTCCAAGACACACTCCCCATAGCAAATGTAGCTTTTGGACTGAAGTTATTTCGGTGCTACAGATGGTAGAGCCTTCCCAATTGGCTGGATGTAGCCTGATTTGAAACAAGCCATCTGTGGTTGGTTGGCATGTTTCCACCTTTTCTCAGCAAGTTTCTCCAATATCAGGCAGCAAAACCAATGTCCCGTTCAAGGCATCCCCATTTTTCCGTGGGCTGTGCGTAAGCTATGCCTTGTCTAAGGTACATCGCCCCCAGCTTCTCTTTGGGGACCGCATTTTTGGGGGGGATAGAGGTGCTGGGGGGTGGGCACTGACCGGTGGGAAGGGCTTACCTGAGCCACACCGCCATGAGACATTTTTGTCAGGTTGCTAGCTGCCAAAGCCTGGACAATGTATAGAAATCTCTTGGGAACAGGATTTATTTGCTGCTGCTGTGGTGTTGAGTCAGGCTGTCTTAATGTCTGTGCTTCGCTCCACCAATCCCCAAATGGTCGATTTTGGGCACAGCCTCATGAGCGTGTGTGTCACTTGGTCATGCCTAGATAGAGGCTTTGTCCAAACAACGCCGCCCATTAGTTCATAATGTTTGGAAGTACAATAGACCCATACCCCCATTATGTTTGTGTGATGGTTGAACAACACCCTAGTCTTAGAGCCTAGCCTAGCCTAGGAAGGACATTTGAGAAACTATTCCCATGCCTCAAATAACAACAGGTGTTTCACTCCAACAGTATTTTGACCCCAATTGTGGGTAGTGGTGTCTGCAATGTGCATGAAGAGCCCATACTAATGATGACATTGGCCCCTTACTAGACACCAGGCATTTTCTCAGGCCTAAACGCTCCCAGCCAGCACTGAGTGCTATCCAACACTTCCCTGCCTGGGGGTCCGCAATACGCCACTGTTGATGTGATAGTTGGCACAAACCCCCCATACCCCCCCACCCCATACCTCCCCTCCATACCCCCTCACCCCATACTGTCCCAATGGGATGAATTTCAGAGTGACTTTGCATGGTGCTCCAAGGCCTCTGGCAACGACCTCTATCATGCCTTGGTACCACAACGACGCCCATGAAACGTGAACGGGCTACCCACTCAAGCCGCTTTTTGTTGTACACTTGATGCAGCAGTGGTGCCGTACCTTGCACACCAGCACCTCTACTTGAGACGCTGCTTTGGACTGCCATAGGCTGGCCCGGACAGGGGGGGGGGGGGCGTAAGCCCCCCTCCACCTGTGCCATCAAGTCTATTGCGGATGGATATTTCTGCAATTTTTTTCACACTTTGACTTGGGCTTTTGAGCGAGCCCAACCTTACCTACTCCTTTCATGGTATTTTGAAATGGCGGCCAACAAATGGAGTTTTGTTTTACAATCCCACCTCATTGAAATAGGGGGGCGTCTCTACACAATCCACATTTTTTTCGCGCACAGTGTATTGTTTCTACACAAGTGCTAGGAACCCAACTTGCTCTGTGATTCTACCTGATGATGATTATGATGATGATGATGATTAATGCGAATATTTTGCCAAAATAGTTAATTCAGGTGATTGCCATGGGCAAACGCAAAAAAAAATAACGCCTAATTTTTAATTCATTCTGGCGCTTGAGGTTGCGAAATTAGTCCACCGAGAAATAACAGCAACAGCATGCAGTGCCTCCAAAGACTAAATGCAACACAGTCATTGTGCAGCATGCAAACAGTGATCCACGCAAAATGACAGTCCTGTCAAATAAAATCCCAGAATTGAATTGAAAATATTTTCTGAGCCCTCCACTTATGCAAAGTTGACATTCACGAAATTAACGCAAAGTTGAACTAATGCTTTTCATTTCCGCGAAAATTCATATTTTAAAATTTTTGCATCTAGCTTGTAGTGAACAATGCATTGAATAGAACCCAGATGGTCTTTGTTTTGCTTGCTCAACGGGTGAGGATGCTGAAGGTATTGTTGTTGGGTTATCACCCAAAGCATTGAATTTGTTTGCAATCGATACAACCATGATGGCAAAGATTTGCGCCACAACCGAGCTGCAATGACTCTGGGTTGTGAAACAGTTACTTTCCCCATTTTTATTACCAGCTGCGAGATGCAGACAAGCATGATGTGGTAGTGGAGTCCCTGCTTTCATCTGCAGAGTCTCCTGTTAGATGAAATGTTTCTTGTTCTTTCAAATTCTACACAATCAATAAGAGATTGGCACTCTGATGCATTGAACACTCACGTCAGCTCAGGTAGGAAACACAGACAATCATAGCATGTACCCCGACACCACGCTCTTCCTCCCCCACTTGACCTCGAGGGCAAGCCCCCAATAGGCCAGCTGATCAAGTGCCAGCGAGGGTGGGACTGCCCAAAAGGTAACACATAGGGGGCACACTTAGTGCAGTGCGTGCACAGTGTGCGCGCAGTTCATGCGCACTGCATTGCACTACACTATTTGGGTGTCTGGCCGTATTGAAGACCCATGCTTTGTGATACGAGGGGCATCATTGGTGTTTGAGAGTAGTTTTTGATGCTTCTTCCACATTGGGAATGTGTCATTTTTGGATTTTTACCCGGTTTCACCGATTTCCACCCTTTCTCACACTTTTTTGCTCATTTCCACCACATCCACTCTTTTCTAGGTTGATTTCTCTCCACCATGGGAACCCCGAGAAGGTAGGGGTGATGTAGCCATATTGATGAACCGGCAATGCAAGATGGATACCTGGGGAACTAAAGTGGATATTTTCTGCCCAAGTTAAGGCTAGTGGTCTCCCCTCCCAGAACGTGGATACTCTGAAATTTTACTTAGATATTGTGGTTTGATTCTGATTCAAATCTGATTAACTGCCATTCAGTTGCTTGGCCAAGCCATGGCCATGGAAACCCCTGTGGCTCTAGACATTTGGTGTCCTATATATTCCAAGCCAATACCCGGGGTGGCGACCATCGCCGTTCATGGCTTTTCCCATTGTGCATGATGTCTTATGTGAAGGGAAGGTAGCTTGCAACTGTCTTGAGCTAGGGTAGTTCGGAACACCTAATTTTAAAAGGGTTTGGAAGGGCTGTGCCTAGGGGCTCTTCGGGGGGAAACTAGTCTAAAAGTAGCGCGCAGTGTGTGCGCAGTGCAAGGAGCCCCCATAGTAGAATACAAGCCAGGTGTTGTGGGTGGCGCCTACGCGGCCGTGGACGTTCAACGATTGCTTTTTTGTGTTTTTTTCCCCACGTAGGTGGCTAGCTGAGTGGCTGGCTGGCTGGGAACCCAATGTCTATGGGGGAGCAACTAACACGGCGTACGCGCGGCGCTGACATTTTGCCCGACCGAGCCACCATGCTTGCCACCAAGGGGTTTGCTCTTTGCTAGGGTGATTTCAGGAACCTCCCGGACCATTCTAGGTAAATGTGCCATTCAAGCAGTGCGCAGTGCGGATACTCCATTTATGTCTGGTGGTTGGGGAAGGAAGTCGATTTGGAAACCTAGACCTCTAATTAGGTGAGTTTTGGCTGCTATATTATCGTCCTAGGGTAAGGTGTCACAGGTGAAATCGTTCCCATGTGACAATTGTATGTGTCCGCCATGGTGACCCCAGTCCATTGAGGCCTTTGCTCTCGATGATGGCTCCGCTTTAGTGGTGGGGGGGGCTTTGCTTGCATCAACCTCTACCAATGTCTGGGCTTTCGACATTTAATGTTTTGCATATTTTTTTGCCATGCGGTTGTGTGTGTCCGCCCCATAATGACCCAGGTACATTCAAGTCCTTTTGCTCTCGACTCGACTTTCAGTGAGCATTATGATCGTCACTTTGCACCCTTTTGGGGGCGAGACTGAACAATAAAGTAAGGGAAGGAAGGATTGTTCCCTTTACCGCGCCAAAGTGGTCGCAAGCTCATTGTGCCCTTTAATACTTTCAGTCCTTATGCTTGTCATGCTTCGTCCTCAAAAGCTGCTTCAAGCCATCATCGAGCCACTAAACCGTACCCTTAATCATGCCGGGCGTGCGTGAATGGGCTGTGGAGGGCTTTGTCCATAACCCAATGCCGGCCCCACAAGCGCCAACTCCGTCGTCCCCACAATCACCTCAAAAAGCAGCGGTAAGACGAGGCCTTGCTGCCGTTGTAGAGTGTCCATCAGCTCCCCGCACCTCCAAGTCCTTCACCAAAGTCCGGCAATAGTAGAATTGGACGTGGCGAAGATCAAGATCTCCATATTCCCCCTCATCGCTTGCGCTGCCGGGCCCCTACACTTGGGGCCGTGCTTGCATCCGCAATTTTTTCAAACTAGAGAACCACGAAGTACACCAAGTACAAATAGGGCATTAGGGGACCAAGGTGGTTAATCAGAGAACCACCAAGTACACCAAGTACAAATAGGGCATCACGGGACTCACGTGGTGCAACCATCCTCAAATATTTTAACTATAGAACCACTAGGTATAAGTAGGGCATGAAGGGCCCAAGGCGGTGTAACCATCCGCAGTTTTTTTGACCAGAGAAGAACCATGAAGTACAAGTAGGGCATTAGGGGACATAGGTGGTGCTGCCATCCATAGTTGTTTTTGACTAGCTGACAACACATGGCTAATCAGAGGTAATGGCCGGTACAAACTAGCAAGTGTTACATACAGCAATGATCTGCATGGAACTTTCTATGTGCCAGCTGTGAGACCTGTCGAAAATTATTGCACATGCATACCAGGACGTGCATGTGCGAATCAGTCATAGAAAAAGCCAGTCACTGCTGACAGTGGACCGGAATTGAAGGCTTTTAGGCCATCATTTTTACAGGGCAAGTCATAGCAGCTTTGCTCAAGCTGTGCTTAGGTGCTGTGTTGCTAGTTTCCATTCCAAACCTTCTGTTCATTCTGTTTCTCTGCAGGTTCAAAATGATACCTCCATTGCCTGAGGAAGTATGGGATGCCATTGCAGACTTTCTGCAGTCAGAGTCACTGAGTCAAGTGTGCAAGAGGCTGAGAGAAGTACTTGGGAGTCATCGGTATGTGAAGATCAGTCGTGGAGAAGAGCAGATTGTGGCGTGTATGCAGGGACTTATGGGGAATGTACGAGCACTACATCTTCGAGTCTGCTCTATTGGAGACAGTGGGGCCCAAGCACTTGCAGCACTGAAGGAGGCCCCCCTGCTGCACACTCTGACCCTTGATCTTTCGGACAATTCACTGGGAGCCAGTGGGGCCCAAGCACTTGCAGCACTGAAGGAGGCCCCCTCGCTGCATACTCTGGCCCTTGGTCTTTTGGGCAATTCAGTGCGAGACAGTGGGGCCCGAGCACTTGCAGCACTCAAGGAGGCCCCCTTGCTGCATACTCTGACCCTTGATCTTATGGACAATTCATTGGGAGCCAGTGGGGCCCAAGCACTTGCAGCACTGAAGGAGGCCCCTTTGCTGCACACTCTGACCCTCAAGCTTCGGCACAATTCATTGGGAGACGGTGGGGCCCAAGCACTTGCAGCACTGAAGGAGGCCCCCTTGCTGCATACCCTGACCCTTGACCTTCAGGACAATTCAGTGGGAGCCAGTGGGGCCCAAGCACTTGCAGCATTGAAGGAGGCCCCATCGCTGCATACTCTGACCCTTGACCTTTGCAACAATTCATTGGGATACAGTGGGGCCCAGGCACTTGCAGGACTGAAGGAGGCCCCCTCGCTGCACACTCTGACCCTCAAGCTTGCATATAATTCATTGGGAGCCAGTGGGGCCCAAGCACTTGCAGCACTGAAGGAGGCCCCCTTGCTGCACACTCTGACCCTCAATCTTGCGATTAATTCATTGGGAGCCAGTGGGGCCCAAACACTTGCAGCACTGAAGGAGGCCCCCTCGCTGCACACTCTGACCCTCGAGCTTTGCGGCAATTTTTTAGTAGGAGCCAGTGAGGCCCAGGCACTTGCAGCACTGAAGGAGGCCCCCTTGCTGCACACTCTGACCCTTGGTTTTCAGAGCACTTCATTGGGAGCCAGCGGGGCCCAAGCACTTGCAGCACTGAAGGAGGCCCCCTTGCTGCATACTCTGACCCTCAATCTTGCCCACAATTCATTGGGAGCCAGTGGGGCCCAGGCACTTGCAGCACTGAAGGAGGCCCCCTTGCTGCATACTCTGACCCTCAATCTTGCGAATAATTCATTGGGAGCCAGTGGGGCCCAAGCACTTGCAGCACTGAAGGAGGCCCCTTTGCTGCACACTCTGACCCTCAAGCTTCGACACACTTCATTGGGATACAGTGGGGCCCAAGCACTTGCAGCACTGAAGGAGGCCCCCTTGCTGCATACCCTGACCCTTGATCTTATGGACAATTCATTGGGAGCCAGTGGGGCCCAGGCACTTGCAGCACTGAAGGAGGCCCCCTTGCTGCATACTCTGACCCTCAATCTTGCGAATAATTCATTGGGAGCCAGCGGGGCCCAAGCACTGGCAGCACTGAAGGAGGCCCCCTTGCTGCATACTCTGACCCTTGACCTTTACAACAATTCATTGGGAGCCAGTGGGGCCCAAGCACTTGCAGCATTGAAGGAGGCCCCTTTGCTGCACACTCTGACCCTCAAGCTTCGACACACTTCATTGGGATACAGTGGGGCCCAGGCACTTGCAGCACTGAAGGAGGCCCCCTTGCTGCACACTCTGACCCTCAATCTTGCGAATAATTCATTGGGAGCCAGCGGGGCCCAAGCACTTGCAGCATTGAAGGAGGCCCCATCGCTGCACACTCTAACCCTCAATCTTCATGGCAATTTTTTAGTACCCTCTCCCCCCTTTGTCGTTCCCCGCCCCTTGTCCTTCCCCGGGGGGGGGGGATGGGGGACCGTCAATTGGTGAACCCCAAAAGGGCCAAGCCACCGCCCAAGGGTGCTGTCCAAAGCATTCCTGTGGAAAGTGGTGAGCACGTTCAAGAATTCAAGGTCAAATGGAGCAGGACAAAGAAATTCTACACCTAGCGAATCAAGGAGTAAATTTCATTACATTGGCAGCCCATTGAGCGCGCGCATGATTTTCATATTGTTGCATTACTTGCTTTCATTTGTCACTGTGACAAGCTCTGCACACCAACGTTTCTCATGCCGTCTTGTTTCGTCTTCTGCCGCAATTTCTGTGCCCCACAGTGTGCGTGTACAGCGGTACAACGGTCCCCCGGGGGGTGGTGGGGGACCGTCACTTGGTGACCGTCCCCCAGGGGGTGGTGGGGGACCGTCTTCCCTGGGGTGGGGAAGGACAAGGGGGGGGGAGGGTAGGAGCCGGTGGGGCCCAAGCACTTGCAGCACTGAAGGAGGCCCCCTTGCTGCATACACTGACCCTTGACCTTTGCAACAATTCATTGGGAGCCAGTGGGGCCCAAGCACTTGCAGCACTGAAGGAGGCCCCCTTGCTGCATACTCTGACCCTTGACCTTTACAACAATTCATTGGGAGCCGGTGGGGCCCAAGCACTTGCAGCACCGAAGGAGGCCCCCTCGCTGCATACACTGACCCTTGACCTTTGCAACAATTCATTGGGAGCCAGTGGGGCCCAAGCACTTGGAGCACTGAAGGAGGCCCCCTTGCTGCATACTCTGACCCTTGACCTTTACATCAATTCATTGGGAGCCAGTGGGGCCCAAGCACTTGCAGCATTGAAGGAGGCCCCTTTTCTGCACACTCTGACCCTCAAGCTTCGGCACAATTCATTGGGAGCCAGTGGGGCCCAGGCACTTGCAGCACTGAAGGAGGCCCCCTCGCTGCATACTCTGACCCTCAATCTTGCGAATAATTCATTGGGAGCCAGTGGGGCCCAAGCACTTGCAGCATTGAAGGAGGCCCCATCGCTGCACACTCTAACCCTCAATCTTCATGGCAATTTTTTAGTACCCTCTCCCCCCTTTGTCGTTCCCCGCCCCTTGTCCTTCCCCGGGGGGGGGGATGGGGGACCGTCAATTGGTGAACCCCAAAAGGGCCAAGCCACCGCCCAAGGGTGCTGTCCAAAGCATTCCTGTGGAAAGTGGTGAGCACGTTCAAGAATTCAAGGTCAAATGGAGCAGGACAAAGAAATTCTACACCTAGCGAATCAAGGAGTAAATTTCATTACATTGGCAGCCCATTGAGCGCGCGCATGATTTTCATATTGTTGCATTACTTGCTTTCATTTGTCACTGTGACAAGCTCTGCACACCAACGTTTCTCATGCCGTCTTGTTTCGTCTTCTGCCGCAATTTCTGTGCCCCACAGTGTGAGTGTACAGCGGTACAACGGTCCCCCGGGGGGTGGTGGGGGACCGTCACTTGGTGACCGTCCCCCAGGGGGTGGTGGGGGACCGTCTTCCCTGGGGTGGGGAAGGACAAGGGGGGGGGAGGGTAGGAGCCGGTGGGGCCCAAGCACTTGCAGCACTGAAGGAGGCCCCCTTGCTGCACACTCTGACCCTCGATCTTCAGCACAGTTCATTGGGATCCAGTGGGGCCCAAACACTTGCAGCACTGAAGGGGGCTCCATCGCTGCATACTCTGACTGTTAATGTGGACGCCTAATTTAATGGGGTGTTACGAATGCACGGATTTTAGAATTTTGCAATGACAAGAGTCGCCGGAAGTTGCAGAATCAGGATTGTGTCCCTATCCTTCTATGTGTGTGTGTGTGTGCTCCCTGGCACCCCTGGCCCCCCAGGTTGAGCACCATGGTATCCATGCCGCAGATGTCAGAGCGGTGCTGCCTTGGTCTGGGCGAACATGAACCTGTGACCGAAAGATGCACAATGTTTGAACATTACTGCTCTGCTGCTGTGAATACAAACTATTGTGGCCTCCTGTGGCATAAATCATGCGCATTGCATCAACCACTGCATGCCACCCAATGGCGCATTTACCCATCAATCACGTTGTAAAACGGTTGCAAGTACCCCCCCCCCCCCCTTTGTCGTTCCCCACCCCTTGTCGTTCCCCAGGGGGGGGTGGGGGACCGTCACTTGGTCAACCCAAAATTTTTCGTTGTGGCTCATTGTGTTGTTGTGTGGGTGACTGTGTTGTGGGGCACTGCCACTTGTATCCCTTGCACTCATGGCGGGACATTTTGCTTATTTTCGCTGAAATGGAACTTGACAGCACAACCATGTTTCCCCCTGGGACCGGACGAATGTGACGGATGATGATAGTGACCTGAATTCTGACATGGAGGTTGTGTGGGTGAAGAGTGCCCGTGGTGTATGGGGTATGGGACATAGTTTTGGGAACAAGTTGTTTTTTACAAGGGACATTCCCGAAGGGAAATGGGTTCCCAAAAATCTGCTTGCGCCTGCCAAGCCTCCTACCAAGAAGGCAAAACCACCACCCAAGAGTGCTGCCCAAAGCATTGCCCAAAGCATTTCAGTGGAAAGTGGAGAGCATGTGCCAGAGTTCAAGGTGAAGTGGAGCAGGACCAAGAAATTTTACACCAAGCTGGTCAAGGAGTAGGTCTTCGTACATGGGCAGCCCTTTGAACGTATTTTATGCTGATTCTTTCGTTTTATGCTGCAATTTCTGTGCCTGCAAATATGCGTGTGCGGTGGTAGTGCGGTCCCCCAGGGGGGGGTGGGGGACCGTCACTTGGTGACCGTCCCCCAGGGGGTGGTGGGGGACCGTCTTCCCTGGGGTGGGGAACGACAAGGGGCGGGGGGGGTATCAGATTGCGTTGCTAACAGAGGTGCAGGGGATGTGGTTTCGCACCGCTTTTGATGGTGTTGGTAGCGTGTGAGTCATCATTGTGCAGCCACTCGTGGACACACCTGCATCTTGCAGATGGTATGGCTAGAACCGCTGCCAGTAAGACTGGTTCCCCTGCTTGTTTTCCGCAGACGCTGATACATGTTGGCTACTATGAGTGTTTTTGGGCTTGGGTGAGTGGCAGACAGAGGGATGTACATCCGACTCCTGGGTATTTTCTCAACCAACCACCCCCACCTCCCTGCGGCCCCATCTTCAAGCACAACCCCGTGTTGTGGTCAGTGCTGTGAGGAATGCGAATTGGTGTTTGTCGCAGTAATAATTGCAGGTCCTTGTGCCATTCCTTCTGCAGTATGCATAGCACACAACCAGACCTCACTTTTGGGTAAGCACCGCACAGCTGTGGACCCGGTGGTGCCTTGTGTACCCTCTCCACATCGGCAAGGCAGGGTGGGGCAGGTCAGAGTCGGAGACGACCAGCAGGCCTGAGGTGGGCACAACGTCCATGCCCAGATCCGCGTCTTGGAGTCAAAAGTGCCCCGCAAGCCGAGCGGGGCATGGCCCTATGCGTGGGGCCGATGGTCGCGGGAGGGCGCGCGCAGGGGCAGGGTCCGTCAAGGGCCTCGGGAGTGCATCAATATGGCATGGCCGGCCGATATGCACTGTTGCTAAGGGCGTAGACAAGCAGGTTGGCAGAGGGGTGGCAGGCAGGCCAGGTCCAGAGACTGGGTTTCAGACCCCAGGGGCGTGTAGCCCCCGAGGGGGTGGCAGTACCCGGTAGACCCAAGACAGGAGACTAGTAGGCCCGGGGCCTGGGGAGGAGCAACGGAACGAAATCGGGGTGGGTGGGTAGGACAAGGGGGGAAGAATTTGCTGGAACTTTTTTCCGGTGAGCATCGGGCACCCAGAAAACAGACCAGCCATGGGCCGCGGAGGGGAACAGCCAACCTGGAGGGATGTTTCGGCAAGGTGCAGCGCAGCCATGGATTTGGTCATGCCTTTTGTTTCCTTGCCACACTGGCGGGGGAGCAATGGACCAGGTCAGGGAGAGGGAGGCCCAGCCCTCCCGGGGCAGGCCCGCAATCCGTGGCTGGGTCTGCAGCCCTATGCCACCGGCAGACCTTGGGTCACCTTGGAGGGCGCACACGGGGACGGGTCCGTCAATGGCCTGCGGAGCGCATCTCATATGGCATGGCCAGCCAATATGCAAAGTTGTGGTGGATGCCATCATGCACCCCTTAGGTGTCTTGTCAGCCTAAAGATCGGCCTCCAAACCAAACCAAATCTCCCCCCATACTTCCCCCCATGCCCCCCTCATACGCCCAAGAGCCCTGCGAGCCGAGCAGGGCCTTACCTTGTGCCTCCCAAGGGCTGAGGGTCGCGGGAGGGTGCTCGCAAGGATGGGGTCTATTGAGGGCCATGGGAGTGCGCGCGCGTGTGTGGCATTGCCGGCCAATATGCCATATACCGTGCAAACTCCAATATTTTGCCAAAATATTTAATTCCAGAGTGTTTTTTTCTGAGCGCAAAAAAAAACAAGAAACGCAAATTTTTTTTAATAATTCTGCCATTCGGGACACAGGAATTCGCAAGAAAAAATAGGTTAATCAAATAAACAATCCGGAGAGTGTAGAGTTTGTAATGTTTGTGAACAATCGTACAGGTATGATGCAAGGACCCTTGTTGCTTCCCCTATCTGCCCCGACCCTTTCCACCGACACCAATGTTCTCTTTGCATTCTTTCTTCCCAATTTTGCCCTCTGAGGAAGCCATTCGACGGCGGCAACAAGCGAGCCCATAATGAGGGCTTTCGTCGCCAGTTGGTTTCACAGATTGTTAATTCTGTGGACGTTCCTGATATTGTCCCCATCCGGCGGCGGCCCGGCAAACACCAGCATTGAGGACACAGTATCAAACGCAAAATGTCAGTCGGACAAAATTTAATCGCAAAAAATAAATTTATTTTATGGGTGGAATACACAGTTTTTGGCTCGCAAATTCAAAATAATCGCAAAAAAAATATATTTTTGAGGCTATTTAGTGGTGAAAACAAAATTTTTGCTAAATATTGATTGTTTTTTTCGCAAAATATTCGTGTTTTAAAAATATTTGTGTTTGCCCGGTATGGTTATGTAGCCATATGATTCCTCCCCACTTTGGCATCCTGATGCAGCCAAGTTTATGGAGCTCTTCCAAGTGTCCCTATTTTTTCGGACCTCGATATTGTAAGGTTCATGGTGCCAGTTTGATGCCTACATGTAGCATGGCATGGTGAATGAGTTCCATCACTCAGTGCACTTTTTTTTTTGCACGACACATAATTCTGCATTAGACCTAGGTTTGTAGCCCCCCCTCCCCCCCTTATGGATCATGGGAACATGTTCCCTTGCATGTGTGGGCTGCCACTGATGCATGATTAGCGCGGCTACATGGCAAGAGGGTGGTTGGGATGAGGTTGATGTGTGTGATTTGTGCTGTCAACAAGCACACCGCCACACTTTGTAGTGAATGTGTAGATAATTTTAGTGCTAAATGTGTCGACCGGGTCAAAACTGTTTATGAAGCACATTGAATACCACTGTTTTAGTTCAATTTGAATTGGCATACTCAATGTGGTGTTGCCTGCTTTGCACGGATAGTGTTGGGGTTGATTCGGTTGGAAGGGTGGCAATTTTCTCTAGGAAAGGGTCAATTATGGGCTAATGTCTGGGACACTTGCCCACAAGTTGTATGCTAGGCAAGCACTCGTGACGGAGTTTGTTGTGGATAGCGGGGTGTGGAGTGACAGGTTGATCCTATAGGCGAGAGGGCAAGGGAGCGGGGAATATAGATGCACAGTTGCATGGAGATGAGAATTTGTAGAGAGGGCCATATCTGCAATACTACTGCCTCTAAACTCTACTTAGTCACCACCGTAAGACCCCCTGTGTGTCTTTCACTTGTCCTTGATAATTTCAGTGGTGGCTTGGAACACATTGCATCAGCACATCATTGAGTTGCAGCTAGATCGCATTGGTAAGCCATTGAGGCTCTGCAATTTTCCCTGGTTGGGAGCTCTCTCATCAATTCCAACACTTGGGACTGGTGCTCCACCTTGTTTGGATGCCCGGATATTAGCCCCTTAAGCTATGAAAAAACCACCATTCCCACCCTTTCTCGGCTGTGTACAAAAAGTAGCCACAAATAGGGGGCGCCTCAAGCGCAGTGCGCACGCAGTGCGCACGCAGTGCGCGCGCGGTGCAACTATTTGGGCGTCTGGCCGTACTAGAGACCCATACTTTGAGATACTAGGGGCCCCTAGGGGCATCATGGTGACCCCTAGCGTAGACTTTGACTTCTGATTTTGTTCCCTTTGTTGGGGACCCCCGAGAATGCAGGGGTGGGCCTTGGGCCTTGTAGGTTAAGCCTAGTGGTCTCCCACCTCAGGACCCCTATACTCAATTGTTTTACCTACTTATTGTGGGCCTACCTTTTAACTGATTCTGAATTCAGTTGCTTGGCCATGCTGGCCAAGCCATATCCTATGTCTGGCCCAACCTAGTTGCCCCAGATTCCTAACCAACTCCATTGCATGTCAAAGTGTGCACATGAAGTGCTTGGGACTATCCTTGAGGCCAGACTGATGCCAGTTTTCATTATAAAATCAATTGCAACTTGCAGTTTGGGTCACTCAATTCTAAGGGCATTTCCAAGGGGTGTGCTTGGGGGCTCTTCGGGGAGAACATAGTCTAAAAGTAGCGCGCAGTGCGCGCGCAGTGCAAAGACTCCCCCATACGCCCCTGTGTCACGACTCACAAAGATCCCCTATTGCTCAAGGAAAAGATACAATCCCCATTGGCACTGCCTACAATGAAGAAATCGCCAAAATCCATTGGGCTGTTAACTCCACTAAACCATCCAAAGGGGGGCAATTGCTTTTGTAGTCCAGAGTTGCAAGCCCCCCCCCAAAAAAAACCCTTATCGGCTTCCAAACACCTATTGAAGCTTTGTACTAGATCTGGATCCCCAAGAAAATCGGTTGGAGTAAAAATATGGAACCATCCCCAACTAGAGGCACCTATGTCGCACGCGGGCCCTCAAGTCCCTATCAAGACTTACAACTAGGACCGCCCGGGTCCGTATGATTCTCTTGAACCTGGTTGAAAACTGGCTGATTTTCACCTCACAATGGACCACCACATGGCACAGATGCCCCATGGAACACCCAGTTGCAATCATTTGATAGCCCTATCATTGAGGAAAACCTTGTGCAGCAATCATCGCTAGCCCAAGTTAGTGGTATGTCCCACTCAGGGCTACCGTAAACCCGTTGGGGTCTAGCATTAAAAGAGGTGCCCCCCCCCACCCCACATGAGCAAGGCAACATTCAGCACTAGTCTGGCTTGCGCTGCCGTGCAGCAAGGCAAAATAATCCACAGAGAGAGTTGTGGCGATGACCATATGCCTGTGACACGGGGGTATATGCGAGCTCTGTATCCGTTGCTTTTTGGCCCATGAGCTAAGGTGGGCGCAAGATATTTGGACTGGGTTGAGGCTGGAGGAAATGGTGGAGCCACAGGAAAGTTAGGATTCTGGTAGTGGTGGCGGTAGAGATAGTCTATGCAATGACGTTGGTGCCAGATGTGATCATCTTGTTTTGAAAATTTGCAGTTTGGTTTATGAGAATTGTCTTAAGCAGCATTCATAGCACCAATGGAAATCACTTGCCATGGTGTATTTTGTAATTTGTGTAGTTTTTTTTTTTGTGCAGTAAATGCATGTAACAAAAAAATTGTCACGTCGGGTATTTTTTTTTTTTTGCGGTAAGTCGTGCAAACCCGCATTACCGCAAAAAAAATAGAATTACACCACTTGACGATTTTTTTGTACACGCGTTTACCGCAAAAAAAAATTACACAACTTGACGATTTTTTTTGTACACGACTTACCTCAATTTTTTTTCCAATTTTACTGAAAAATGCATGCATGTAGCCACTGGGCCCACTTGTGGTCCACTTTGATTTTGTCCCACGCTCTGAAGCAGCTTGAGCTTCCTTGCCCTCTTGACCCCCCCCCCCCAACACACAAGTTAAAGGTGCACTTTCGGGGATCAAGGAGAGTGTTCCGGCCACCCCCACCCCTCTTGAAGGCAAGTATACCACCCCCTTTTTTGAGGTCGCCCAATCGCGTGGTGATGTCCGAATTCACGGGGCCAGTTTTTCTGGGGATCCTAACAAGTTTTCGGGGGGGGTTCATAGGGAGGTTTTGGTGCAAAGTTGGGCGAAACCACCATGAAAATCGTGTTCTTCGACCCCAAAATAGGGGGTAATGTCACCCTTGTTCAAAATTTTACCCCAGGAATGACCTCGCCCCAGAACGGGGATGTTTTAGGAACGGGCTGTAGGGGGGCGTTTTGACCCCTTGTGGAAATAGGGTAACCCAGCCTAAACCTTTGAAGTCGGGTAACCCCATACCCCACTTTGAGGTGGCTGAGTCCAAATATCGTGGTTGTTTTACGCAATTTTGCGGTGTATTTTTTTTTGAAAATGACTGTTTTACGTCGAAAAACGCACCCAGTAGGAATCTGCAAAATTCGTTAAGATATGCCCAAACTGCGACGTGGCACCCACAAATTCAGAACAAGCGACCTCAAAATACGGGGGGTGGTATACTTTGATTTCAGGATGGGTCCACAATGTCAAACTTCTATGATGCAACGCCTAAAAAGCAGGGGTAGGGGTTTGACATTGTGGACCCATCCTGAAATCAAAGTATACCACCCCCCTATTTTGAGGTCGCTTGTTCTGAATTTGTGGGTGCCACGTCACAGTTTGGGCATATCTTAACGAGTTTTGCAGATTCCTACCGAGTGCGTTTTTCGACACAAAACGGTCATTTTCTCAAAAATACCGCAGAATGAAACCACCATGATATTCGGATTCAGCGACCTCAAAACAGGGTATGGGGTTACCCGACTTCAGGACTCTTACTTTGGGCCTGATTTTGTTTCTAGTGCCAATGACACCATGTGATACTATGGTATGTTGGCCGAGTCCCAACTAATTGGTGGCCACACAGAGTACTAGGCGCTCTGTGGACTCGGCGTCCCATCGTTATCGTCGCTATGGGGTGCCGTACGGAACCGGCAATTGTACATAGTGCGCATGTATTGCAAAAGTTGCGTTTTTTTCCTTTCAATTTTTCAATTTTTTTTATGATTTACACACATTTATCGCAAAAAAAATAATTCAATTTTTTTTATAATTAACACGACTTACCGCGAAAAAAAAATTACACGCATTTACCGCGAGAAAAAAATTACACGACTTGACGATTTTTTGTACACGAGTTACATTTTTCACCTTGCCATTTCGATCGCAATGCAGAGCATCATGAATCAATAATTGCATCCCTGTTTGTCAAATGATTGTGCACTCAGGCAGCCTATTGTATCACCACTGCAATCATTATTCTTCTTCTTCTTTTTTTTGAACGAATCTGATCATTCGAGATGGAGAAACGGAATGAGAGACAAGATCAAATATCAATGTTATCATCCCAGAAGCGATCTTATTGGAGTATTTTTGATGCAACAGGGGCGCTCATCTGTCTTCCAATAATAATTATATCTTTCCAACCTCCGCTCTGAATCGGTTGTTTGCGAACGAATCTGTGGTTCCGCACGCATTCTGTGTGTTGCAGCGCTGCAGTGCTGCCCAACAGCCGACCATGTTGCCCTGGGCCTGCCTATCATTGCTGACACTCATGTTCCGTCAGGGGGTGGCTCTCCTCAGCGCCGCCATACTCAAAGACCCCTGGTCTGTCCCAATCTACTGGATCGATTCCCAGGCCCCGTTGGTTTGCAGCAGCGGGCTCAGCAGCATGCTTGTTGGCCTCAAGCACACCCGCATCAACGCCACGCGGGCGGCCGACGTGCCCCATTTGGTGGAACGGGGGCACCTCCAGCTCAACAAGTCGGTGGCCAACCAATCAGTGGCCCTCCCGCCGGGGGTCGCTACGCCGGGGGTCGCGAGCACCATCAGTCACCTGTTGGCCATCCGGCAGGCGTGGCTGAACGGGGACGAGGTGGCCCTGATCCTGCAGGACGACGTGGACTTGGCCCGGCCTGAGCAGTACGCCGCCAACCGGACCACGTTCCGGGCCGTCGCCGCCTGCACGCTCCGCCGGGTCCTCCTCCGTGCCCCCTCGCACTGGGAGATCATCCAACTGCTGGCGTACGGCCCCAAGGCGGTGGTGAAGCAGGACGTGCACTCCCTCCCCCGCTACAACGGGGGCTACAAAGGGGCGCAGGCCTACTTCATCAAGCGCACGGGCATGCGCCAGTTGATGGCGCAGTTCTCATTCGACGACGACGCCGCCTTTCGGCTTCCGGGCCCCGGCGTGCAGCCCGACAACCTGCTGTACCGGGGCCTCAGTGCATTCACGTCCCCGCTGCCGGTGTTCACGTTCTGCACGGACGCCGAGGCCGATGCCCAGGGGAAGGCCCCGGTGCGCCGGGCCATCGGGAAGCTGATGGAGGGCTACGACTGTGGCGCCAGGCGCAGGAGGCGGGTGCGCGGTGTGCCCGTCAACATCGAGACCGACCTCGACACCGCCTGTGCCCACGCCCACACCCAGAGATGCTGCCAGTCGTCGGGCAGCCGAGTGGAGCCCGATGTGGCGCAGCGCGTCGCCATCAGCCTCCTCGCCTGGCGGGCCACCTCGCTGCTGCACGTGTGCCTCAATTCCATGGCCGAGTCCGACATCATGGACCACCCCGTCACCCTCGTCGTCTTCCTGAACGGCAAAGAGCACGCGGCCGTCAAGGGCATGCTCCAGGCGTTCAGCCGCCGGACCGGCATCCAGCTGCAGTTTCTCGGGGGCATTGAGAACCTCGGCATCACGATCCCGCGCCTCACCATCATGAATTTGGTGGTGCAGCAGGACTTCGCGGTGCTCCTGGAGATCCACGATGACATGCTCTTCCCACGCCGGTGGTTCCGCAGCCTCATGCAGCACATGCGCCCCGGCGTCGCGCTGGCCATGCCGCGCCTCGTCCGGTGCTTCCCCTCCAACGCCACCCAAGAGGACATGGAGCGGAAGGGGACGGAGATCGCGCAGGAGGCGGGGGAGGAGGTGTGCAACAACACGCTGATCAACCACCCATGGCTCGTCAACCTGACCATTGTGAAGGACATTGGCTACTACGACCAGACGTTGACGCCGTTTCAGGGGGAGGACGAGGACTTTGCGGCCAAAATTGTGCTGAAGCACGGGCTGGAGATCATATCAGTGGGCAGCTCCGTCGTGGGGCACATCTTGACCGCCACACGGCCGGTGAAGCCCCCGGGGGTTGGGAATGACGTGTACCGCACGAAGCACTTCAAACACAAATGGGGAATCCACAAGAAGACGTTTAAAGAAAATTGGTTTGGGAGAATTGAGATGTACAATTGGCATTCGCTGAAGACAATGGGTTGGGGACAGTTTTGTTCCCGTGCCCTTCCAGCAAGCAAAGCTGGCAATTCAAGCCTCCCAGGTCGAGAAAAACCAACGACAGAGGCTGATGTGGGGTCAGTCATCAAGTGAACCTAAAGTATGTACATTGAGTGGGTCACCTTCACTGCCGTGCCTCTTTAGCTGTCAGTAGTGCCTGAGTCACTGAGTGTGTGTGATCTGCAACCAGCGCAGAATGTGCGCATAATGGGCACCTAATGAGCGCCTAGAGCTTCGCTAGGGGCATGAGCTGCCTTTGAGCTCACACGAGCCATTGGGGCTCTCACCTCTGTACCAGGCTTTGTTTATAAGGAATGAATGCCAAAGGAAGGGGGGGATCTGGGTGGGTGCCCCAGCCTGGGTGGGTGCCCCAGCCTGGGTGGGTGGGTCAAAAGTTTGGGACCCCCCCCTTTTCCATAATGGCTTGGGTGCGTGGGTCTGCATCTAGGACCCCCCCTTTAATAGTAGTGTTAGCTCATTGTTCTCCTCCAGGGTCCTCTGCTTTCCTTTGTCTGCCTGTGTGCTGCAGACCTCATTCCTTAGTTTTGTTTGCTATGCGGCAACCCGGCCAGTACCGCTGTGGGTGTGGAGTACTCATTTCAAATGTGGGGAAGACGGAGTGTGAGCACCGCAAAAGTGGTTGACACCAAAATGGGTTGAAAAGTCAACAAACCACAAAAATCTTTCAGCCTTTTTTTGTGAAGAAGAAAAAAAACCCTTGTTGTCAGTAGCAGCCACAGTAGCAGTAGTAGCAGTAGTGGTGCCAATCCCCCCACTACCACTACTACAACCTCAACTTGTACTACGACCACAGCACAACCAGCACAACCAGCAGGACAAGCAGCAACTCAGGTCCCATCCCCAGCTGCAACTACAACCACAGCACAACCACAACTAGCACGACTAGTAGGACAAGCAGCAACTCAGGTCCCATCCCCAGGTACAACTGCAACCCCCTGTATACCCAACTCCAAGCCCACAAGCTGCGCACCAGCAACACCACTGCCTCCAGAAGTGAAGTGCCATCCCCCACGACAACTACAAATGTCTAGCACACCCAAGACACCCACAACCCTGACTCAGTCACCTGCCTGCAAAAGGCCATGTTCCCTGCATGGCACGTTTTTGCCCACATGTTGTTGGCCATCACCATGAAGCAACAGCCATCAGGGTAGCAACAGCAGCAAACGATCAGCAGCGAACAGTTAGGCACCGACGGACCCGAAACACACCCCCATATCACCCTAGGCCCTGCCTTGCCAAAAGCCCAAGCCCAGGGAGCAACAACGCTGCACAGCAATCCGAGCAGCGTAAGCATCAGCGATAAAAGACTCCAAAAAAAGAAGCAAAAAAAGCACAAAACGCAAAAAAAATCAGAAAAGTGAAAAAAGGGGGGGGGAATAAGGCGGGGCCAAGTGCTTCGGCAGCCATGGTAGCCTCACCTTAGGGGTGGGGCTGGGGAGCCATACATGCCCGGGAGAGCGCCTCAAATCCCCCCCTGAAATGTTTATATAAGGGGGCGCCAGGGTGGGTGCCTTAATCTTGGGTAAGTGGGTGCCTCAAAACCCCTCTGACCCCCCCGCCCCCCACCTCTTGTAAACGAAGTCTGCTCTGTACTCCACAGGGGCAGGAGCTGCATTTGAGCGCATGAGCCATTGGGGATCAGATCTCCGCACTTTACTGGGGCACCTCATGGGCGCGTAATGGGCGTCTAGAGGGTACATAATGGGCGCATAATGGTGTGACCCACAGCTGGCGATTGCACACTGCGTTCCCCCCCCCCCTTCTCTTCTCTCCTCTCCCTCCTCTCTTTGGCGCAAACAGTTGTGCGGTCTTGCTTCGGTGATGCTCCGATAGCGAAGTCTACGGACAAAGCAACGCCTGCAGGGGATGAAGCGTTACGGCTCTGCCTGCACATGTCATGGGAATTGTAGAAGGACATGCATCACGCTGAGTTGGTCACAGGGTGTGTGAAACGTTGCTCGAAATGGGTGTGTGGCAAGTGGGCGTTCTCTGCGGGTGTACCTCCACTCCTCTCCAGTGGTGGATGCATGGCGGCCGCAGACTGGTGCCTGCCGTTGCATTGCTGGACACTTGTCAGTGTCTAACCCAGGGGTCACCCACCCGTCCCACTCTTTGTGGCAGAAAGACTTTGCATGGCCACTGACGAGCCTTTTTTCTGTATCATTCTTTGCTGATTCCGTTTGCCCGGGTTGATACATAGTTCCTCCCGTGCGGGCGGGGAGAGCTGATATAGCAACATTTGGCGCAAGAAAACTGTGCCCAATTCTACTGTGAGGCGCACGTGGTTTCAGAGGCGCATGTGGTTTCAGAGGCGCAGTGGCATGCTTATTGCAAGGGAGTGCCAGGCTTGGGCCCATGTTTCTTGTTTCTTCACCCAGTTAGCAATTTTGAGGGCGCTCCGACTGGGTATGGAGGCTTGCGCTGCACAGTCACATACTCCGCAGTGTAGCGTACAGCAGAGGGCTTTCCGTAAGGATTTGCGAGTTTTCATTTATATTTTTGTCACACAGGCTAGTCTCTAAGGACGGCCTTTGGTCCAGCAGTTACCAGCCGACCATCACGAACAGCACATAGCCGCAGGGGCAAAGGGGAATGCCGTGCACGCAGTGCGCACGCAATACAATTTTTTGTTTGTCGGCAACTATTTCAACCCTAGTTTTGGCCTTTTTTCACCAGCTGGTTGTTCCATAACAGATTTTTTTACGCTTCTTGTGGATAGAGGATGTGGCACATTTGAATTGCCACCCATTTTCACCCATTTTCAGCCATTTTAGCCTATTTTTACCCATTTTTTTTTTGCATGTTCTTTGTTATAGGTGGATGCTGGATTATGATGATGGGGAATCACCGGACGTCGTATATTGCTACAAGTTGAGCCCCAATCGGGTCAAGGCAGAATGCCTATGTCTCCAGAAGGCTGTCACCATCTTCCAACACACTCACGCAACAGCAGATTGTGCTTGGCTATGGCAACCAATCACCAAGGATATGAAGACGCTTGTGACGCCTGCATTGCAGGGTGTTTCCTCCCTTCCTCCCTGGCTAGGTTTCATTGTGCGGGCACTGCATGCAGTGCACACACAGTGCCCACGAAGTGCGCTCGCACCAACTTGGCCAAGGCAAGCATTGGTGTCCGCCTACACCCGCAATCTTCTGTGCCTCATTTGGGACACACCACATTCAGGTGCGCGCCCTGTAACTCAGATGTATGCTGATGTATGTAGGTGATGTGGGGCGACGGGGAGGGATGACGTTATCATGTCATACCATGCCTCTTGAGATGGAACAAGTAGGGCAATGGCTTCCAATGTGCACCCTGTTGGCCTGTCCCCTTCGGTGTGTATGTCAGATATGCCAGTCTGACACTGCAGAATACTTCTGGGCTTGGCCAAGCCGTGGAGGACATGGCACAACATCTCACCGTGGCACATAGCATGCCTCCCACGGGGCACGCACACACAGATGCAGGGCTATACACAGGGCTCTACTAGGGACAAGACACACAGCTACACACACGGCTAAACACAGGGTCCAGCACAGGCCATTTCAGCACAGAATCACCTTTTTCTGGGAAACCTTCATGGCGTGGCAGTCTCATCCTAGTGCATCCGCTGGTGACAGATTCCAAGGTCCAAATAAACGTGCCACTGTTGTTGACGGCTTGTGGAGTTTCCGGACGGGACTTCGATGTCGTACTTTACCTGCCACACAGAACCGGTTCGTCTGACCGAGCACTTACGAGGCACACATAAGTCTGAGCAAAAGAAGAAACACAGGGTTGCGCACAGGCCGAAACACAGGGTTGGACACAGGGCACGAGAAAGTACCAGTATTTGACCGTTGCTGCCCAACACAAAAAGTCTGCAGCACTCAGGCGCCTGATTCTGAACCCGACCTGGACGAGGAATCATTCAATAGTGCAGGCACGACTTCGAAGCAACCGTTGGTACTGGAGCAGCGTGGCTCATATTGCTTAGGAAGAAAGCTTATGCCACATTCTGGTTGAACGCGTTCCCTTCTGTCGGCGCCAAAGGCACCCTGCCACGCTACCCTCGGGGAAGCAATGGCGGGACTCAGTACCCTCAAGCCCAAGGCCAATGCTCCTAAATATGCACACTCTCTCTCCTCTGTCAGCGGGCGACGGTCTCCATGGCGGGGGGTTGCAGGGGTATTTCAAGTCTCAGTGCGGTACCCTCCAATGATGCCAGCAAACAGAACACAGGTGAACGGTTGCATACATACACAACATCAATGAAAGCAACGATGCACAAGTGGCTGCGTGCAAGCGACACGGGGCTCCATTCACTGTGTATATAAATAAGGAGCCCCTTCAAGCAACCCTCTAGTGCCTTCCTTAATACCAAACAACACGGCCCGCTCCGCTCACGGTCTGTTTGCGCGCCACCACATGGAACTGCGCATGAAGTTCGCTGTGGCCGAATGTGTGCTAAACCAATGCTTACGCCACTCTTCATGTGCGGTTTCTTGTGGCGACCAGTTTATCACCATCTGTCCTAAAACATCAGATTGTTCATTATTCGCCTGTACTTGCAGACGGTACAGGAAGTAGATTACAAAGCAGTTGTCCATGCACTAACACCATAAGAGATGTAGCATACACATAGCTGGCATACAGCTGAGCTCATGGGCTCTGTGGTGTAGGACCATCAAGCTCTGGACCGCCGCAGTCTTAGCATTGCATCCCCCGCGTTGCCATTAGAGCGAAAAGCTCTGGTGTCTGAGAATCATGATACCCCTCCACCAAGTGACCCGCCGCCGGCCCACCAAGTGACCCTCCTAGTGACCTTTGGGGTGGGGGGCTAACTGGGCTAACTGGGCTAACCGAGGGGTGGGGGACCCGGCGCTCTGCGAGTCAGGTCCAGCATTGGGACCCTGTGATTGGCCACAGCTGGCCGTGGGGCAGCAACGGGGTCTTTGAGGCCAAAAACAAAAAAAATCTAGTTTTTTTCGTTGATGGGCTGCCAATTCCCAGCGGTTGGCGGTTTACTGACGGCAGTTGGCGATCAACCGAGTCAGTTGGCGTTTAACCAATGGCGATTGGCGGTCAACCTGACAGTGCACAACTGTGATGATCAATATTGGGGGCACTGTTGCACCAGTGCCCAGGGAGCAGGGGAGATTCCAAAGGGCGGGGGTGGGGGGAGTGCATCTGCAGATACCAAACTCTATGGTGGGACTTAGGCCTGCCGCATGTGTGAGCTGACAGTGTGGGGCTGCCTGTGTGGACTGATTTCCGATCTGGCACTGCCTGATCAAAAAACACCACCTCCCCCAAGTGTGTTGCATGTTTTCTCCGGAAAAATAGAGATGCATGTGGCTGCTGCCATTATATTTGCAGAGATACTGTCATGCCTAAAAGCCAAAACAAATGTGCCTTTTTTCCCTGGGCACCCTGTGTCCAAGTTTGCTCTTGGGCACAGTTCGCTTGCTGCCAACTGCATGTACAAGTATGCAGTTGGCCAGACCGCCCGGCTGGTGGTACCTTCACACAGCGCTACCACCTATGTCATCTGACTTTCGCGATCCTAAAAACTCTGAACCTCATCGAACCTCCCCTTTCCAAATGCAGAAGGTGTGTACACCGGCTTTAGATTTGTCATAATGGCACCATTTGTTCGACACCATGTTCGCATTGCTTGCAGGCCTCACCACACACTTGGCTTCTGTGTTGCTGTTTGGTGCTGTGCCTTGTGTGTGTATGTGGGGTTTTGCATGTGTGTGGTTTCCGCATTTCACGTGCCATGGGCGCTATTATGGACAAATTTGATCCACATTTGTATGCACGGGGCCGCACGCAGGTTAAAGAGCGCTCCACACATGCACGTCCTGGTATGCATATGCAGCAATGTTCGGCAGTCCCATCAAGATCTTGGACAAACATTGGCTCACTGTTCATAGCTTGGCCGTGTTATGTCAGCCGCAACCTCTGGCTTCTATACTGCAGACATTGGTAACCTGCACCCCAATCTGCTGACCCTTGCGCTTTGGCTGGCACTCCGCCGGCCAGGTCTGCTGGTCAAGGTTTAGGCTCGATGGAGAGGGTGGTGGGGGGTAGGGAGGTGGTGTGCGTAGGTGTAATTTGCGCATATCTGTGAGTGAATGTGGTCATCTGGTCAACCGCCGTTTCCTCGTAGAACCGACATCCGTACTGAATTCTTGCTCATCTGATGACATTCCCGTCATGAGATCCGAGGCATTACCATCATTGGGAGAGAGGAAATATTCACGGCGGATTCTGTGAAATCACTGTCCTGATTGTACGAAGATTGTTCGTCACTATGTGAATCACCAAGAACGAGGCGTCGCTGGACAGGGGCCATCCCAGGCCCCAGCTCACGCAACTGGGTGTCAACATGCATGGCCATGTCAGAATCGCCCACTGCTCTTAATTCAATTGACTGCCCACCATAGGTGATCCCCCCTCCCTCTCTTCTCTCAGGAGTGGGGAACCCAAAGGCGTGCACGGGTGTACAGGAGGATGACGTGCATTCAGGTATAGAGGGGACGCCTTGCGCCCACGCTCTGCCAGGGCATCTGCCCTGTCATTACCTGGGATGTCAATGTGACTATGTACTTTTATCCATTCCAAAACAGGGCAACAAGTGTCTAGGAGTGTCACGAGTTGGATCAACAAGTCAACAATTGTGACCGGGCCCTGTGCTGTGACCCAACCTGCCGCACGCCACCGGAGTGCGGTCTGCTCGACCCCACCGAAGACATACGCAGAATCTGTGCAGATAGCTAGTTTGGACTGATAGTCATGATGATGCAAGACTGTTTCTATGACAGCTTGAAGCTCGGTGCGGTTGATTGTCTGGTTTAGGTGAGGGGGGAGATAAGAGGACTTTTCCCAGCCGTCCACCGAGTGACACCCCCACCCCCCAATCCATCCCACTCCTGAGACCTGCTCGGCTGAGCCATCTGTGTATACCATAGTATACCCTTCACCCTCTCTCCCACAAATCAGTTCCTTTACTTCGATGGCTAATTCGTGTTTACATGACATCTTCTTTTGCTTTTTCTGTGCTCGCACCTCATTCGAAAAGATTCCTTGGTATGATATGCATAATACGATAAGAGAACCATGATTCAGCAAATGCATGAGGGAGGTGTGGAAAAGCGTGAAGACCTCTCCAAATTTAGACAGTGGTTCCCATTGTGACACTACATGTACCATCTTTCCCCAAATGGTGAGGAAACTATCAAAAGCGGGCACGCCCCCTTGCGCGAGGGAGTTCCTCAGTGACCAGTGGGCCGACCTGGCCACCCAAACCATAACACCCAGGGGATGTGAAAAAGAGAGCAGATCAGGAATGGCCCGAATGTTGAATGTTTGTCCTTTGTGTACGAAGGGCTCCCAGCATTTCTCAAGTGAGTCAAAAATAGGGACATGGAAATGACAGGCATTCAGAGCATGGTGCACGGTCTCTAGAGCCCCACACACCAGGCATTATAAACATTATGTCCCCAAACTCAACCTTTCAGCAGTTTTTAACTTGTGCCACAGGGCCAGGTGAATGAAATCAGTGAGCAAGGGCCGCAGGTTGGCCCTCCAGAAGGCTTTCCAAACCGCTGGGGATTTGCTCGTTTCTGTCTTGGGATTGGAGGCTAATCTTTTGAGGGTGGCTGATTTGGCCCAGGCCTCAACCTGACTGATGGGGTGGACCAGTCAGTCACTGGGACCGTCGTAAAGGACATAAGGGTAGAGGTGTAAATTGGTCTCCAGGTCGGTTTGACCCGCTGCAGCAGGGACGCCCTGGGGGCTCCACTCGCTTCATACAACTGTTGGACCTGTACTACACCTTTGCGAATTAACAGGGGACAGTAGTATGTGAGATGGTTGGGGTTTTTGAAAACGGATGAGTGCCACATTGGTAGCCCCCCAGCGCCGTTAGATCCGAGAGGCCGTCAATGGTGGATGCACGGGGGGCGGGGGGGGGGGGGGGGGTGCAGAAAACGACCGCATGGGGGGGTTTTACATAACCCGCTTTTGTCGTTGGTCAAAATGTTATGCCAAAGTAGTGTTTTCATATAACCAAAATCCACCTTTTTGTCCAGGTGAAGGGTTTGCTTAGTCCAGCGCACAATACTTTCGAGTTGGACAAACCGTGCCCGTAGGGTTGAGGATATGGATGTATATTCCCCGAATCCCGGTGATGTAGCCACGTCCGATTTCGTCTTCTTGCACTAAGCGGTTGGACCCCCGAGAAGGCAGAGGTTATTAAGCCAATTTGCCCACATGTGGGCCACTTTGGATTTTCGCCTCCACTGTGACATTGGTGATCCCCGAGACGGCACTGGTTATGTAGCCAAGGCGCCCATTTGTAGGCATTGTTGATTTTCTCCTCCGCTCTAAAGCGCTGGGACCCAGACGGTAGCCTAGGCCATCAAGCATTGGCCGGCGATTGTTGCAAAGCCGAACGTTGGACTTGCAAGCTACGGCCGATATTGCTTCGTTTGTGATCAAGAAGTGCCCATGTGCATATTGTTGGACCATGTAGCGCATCACATTGCTCACAACGGCACCATGCCTGATGCACGGTATGGTAGACAAGGGTATCTATGTGGCTTCCTAGTTCTTTTACTGGGACCTACAAATAGGTCCGCATCAGTACAATTTCAAATACAACAAGGAACAGCAGAAGAAACACAACGTGCCAAAGAAGTGCCCGGTACCCATGTGTTTTCCCCACTTACAATGAATATCCGCCTTCATTTGCGACTGCTACATCCTAGTCCGGATTCCGAAATACTTGATGTAGGTGCTTGGATTGTGGAGAAGCAGAGTGCCCAGTACGTTCAGAAGACAAAGACGAAAAAGCGCAAAAAGTTAGGCGGATTACCATTCGTGTAGACAAGCAAGTAGAGGAAAGGCACGGGACACACAACAACCACAGAGGATGAAAGAGGTGACCAATTTGAGAAAGAACGATGTTGTGCGGGTGGGGCCGGTCAAGAATGACGTCCAAAGCTTTGCAAGTCCCATAAGTTAGACGGGTCCGACCCAAATAGCTCGTCAACAACTTGTACTTCTTCTTTGTCAAAGTCTAATTGCGAAAGCAACAGCTCGGAGCAAAGTGGCGGTTGCGAAAGGCCCAAGAAAGTGCACACAAAAATTACCAAGTAGTCCCATGGGCAAGCCAACCAGCCCAAAGATGGAAAGACGGCGTCCGTAGCAGTGGTTGTAGCTTCTATGAGATCAACGAGACAAAAAAGACAAGCACTAGAACTGAAAACGAGTAAGGAATCCAAAAGGAAGCGGAAGTAAACAAGTTTTTCAGGTACAAGGGCGAGTGCATAAGATGTTGTGATGTGGTGGGAGGCTTGGCGGAAACGCTATTCAACGGTGTTGAAAGGATAGTGCTACATAGGTCGGTTCTTGGTGCATTTTTTCGTGTTGATATGAAGTGGATTTGTCCAGCAATTCCACACAATAGCAGCAAATCATACAGTGAACGACGATGCAATTGTTGTTGCAGATACTAAGTTTCGGGATTCCGTAGCCCGTGGAAGACGAAAAACACTTCATCTGACCGGGCGCCTCATGTAGTGGTGATATGAAATGCAAAACGACTAAAAACGTCAACATTTTGGGATCGGGAAGCCTATGAAGGCTTGCCCCAAATTGCGACATGTGACGAAAAATAAGCTTTGTAGCATCCGGCACCGTATAAGGTAACATCTTTGGTGTTGGGCCGCAGCGAACAGAATTAATACATGGCCGCTGCCAACAGAAGATGGAGGAGATTTTAGCCACCTGTGATAAAGACGTAGATTGAAGACCTCCGTTGTTGTACGATGCACCCATAGGCCGACCGGCCTCCTTGTCCTTGCCACACTTCAAATATGAAAGAGCTGAATCAACTAAGTGTGCCAAGACCGTTCACTTTGAACCAAAACTCCTCCGAATTTCTATGTAGATGCTCCTAGAAAGTTGAAACACCCACTTGCAAACATCTAAGGTGACACTCTAGAGGCGCATTAGGTAAAAAAGTTAGCTGCACGCGAAAGAGGCAACCCTACCTTAAGTCCATTTTTTATGTGGCCAATCTTATGTAAACCGCATTGGTTTCACATTTGTGATCAACGGCCTCAATGTTTGTATGCTTTCATAAGAATATGCTGCATTCTCATAGTCCAAGGTGCCCAAGATCTTTCTCAATGCCACCACATATGAAAGAACCATAATCCTTCGAACAGTGGAGGGCCGAACGGAATACAATAGAAATAGGAATAACGTATTGCCTACGCCAGCCAACGGCAACTACACGGCACCAAATCATGGAAAAACGAAACTTTTTCCCCATATTTTTAAGGTTGTTGTGGAAAAAATTTGCAGACAAGAGTTTTGAGACACCCCATGCAAAACTTTGGATTCGGCAAAATATTATTTCATTTCCATTTTTGTTGCCTGTCTTCAGCGCCGGTGTGTGGTGTGCACAATTCTGACCTCGGCATGATCACAGCCCTTTTGCAGCAGCGCCTGGCCGATGGTGCTGGAGCTGTGGCACTGTCTTGAAGCACCTGTGTGTAACACATGTGGGACGGCAAACTCGGGGATGGGGTTCGAACCGGGGAATGGGGGGCAGGGACCTAGGGGGCATACCTGTGGACCACCAGCGCACATGGCAGAGACATTGTTATTATGCATCATTGAACTGGGGTGTGGGTCCCATGCATTGGGGCGCCAATGAAAAAACAAAACCTGTCTTCAGCGCTTGTTGATGTTGTGCCATGTGATCCTTCTTGTTGCCTTGCCCACCCACTGGAAGATCAATCCGGGCACTCCTTCACGCACAGCCCATAGGCAAGCTTGTCTTCGGCGCCCCAGGATAGTGCATCGTCCATTTCGTCGTCCTCATTGTCACCCGTATCGTCGTCCTCATCGTTGGAGGGTTCGAACCTGCGACCACGGAACACAAGCAGAGGTAGGAGACCACTAGACCAAAGCACGGCACAACCAAACCACTACGAAGGAGGTACGAAAGCCCCAAAGATAGCACGAAAGCCCCTACGAAAGGGGTACGAAAGGGGGGTAATTGTACCCTTTCGTAGCGAACTAGCAGTACGAAAGGGTACCCTTTCGTAGGGAAAAAGGTACGAAACCCCCTGCATTCGTACAAAAGTGCCAGTTGAACCATAGTTGCAGAAAGGGCTAAAAAGCACAGAAAGGCGGGTTTTCCAGGTAATATGACCTAAAAATGATAAATTGAGGAAATTTACGTAGTCCAACGCTTCCAAAACCCCAAGGTATGGAAATTGGTTTTTGGGTATGAAAGGGGGTGCTTTCGTGCGGGTACCTTCGTGGTACACCACATACTTCACCTCTACCAAAGGCGTACACGGCTGGGACACCACCTCCCCTATACACGTGCTGCACTTTCTACAATGGGCGGCGCAGTGGCTCGACGCCCAGAGATACTATCTTAACATGAAGCTTACTCACACGCGCCTCACACACACAAACTAGGAACCTTAGAGCACATTCTCTTTTTGTGAGCACACGATTACGCAGTTTGTTGCCCGGGCCCCAGCCCGCTATCATTCTGATACGATCGTTCACAGTCGTGGGATCACAACACTTAGGGCGATACCATACAAACTGCGAATGAGATTGCTAGCACAAGCAGTGAAGGTGTGGGGCATTGACAACATGGTCGACTGGCAGCCGATGGCTGCTGTACCTGTACAACACCATGTGACATCCTATAAACACTACCTGGTTCTAGGTGCGCACCACAACATCACTTCACTTGCTGCTGATATACCTAACCTTGCTGCTGATATACGCCACCTCTGTGCGGTGTGGCTGCTTGATGATTCATCCTCCCCCCCTTGGGCACTGTACCTGGGAACAGCAGCAACTCACTCACCTTGCTGCCTTGCTCAACTCCTCTAACCCCTGTCGTCTGGTGGTACTGATCATCAATACCCATGACATGTATGTACTTGTTACCAACCTGTCCACACAGCACTGCTCGTACATTATCTCGCATGGGATGACCAAGCAGGGCGAACATTGGGACATGTTGTGCATCCAAAACCAATCTGCTGCTGCCCAATGGCCTGTGTCACACGCTACAGTCGTGGCACACGCCGGCCCCTACATGAAATGGTGGGGCCTCACACTGCGGCTTACACCCACACACACTGCATGCCCCACACTACCGAATGATGCAGCTTCCCACCTCGAGGTATAACACTGACCACAGTGCGGGAAACTGGTGTTCTGGACAGTTTGGAAACGAGAGTGTTCTGTACGCAAACAGGCACTTCGCACAAGAAACTGGAGAAAAACTGTCCTAGAGTCCTGCCTTAGAGTGAACCAGGTCCTGCACCTGGCACCATGCACACACCTGCGTCGCATGTACGACATACTACACCTGCCCACACACAATAAGCTCACCGCCATTGGCACTTGGTTGTACGGTGCCTATAGCGTGGCTGACGGCAGGATCTATTTCGGTCAGACTGGCGCCATTCAGGGCGAAACTTCTGTGGGAAACCGCTTCCTCCAAGAAGTGGCGGATGCACGCGCATGGCACAAACTGTACGGCTCCAAAGGAGTGAAGGGGCCCACATACTTACACACGATGCACACCACTGGAACACACAACTGGGTCGTGGTGCTCATCCGCCCAACCCCCCGCGCTCAGGCTGCACATGGAGAACAACAGCTCATGGCAAAGTTCCCCAGCAACCTCAACAACGGTAAATCGCAACGCAAACCTTACATGCGTTGGATCGTGAGGTCCGGTGTGCACAAACAACTTACTGAATCTACACGGAACGACCATAGCCGTTGGCAGCAGTACCTTACTGCTGGACGTATCACACTGCACCCCTTGGATGCACTCCGCATCCTGGTCGAGGCCAAGCGCGCGCTACCCCCTGTCAAGTTTTCCCCACTACAGACACGCCTCCTTGCATACTGGAAAGCACACACACACTTTACTTTACCGAGATCCATTACTCTACATGTACCGTTTGTTACTAAAGCAAAACGACTCCAGCTACGGAAGGCATGCGCTAAGTTCTTCCGTGACACCCCGTACCCCAAAGCACTGGGAGCGTACTTGGCGGCGGTGCTGGGCATACCCCTCACTATCCCACCCAAAATGTTGTGTGCTTTCTGTAAGGATCGGCTTGTCCACAGCTCACAGCACTACTTACTGGCTTCCCGTGACACGACACACTGTGGATGTGTGCAAGACTTACAGGCTACATAGTGTGAGGGTGCGTGCTTATTTCAGAAGGACACGTTAATGTCGCTGTTTGGCGCCCGTTACCAGGTTGTTCTCCGTGCTCAGAACAATTACACTACCATGCCCTCCCGCTGGAAGTTGCATCACGAGTTATCATCCTCGTTGAATGCCATCAGGGACCGACTGCCCAAAATCTGTGTCTTCCCGTTTAGACGACTGGCAGCCCGCATCCACAATATTGCCACTACCATGATGCGTGGACATGCCAATCTTCACTCTGCCCTACCCCCCCGGAATCATATCAAGTCTTTTCATAAAGAACACCCTGAATGGGTACCTGTGCGTCTCGACAAAAATACGCACTGTTTCGCACTAGTCTGCTACACCTTTTTCTGCCAGCTGGTGGTGAAAAGACAGAACGCAGGGAACTACCGCATGTTTCATACCTTTCCCTCTCCCACCCATCTGTATACCACATACCTCATGTACTTCTACACGCTGGTACTGTGTGGTCCTGTGCTCAAGAGGCACGTTAGATCTACATACATGCGCGCCCGATTGTCGCAAATGTCTAAACCGCTGAAAGATTACCGCTTCTCAACTTATCAAGGGACCCCCCCCCCCATCGTCAGATCGTCGCCTGTGACACGGGGGCGTATGCGAGCCCAGTTTCCGTTGCCTCATGGCCCATCGTCAGATGAGAAAGAAGACTGGGACGCCTTCCGGCAATCTGTCTTTACACATGCGGCTGCAGATATCCCGTGCTATCAACCTCTCCCCCTTCCAGCCTAACACGGGACCACCACCAGATGCACCCCCGTCCCGAAAAAAGAAATGGACAGTACCGGGGGTCATCCTCTCGCTAAAAAACAAAAGTCCCACGACGTCGCAGCGACTGCGGCTGGAGCTGGCAAAGCTTAGGGAGATATTCACCCAAGCCAGCCACCCCCTGCGAACTCCGCTCCGCAAGGGTGGCAGATGTCTGTCCCTCCTCCTCAAGGTGTATACCCACACATTTTTTAGTCTCGAAACCCTGGACCAGGCACACCTAGTACAGGGCTTCCTACGCCCTGCCAGGGAGGAATACAAGTGTCTGGGCATCCTAGTCGGCGGGTTTGAGCTGGATATTGATCGCATGTTTCCTAGCATCATTCACGACCGGGTACCATCTGTCTGGCAATCCGTGAGTGACCGATATGATGTCTTGAACCCCCTCCGACGAGGGGAAACCGCCCGGTTCGTCTCGCTTGTGAAGGGGAATGCCCGAGACATGGACAGTCTTGGCATGAAAGACCAAAAATATTATGACACCTTCAGCATAGCAGAGATACACGACCTCATGAAGGGTCACCTATTCTTTAATTGAACTCCCTTTTTCAACTGGGACCTGAGTTGTGGGAACAGTTCTCTGGTGTCGCGATTGGAGGTGCCATGTCGGCATAGAACGCAAATGCTTACTTGATTTCCATTGAAAGCATGGTGCCATGGGGACAATTTCTGCCTGCACACGTGAAACTTGGCCGGTTTAGGGACAATATTTTCTGCATCTGTCCCCTCCATGAAATTCTGATCTGGATGGCCAAAATCAAGTGTGTACTGAGTGAACTCTACCGGTTAGATCTGTCTGTAGAATAGGCTGGCAGAAGCTTGTGTTTTCTTGAAGTCTAGATTGACTGCCATGATGAGCATATTGAGTGGGGTATGAAGAATAAAGTGCTCCTTTCCCACCTGACAGATTGCCCACCGACACTCCGGTACCCTTCCGTGCACGAACCACATGCGGCAAAGATTGTGCATGGGATAGCGAGTGCAGTGGCACAAAAATCTCTTGAACTCGCCATGACGGTGCCACATCGGATCAATAACTTCAGGCATGCCTATTGGGAGTTTTCGTCCAAAGACTACCCAAAGTCATGGTGGGAGGGGATCCTCCGCAGTGCATTCGAAAAGCAACAACCGCCATACGTGGGCCAACCGCAATTACACTGGTCCATGGTCAGGGATGACTGGACTTGGGTGTGCCCTGTACCCCCCGGATACGCATGGCTACACCCTACCTCTGCCCTCCCCACCTTTGATCTGAAGATGACAACCCCCAGTCTGCAGGCCTTTCAGCGCACGTTGGCAGGCCACCATCTCGTTCCTATCAAAACCTTCCCGTTGCCATACACGGACCGCACACAACAGGTTATCGTGCAGGTATTGCCCACACAAGAGCCACCAAAAAAGCGCCAGAAAAAAACATTGTTGCCAACACCACCGCCTCGGTCCACAGGTCGAGTCACCAGGAGTCGTCAAGCACCTATCTTTTTTTTTTGTATGATATGACACCGCACAGGGCGCGACGCAACAGATCTACACGGCAGGCGGACACACGCCAACGACAGCCTCGGCAAAACATCATAGGTTCCAACCCACCCGCCACCATGCGAAGCACAACGTCACCGGATGCGTGCCGGAGTAGCCGACGGAAGCCTACCCGACCCCCCTCACCACGAAGTCCAGACAGACAGACCAAGCCACCCCCATCCCCCCCCCCCCCTGAAAAAACTCCGAAATCGGCTAAGACAGGAACAGGCCCCACAACGTGCGACAGTCCTACGCCCGACCACCCCGCCATGTGAGGTGTCCATATCCGATTCAGAATCTGTACGATCCCACAGCCCTATGCGTAGTCACACAGCGTCCTCCACAGACTCACATGTTGAAGTACCAACGGTACCCATGGGGCCACATGCCAGCCCACAACAGGTTGCAGATGTTCAACAATGGTGGTCCACTGAGATCGAGCCCTACAAGGCCCTCATCCTGGGTCCACACGAGGCACGATTGGTTGATACCATGTCACCGGTGGACCAATGGAGCTATCGAAAGTACCGCTATGATGTTCACTTTTATCATAAGAACGTGCCCCCCCCCCCCCCAGGGAAATGTGGCAAGATGGTATGCTCAACATGCATACACCAGAATCACAACGTTGGTTTCTCCAAAAAGAATTAGCCGAAATGTATGAGGCGTCCTCCGACAAGGACCACTGAGTGTTTCGTTACATTCTCGTGTTTTATATTATGTCATCCCTTGGGCACAACACTTGACCCACCCAGCGGGACACTCCTCTCCCAGGTGCCGTCACGGGTTAGCCATAGCATGATCGCTGAGCGTTTCTTAGACAAGGAAATGAAACCGAAAGCCTGGTCCGGGGACAGTCAGACACCGTGGTACATCCTATGTGTAGATAATCCACCGGAGGAGTTGTGCTATTTGCGTGCATTGTCACGACGTGTTTGCACTATATGGCGACGCTCCAACAGGTCATGGCCATTTGAGAATTTTCTTTGCCTTGCTCCGCGTGTTGTCATTGCACATAGGAGGGAGACCACAGTTTGCAAATCCATGCTGCAAGGAAATGACACAAAACAGGGGAAAAATGGAGGGGAAATGGCAAACTGGGCTCACGTAGGCAGGAATAACACAAATAAAGCAGCGAACTCCTTTGTAGACTGTTATACCAACTCCTTTGTGGACTGTTATACTAGAGCGAAATCCCGAAGTACGGTTCGACCGCAATCTGATGGATCGAATCGACTAATAAGAACCATAAACACCCATTTTCTTAAATGTTGTGTCCAAATTAGCTCCTACAGACATGGTACTTATAACCTTCTGGAAATGTTTGCGCCCCCATGAAACAGGATGTCGCGGAGTGAACATCTGGGTTGCGACCGTAGTGCAACCAGACCGATTTTGTGAGGGTATGGAACAGTTTAAACTTGATTTGATAGCGGAGTCCACTGGAAAGAAACCGTTTTACCTAACAGGACCGCCACTATTGCTGCAGAGCCCCGATTTGGCCCTGATCTGGCCTGCATTTGGCCCATAACTCCACAAGGGACAAACATTCCATAATTTTCTTTTAATGGAGCTGATTAGTGTTGCTTCCGCTTGTACCGCCGTACCGCCATACAGTAATTTTCTTGCCACCGTGCCACGAAGCCTTGGTCAACGATCACTCATTCTGCTTCGTGCTTTGCTGCTATAGTTGAGCGCGCACCAGCGAACCAAGACAGACTAAATCTCTTAGACGCAGATCAGTAAGATGCAGATTTGATGTGATTCCACGTCCAAGACCCGAGAACCTCGTGTTGCTTTTTTTGCAGCTTTGTTTCTTCACCTTTTTACGCGCATTGGATCCGCCATCTTGACCCTTTGATATGGCTTCCTCTAGCAAAGAAGGTGAGAAACTTCCAGTGAGACCGCCTCGGTCTCGGAACAACTCCTTCAGCATAGGGACAAATGGTCCAGGAAAAAAAGAGCCCGAGAAACCAAGTTTGTCCCCAATGAGGACCCACCCCAAAGACAAAGACAATTCCTCAGAACCAGTGAACACGTCCCAAACACGGCGCGGGTCTGTGGGTTCGGCAAAGGCACGGAACTCATCACGGCGGTCTTCAGTATCGTCAGCCGGCAAGTTGAACCCAAAGCCGCGCAGAAGGCAGTCTATCAGCATACCTGGTGAGGCCCCGTTGACACCCGAGGAAAAGGAACAATTGAAGAAGGCGGCTTTCGATCGGGCGGACACAAACAATGATGGCATGTTGGAGGCCACGGAGATCAAATACGTCCATGAGTACTGCAAGCTGGAGATTTCTGATGACGACATCTGGTTTCGCATGGCAACCTGCCATGAAGCATTTCGTAGGCAGCAGCTTGATAGTGGCGACGGGGACAGATTGTCCATTGATGACTCTTGGGCGCAATCCGCCAAAACTGTCCCAGAGGAGGATTTGATGGCTGTGCGATATGAGCATTTTTTGGCGTATCCCACGCTGTTGCCCGAGGCATGGCTGGAGTCCACCCTAAAGTTGCACAGGGAGGCGGAGAGCATGGCCAATGCCGCCAACGAGGCTTCATCCTCAGCGCCGCCGCCGCCGCAGGGTAGAAAAATGAGCGGCAAGGCTAGGCGAAAGTCTGGAGGAGCCCCTCAACTTGCACACCGCTTCTCATACACACCTGCACCGGACAGCCTGGAGCGCCAGAAACTTCGGCACGCAGTAATTGTAGCATTGGATCGATATGAGGATGACCAAATTCAAAACACGGCTCATTGTGTCAATGATGCTCGAAGGTTAGGCAAGGTCCTTGAGGCCCTCAACTACAGTGTGGAGCTTGTGGTGAATGACATGGATCACGGCCGGCAGCCAACCAAAAAAGTGATTGTAGACACCTTAGCATGTGCTAGTGATAGAGGCATGGAGTCTTTGTTGGTGGTCTTTTTTGGCTATTGGATGACCGCACCTTTGCATATTCCTGGGCGCCCAGGCGCTCAGCTCACCCAGTTTGCCGTCTGCTATGACACAAGCTTTGAGTTCAAGGCTGCTGGTGTGCTCACGTTGGATGAAGTCAAGAATATTACCGTGAGTCCTGCTTTGGATTGGGAGACGGTGGTCATTGTTGATGGATTGCAACCTGGCTACATCCAAGGTTGCAGGGGTGAGGGCTACTCTGTTATTTCCTACATGAACCAAGACATGTACACCCCTTCACAAATGAAGTACCGATCTCTGTTGGCGTTCTACATCGAAAAAGGGCTGTGTGGGGCTGCTCAGGCCGACACTTCTCAAATCATTACCCTTGCCAGCCTCCACCAATACCTAGGGACAAAGATCTCTAAGCATACATATGGTGGAATCCCCAGCATTTGCCAAGAGGCCGAAGACCACCTCTTGGCAAATCAAATCCTTCACAACAACCACAACGCTGAGTCGCACCCGCGCCATTTCCTACAGAGCCGGCCTATCAAATTCCACGTTGATTGTGCATTCGGGGAGGACGTCCATCCCGATGATTTTCAAACACTTTTGATGGATGCCATCCGGGCGGCAGATCACGGGCAGCAAATCCACCGCTTGCAGGTGACGGGCGTCAAGCCATGCCGGACAATGGAGTTTTTACTGAAGTGCCCCATCGAAGAAACCAAGTCCTCTCAGACTATGCTCAAGTTCAAACAAGACATTGAGAAGTTCGCGGATGAAAACCCATGGGTCCAAATGCGCACGGCAGAAAATGCGAATAATTCTGGAGTAGCAGGGGGCTCTTCTCTGCGTTGGACCCTGACCGTAGGCATGGGCCTTGACAACAACAGCCCAGCAACTCTCCTAACCATCCATACGGGCAGTCAGGAGTCCGTGTACAAGATCCGTGAGAAGTATTTAAGCAAACGCCTGAAGGAGTGGGCCAATTTCCCCATCTTATGGATGCGACAAAGAGTGAGAGTGGAGTGCACAGGGACGGAGTACGATTGCAAGAAGTTGGATGTTGTGGGTCGGGTAGGCACGTTCTGCAATGATGAGAAGAGAGGGCAGCCCGCAGAGGCGAGGCAAGGGCAACCCACAGACACCAAGCTTCCCAAGATTTTTATCTACAGCATTCAGGACGAGAAAGAGGCAGTTTGGAAGCCCCGACCACTTCCGCTGCGAAGATTCAATCTGCTTTCAGAGCGACAATTTCAGAAGCTTCGCGAAGGTCTGCCGATGCTGATCTTTTGGTGTGGCAAGGCCGAGAACCCCAACGCTACCATTTCCTCTGGACAAGAGATGGTCCACAACGCGCTGCGAGACATCTGCTCTGAGGTCAATTTCAACAACAAGATCCGCTTTTTCATGTATGAGACTGATGTCGTTGTTTATCCGCCCTACGTGGTGGATTGCTTGTCCAAGTTCCACACGAAGAAGCCTGAGGACGAGGTCATGATCGTGTACTTGAAGTACGATCGTGCGGTGACCATGGACGTCAACAGTGCCAACATGCGGGTGTCTGCGGAAAAACTCCGCGCTTTCTGCAACAACTTCTTGCAGGGTCGAGCGAAGCGCTTGCACGATGGCACCATGCGGGCGTTGCGCCCTGTAGACCTTCCAGCAGAACATCCCGGGGTCGCGGTCGTTGGGATCAACCATTTCGACCGGATCGTCCTGAATTACGAGGACGATGTGCTGGTGTTGTATTGGAATCCCGACTGCTTGGACCACCAGAAGGCGAAACTCGAGCGGGCGGTGTACTCCATGGCCCGATTGGGCCAGCTCTTCAGCGAGCAGCCCGAGGACGTGAAGCATCCAAAACTGGTAATCATGTCCGATGACAACAACGAACGCTTTTTCTTCCCGGAGCACCATGCGGATGCTACTGTAAGCATTTCGGCTGCCGGGGAGCTGCAGGTCCAGGAGGTTCATGAGCGGCGAAGGTCTGTAGGCAGCCCGATCCCGAGCCCGCGACCACCAGAGGGCCAGGAACACACACAGAACAACCGCGGAACGCCAGTACCAGAGACTCAGAAGCCGCCGTACACCATCCGCGTGTTTCCCGCCAACGAGAAAGCGATGGAAAAGGTGCAGAAGGAGCAATTCTTGGATTATTGGTCGGAAGTCTTTGAGGTGGGAGTGCAGACCTGTAAGACTTTCTATGCGGCTGCAAACAGCCCCGTAGCCCTGTGCGATTTCTTGGAGAAGAACACGGATTGGGCCCCGCGCGTGCCCCTGCGTGTGGCCATGGGGCAGGATATTAAGGATGGCGCTGAGAAGGAGGAGAAGTTGCCCGACATCTTTGACGGTCTGTAACCTGCAGCACGGGAGCCTCTGGGCAGGGGTGTACTAGAACGGCTGGGCACCTTGCGAGGAGCCCCCCCTTCCATCTGGACCCCCCCCCCTTTATTTGTTTGGGCCATTTTTGCTACACCCAGACCCCTCACCCTGGTCCCTTCCGTCTTCTGAAATACCCCTGCCTCTGGGTCTGCTGCAAAGCCCAGGAACCTGTTTCGCGTGACGTGTTGCAAGGGCTCGCACAAGCGATGTCGGAGATGATGCCAACATGAACTTGGGCCTGACCGTGGCAGTGTGGCTGTCACGGATGGAAAACGCACCTGCTTGGCAGGTGGGTTTGCACGAGGAACGGCCACACTGGGGCTCCATGAAGCCCGCTTTGTGCCAGTTTGACGGCAAGCAAGAACATGCAATGCATCCCGTAAGTGAAAGGCAGTCAGGCCTAACCCCCGCCTATCTGCCCCCCCCCCCGTATGCCCTGTCATCAGGGGCTGCCTTCTGAGGATTGTGTAGGTTGTTTTTCATTATGAGCATTGAGGGATTGAGAGCGTAGAAAGATGGGGTGCACGGGGAGTGGCCGTTCTAAACTACGCTGAAGGAGGCTGCAAGGGAGGGGTCTGCCATAGGGGCCTCCGCATTTGATTGGGAGGCCAGCCTTGCAGGGCCCCTGAAAAAAATGCGCATGCCTCTGCACCACAGTGATGTGTATGTCGTGTGTGTGTGTGTGTGTGTGTGTGTGTGATGGGGTATTTCACAGGCAACATTTGGCGCATTTTCTCAGACTCAGGAAACTACCTACATGCATGTTTCTGCAATCTCTTACAGTATCCCCCCCCCCCCCCTTGAGGTTTAACCAGGTTTGGCATAGAGAATAAAGATGCACTTATGCCTGACTGTGGAGTGCATTACCTCTGGTTTGCATTTGTCTGTTTTTGAATTAGGTCACCACCCCCCCCTTTCCCGCCCAGCCCCTTCCCCTGCACCATGTAACCCACCGCCGTCAGGTTGCAGACACTTCCTCCACAAAAAGACAACACCAATTAATGAAGTTGCATGCTTAGGCCCGCATATTCACCTTCACAGACCATTCCCACGGTGTAAGCTGCAGCAGAAATGCAGCATAATTTCTCGTATCGAGTCGATTTTGCATCCGGAAGCCCATGAAAGGTGCAAGGCTCCCCTACCGACGTCCTCTGCATCCCATCGACAGGCTCTGGTTAGTTTTCGGACTGCTCCTCCCACGCCATTTCAGAGCAGCAAAGTGGTAAACATTTGGTACATGCCCCCCCCCCCCCCCCAGGTTTGCTAATTGTAGATACTGTCGGCATGTTGTAGACACGAAGTGACAAAATTATTCGGCCCCCCTTCCCCAACAACGCCCTGGTAACGTTGTGTGCCCATGCGCATGGGCTTGACACTGTCTGCCCCAAGTCGACACGTCGAACACACGTCGACAAGTCGAAGGCCCCCTTCCCCAAAGAATGGGCACTGTGCATTGTGTGCAAACGCACAAATAAACACTTGTAAGGCGTGAAGCGCTGCTGAGTGAGGCACCAAAGGCACCGGTATGGCTTCTGGGCCCCTCTGATGGGGGGGGGGGGTGGGCACCAGCCAAACATTTATAAGAATTTGGGCGTCGCATTTGAAATTGTGCACAAGGTCAGTTGGTGTTCTTTGACAATGTTGTTTGGCCTAAAACCAGCACGACTGCACAGACCACATAGTTGATGTGCAATCCCAGATCCATTACCCGCGGAATGCTTGCTTTTTCAGCGCTGCCAGCTTTGGGAAGTGGCTGTCACCCAAGTTTCGCCAGCCACTCATTGGCTGCTTCCTGAATGCCGGCCAGACAGCCCTTTTAACACGCTGCAGCCGTCTGAATTGCATTGTGGTGTGCAGGATTGGTACCAGCCCGAAGCGAACGTTGGGGGGGGGGGGGGAGCCTTGTCGCGTCAGCCACTGGTAGGGGTCACTTGGGGTATTTCAAAAATCTGCTGCGTCACCTTCCGGTTTCCTTATCCCTTGCCCTTCCAAGGATTTGTTGTAGATGCTGCCTCATCATGAGGCCTCTCTACCCTGCGTCTGATGGTACTATACGAGGGGTGGTATCTGCAAAAGGTAAGGCATCCATGTCGGGCGTGGCTGGTGTGCAGGGGAGATGTGTGCAGTGGATGAAACAGGCAATGCACCAGCAGTACAACGCGAGTAACGAATACAAACAACATCTTCTGCTGCTGCCTCCAGGGCCCATTCTCCCTGGACCCCTCTTGTTGTCAGCCCGCACTACTTGTTCCGCGCCCCTACAGTGTGGGTCCTTCCCACATTCTATTCGTTTCATGGCGTTCTTGTTCCAACAGTCGGCGTTCGTACCGGTCACTTGGGGCCACCTACCTTCGATCCGTGTGCAATGGTGTGTGTTTGGGAGGAAAGGGAGGCAGCATCATTTCCAGCATCAGCCCCAGTCCGAAGTGCTGTGGTGACAGGCACACGGCACTCACATGGGCTGTAGTGTTATGATTCTCTTCTTTCATTTCTTCTCCCACCGCACGAGAAACGGTCCGCCGCTGCATGCTGAGAATCGGACATAGGGTAGTGTCCACATGATGATTAGTACATGGTCCTATCAACGATTTGGTACCTAATTTAGTTTGGTACCAAATGTGATGGCGCACGAACACACGACGGGGGTTTCAAGTAGAAATTGCCGTATTGGTGGACCGTTGCAGATCAGTGACATGCGGTGTCAAACGGGGGGGCCTTCCCGGATCCTTTTCCTTGCTTGTCTTTCTTTTCCCCCCTGTGGACTGATCACCATCCCCCACTTCCCCCCTCGACCCCGCATTTTGTGCACTGTCGGGTTTACTGACAGCTGTCGGTCTTCCGTGAACCACCAACCGCGGCGCCTTGGCGGCCAGTCTTGAGACCGCAGATACCAGAGCCATTTTTTTTTAGCTCCCAAGACCCCCCCCCCCCCCCATCCTGTCGCCCCTTGCTTGTTTGACCCCATATCCGTTAGAAGTTCAGATTCTCATGCAACTCTCTCTTTGTGAATACCAGGGTACAGGACGCACGTTGTTGCTGTATTATTTGTCGCACCTGAGCGTACTTTACGTGGAGGTGTATGCGCGCGCGCTGTGCAGACTATTCACAAGGCCCGTACCAGTGACCCATGCTGAGCGCATTGCTGTTGCTTGGTAGCAGCATTTAAGTGGTTTCACAGCATGGAGTGCATACACAATTCCAATTTTCACCCATTTCACATATTTTCATCCATTTTCACTTTTTTTTTCACAATCATTATGGAATACGTAAGGTGCCCAAAAGTGCGTGTTGTGCTGCGCTGCACACAAACTCACCCATAGTCGGGTGCATGGCCACAATGCAATGGTGAATGCTGCTCCTTCCTGTACAGTTTATAAATATATTGGGATGGTTCATTGGGGTGCAGATGACGTTGCATCGCTAGCCATCAGCGTCAGCATTCCCGTCATAAGCGGCGCCATCGGCTCCGTGCTTCCCCCAGTTGGCATTGAGAGTCAGGTTCTGAGGAAGCACAGACCTCCCTGCTGTTCTGTGCCTACCGGGCCCATGCTCTGTGCTGCCTTGTGTAGCACGCCAGGGAGGAATATTCCATTAACGCAATTGTTGGGGTGGGGGCTCTTGAGGTGTGGGGGAGGGGGATGAGGGCTCTTGAAGGCTGTGACGAACTACGAATTATAAAACGACGTTTCCGTTTGTTACCCCATGGGAACCAAGCTCAAATTCGCAGCGATAAGGGTAGTTCACAGTGGTTCATCATGTGGCTCTTCGGGTAGTTCGTTGAAAATCTCGTTGAACATGTGTGAGGCAGCAGCAAACTCCGTTTCTCGTGCTTTCAACGGAATCCTCCCACATTGTTCGCTGCTGGGCGTTGTGCCTCAGGGCAGAGGGACTGGGGACCGACTCTGACATGAGCTGTTTTGGGGCTTCCCGAAGTTCAGTCATTTGTAATGGGGAGGGGGGGGGGCTCCCCCTCTTACATCCGCCCCTGCAGATCGCCAACTGCTTTGCGGCGGGTCGCCATTTCGTGTTCCCTGTGAGGGACATATTTCCTCATCTCTTGTCTGGGGGGCGGAGCACTGGATGATGTTCTTGGTGCTGCTCCGGAGGGTTGGCAACGCCGCATCACTTTGGTGTTTCGCCTGCCTCACGGGCGATGACGTGGTACCAGTGTCCAACAATGTGACCTCCTTAGCACCGGATTGCGGTGTTTCCTCTCACATTCTCCACCAGGACCGCAGCCTCTGCGCTTCCTTGCTGTCCTGCCCCGATGACACAAGGCGGATGTGATTCTTTTGGGGGAAATGCATGGACCACTTGTGAATGTTTTGTACATGAGCTGCTTTCCTGGCGGGGGCCTCCTGCACACACGGATCCTGTGGACTGAGGGGTGGGGGCCAGAACACACTAACCCGGGGCGCTAAGCCCCTTGTCTGGCATTCCTTTACTTTCCAATGCTTTGTGCATTGGAGGGATGGGCACGGACTGGGAGGCTCAGCCATCTCAGTTTGGGGGCAATTCCTCTGCAGACCTTCCCCCCTCCTGGGGCCGCCCCCCCGCCTGACCAGAATCGCTAGTCTCCTGAATTTGATGCGCATTTTGTTTGCCACGTTCCTGTCGTGACACTGTTGCCCAATGAGCACAAACTGGTGCCCCCAATGCGCCTTGGTGTGCATCGCTTCGCCGCTGTGTGCCCGCCGGCCCATGGTGTTGCATGCGTCCTGCATGCAGCACAGTGGACTCAGCAAAGAGCGTCTGCCCCACTTTCTGCACGTGCGTGCACGCCTTCTTGCAGTGTACCCATCCCACTGTGTCCACCTGTTGTTCACGGTAATCTCACATTGACCCCCCCTCGCCCACACACACCTGGAAGTACCAACCTGGCTTGCCCGTTCAGCCTTTATGGCAGCCCCCCCAAACAGGCGTGCGTTTTTCACACTAATTTGCATCGTCTTTCATTCCCAATACTTCTTGAGTTATGTGCCTTTGAGTGGTTGCAATCCAGTGGCTCTTGGAGGTGGGGCTGTATTACACAAGGTTAGTCTACCAACGCTTGCACCTACACCTTCGCTTTGCTCAACTCAATGAGGTCTCAGCCCCCCCCTCCCCCTGAACAGACATGCATGCCCGCTCAAAAAAAGAAGGTAGATGCGCACACAATGTGTAATGTGCAGTCAGTGATTGATGAGCGAGGCCCAGACAGAGTCAAAGGCTTTGGGGTTTCCGCCCAAGTTGACCTGCAAGATCCCGAGGTGCGATTGTCTAGTTACGTGCCGGCTTGGTAGCAGCAAGCCAACAATGGGGCAGAGCTTTGGGCAGTGCCGGAAGCGCTGCAAGGATTTTGGATTACCAAATTGGCGATACTGACGGACTCCAAATACCTGTTTGTTTGGGGCACAAGATAAGATGTATTAGTAGCGATTCAAAGGTGAATGCAGGTTTGGGAGAAATTGATTGAGGAAACGGAAAAGCCAGGCAAGGAAATTAGTTTTGAATATGTGCTAGGGCATGTAAAGGTAGAAGGAAATGAGTGAATGAATGTGGTGGCTATGGGAAATGGTGGCTATGGCACGAGCCCATTGTGGGTTTGCATGGGGGAAGTTGTCAGACTGACGTGCAACGGAAGAGTTTAGTGATGGGCTGGTGTCGTCAGTGCGGGAAGTAGGGAGTTGGAGTTGGCACCCATGGATGGTGATGCATCGCAGTAGTGACAGGGTCGAGTGACAGAAGCAGTCAGAGAGAACACGGGCTCAGAGCAGGATAGGCGTTGGGTGGGGGGGGGGGGTTGTGAATGACAGTGGAGTGTTGGGCGGTTTAGCGTGGATGTCAGCATCACGAGGCCTCAGCCGGGCAAGAAGGGGGTTTGAGCTTGAGGTTGGGCAGTCTGGGCTTGCATGTGCATGTGCATATGTTTTGGTGAGGGGCGAGTCATGGTGGCCAAGACGATTTAGATAGGCCACATTTTGTTTGTGATTGATTCGTTGTCGATCGTCATGCACAAGTGTTAGCAGGAAGGCGTACCGGCGTAGCTTCTCGTGCTCATCCTCTTTGGCTTGGTGCATACTACAAAACCCCCCCCTTTGGTATTAAAAAACCCCCCACTCTAAAACGCACCAAGGAAAACCCCCCAGTTATACTAAAAAACCCCCCGGGGGTTTTTTTAGTATAACTGGGGGGGGTTTTTTGGTACAATTCGGGGGGCTTTTAGTACATTTTGGGGGGTCTTTTAGTACATTTAGGGGTGTTTTTTTAGTACATTTTGAGGGGTTTTTTAGTGCATTTCGGGGGGTCTTTTAGTACATTTCATTTAAGCACATGATATATTTACGGAGTCAGTAATCAGTATTCCGTGTCAGATCTGCTTCTGGAATTCTGTGGGGCCATTATGTGAAGGGACAGAAGAATTGTACAATCAAATGTCAGTGGTGTGGTGCATTTTAGCTTTAGCACATGGTTACGTGCTGTTCTGCATTCATATTGCCTACGGGATGTGGCTGCTTTTTTTGGGGAGGAGGGGTGCTGCAGAGGGCTCAGCTGGGGCCCAAAGAAAAGAAGCAACTCAAGAATTCGTTTTTGCCGAGGGCACACTGAAACGGGGGGGGGGGTAGATATGTAGTATCGCAACAATGCAGGAGCACACGGTACCGTAAAGGAGGAAGCAAGTAGCTGCATCGGACAGCTTTCACCCCCAAGGAACGTGGGTAAGGGTGTGCAGGGCTGGCAGGGTTTGGGGGACGTAAATTTTTTAAGTAGTGAAAAGGGGGTTTTTTAGTACAAAAGGGGGGGGCTTTTTTAGTACAAAGTAGTACAAAACGGGAGATTTTTTTAGCACAAAACGGGGAGTTTTATTGTACAAAAATGGGGCCGCTTTGGTACAAAAGGGGTGTTTTTTTGTTACAATACGGGGGGCTTTTCAGTACCAAACGGGGGGTTTTTTAGTACGAAACGGGGGGTTTTTAAGTACAAAGCGGGAGGTTTTTTGGTACATCTCGGGGGGTTTTTTCGTATTCACCACTGCTTGGTTGCCTCAATTTGCCGGCGGTTATGCATTACCAACACCTGCCAACAACTGGCATTGATTTACTGCTTTCTCGGGGTTTAGACCATCATCAGGAGTATTGCACTACCACATAGTCCACAAAACACCTCAAGAGGATCGCACTACCACATAGTCCACAAAACACTTTGTGGTGCCGAAGCACTTTTGGCCACGCAACCAGTTTCTGTCCAACATGCATGCGCATAGATGTGAAAATTTTGAAAACACATGGTAATTGTGAATGGTTCCATTTGTGCCCCATGCCACATGCCGTCCATGGGGTGGTGAGGCAAGGCATTCGGTCCCGTTGCAACCTGCTCCCCACCCCAGAGCAGGAGTGGAGGGTCAATTGTTTCCAAACAAATTGGGTATGTGGCGCGGGAGCCTGATTTACACTCTGTTTTGAACCCAAAGGAGGGTAACATTGGTTTGGAGATTTCAAGGCAATGATGGAATACCACTATTTTTCAACACGTTTTTTTGGGAGGAGGGGGTGCACATACAAATAGCGCGCCCGGGTGCCCCCCACCCCCCCCCCCCCATAATGTTGTCCACCGAGAAGGTACGGCCTCCCCCCCATGGTGGCTGTGGCTTAACAACCATTTTTCGGCCATGTTAGGGACACTGACTGATTGCTGGCGGTCCAAGCACCCATTGGAATGCATATTCACCAGACATGCCAACTCATAGCGCATGGATCGATCCCCGATCGAAATTTTGTTGCATCCATAACCACGTGAACAACCTTTCCCATCCTCAGCTCCAAAATCAAGACTTGGGACAAGTCCACATGCCACCACCCATTCAACTTAATCCTTAGCTCACTTGAATTACCAACATGCTCAAAAACGTCGGGGAAAGCATATGTATTCAAAACACTGGACAAACTAGACACACCAATTATCAAAAACAAGCTGGCAACACGGAGCACATGGTGTGCAACCCATGTTCCTATGATAGCAGCTGTCATGAGAACAACGATGTAGAACACAAACAACCTGTTACAGCGGTTCCCCACTAGATAGTACATGGTTATTAATAGACCACGACACCAGCCACCAAAATTGGATACCAAGTTCGCTGAAATGGTCAACCCTATCTTTCTTCCAGGTGACCAAAGCTTTGTGGACAACACTTTACCGCTGGAACATACATACTTACCATGGGGAAAATGAATTCAAAAGAACAACTCGAACAACCAACACGAGGCCTTAGTGGAAGGCACACATATCAAAAAGACACTAAACGAAGCATGCGGTCCAAAGATCAAAAGCAAAATGGCACTAAAAGTTCCCAAGTCACCAGGCATGGCCACGGCAAACGCAAGGCACTGTTTTGATATCATGTTGGACCCTCCTCTCTACCTCGGAGGGGACCCACATTTATGACTAAACACAGTGACTAGTATCTTGACTACTGGTTACAATGGTCCAAAACTGACTTTCGTGTCTCCGGGAAATTGAAATAGCTGCACCTCAACCCATACCCTGCCATCTTTTTAATCAAGTGCTCAACTTCTGTATACCCACCAAGGCAGCAAGCTTAGGTACATCAAACTTATTTCACACCTACTTTCTAAAAATTCAAAAATGGCTTTGGAATAAGTGCAATTTGTTGGTGCAAGCACTTGTGCCTGGACATTGGGCAAGTTGTCTCATTTTAGTGCTTTACAAAACAAACATTAGAGACCCCCAGGTGGTGCACTTTGCAGAGACATACAAGATCAAACAAAGTAGCAGCATGGAGCCATGGCATCGCACAGAGCAGCAAACTACATAAGTAGTAAGAAAAAGTGCTTTTCCAATGCTTTGAGGCATACTCTAGTTGTATTAGGGATGCACTGAGCATCCAGGCATTTCTATCTTAGTATTGGCCCAACCAAAAGTGGTGATAACACATTTTGACCTATGGAACCAAACACCCAATCAGGATATGGAGTGGACCCCTTAATCCCCTTTCAATGTGAGGCAAATCATCTTTTCTTGAGTTGACTGAGAACTGACATATCCAAGGCGGAGCCTATGAATTTATCTATGTTTTTCCATGAATACTTAGCTGTCCTAGTGGTATGCACCCTAGGGGGCTGGGCACCTCTTTTTGAGAGGTCCTGGGTTCAATTCCTGGTCAGCCTAGCTAAGTAGGAAGATCCCATGTGACATGGCAGTGACCTCATCGCCACATGCCCTGCCACCTCAGCACATATGGGACCCAAAACAAAGAATGCACATCTCCTGAGATGGCACTATGGAGATAGAGTGACCATGGGGCAGTTTTCCAACTCTTTTCCAAAACATTTCAGCTATCTTTGTGAATATGCATTCCGATTTGACCTGAGTTGCAGTTTCTGTGAATATCCTTTCATCTTTCACTGTTTACAGTGCAGCCCTTCATGCTTTGATCCTGATTCTCTTCTCCTTGCATACCTCTGGCTTGGGCTATCCTGGATTTACTGTATTTCTGCAAACAAAAGCTTTTCATCTCCAAAAACAAGCAGCAGGAAACCCTACACCAGCAGCAAGGAGCAGGAGAGACAAAAACACAATGTTGAAACCACTATAAACTTTTCTGGTAGCAAGAGGCAGACTGTCTCTGCGCACCGGCAGCAACCCCGCGCCGTACATCCAGTGCGCCGAGCAGTCACATATAAGCAGAAGGGCGAACGAAGATGGACACAAGGAAGGAGGACGCCGACGTGAAGACAGCGCCTGAGGCACCGGCAAGGCCAGCACCAAGTGAAGCTGGACGTGGACCTAGCGCAGTACCGTCGGAGCCCTTACATGGGCCAGTGGAAGTGGCTGAGGACTCGTCAGATGGACTCCAGACGGCCTTCACGGCCCTCACAGTCGAAGAGGTGGTCACCACTCAGCCTGTGAAGAGGAAGAGAGAGAGCGAGAAGGATGCTGGAGACGAAGCAGACGAAGGAGAGGAACAAGGGCAAGACCTGACGAATGACCCTAACTTCGAAGGCGCACCAAGCGCTTCTGGCCTCCACGCATCACCCTCTCCTATAACCACCACACTCCCAATTCCAGACCCAGCCGCTGCAACATCCACTCCCATAACCAACCCGCCTATGGCAGAGGGCACAGGCTTTACTGGCATGCCTCCCTACCCCGCCTATGGTATGGGCCCACCTACCACTGCGCTCCCTGAGGCAACTACTGCCAGTGAGCCGGTGGCTTCCAGCTCTGCGCCACGATGGTATGCGGCTGAATATCCCCATCCACTACCCGCTACTGGAACCTATGTGGATGTTCCTGGGTATGCACCTGGGTATGCAACCTTGAGTGGGTTGAGGAGAGGACCCGAGTCTCTTTGAGGCAGGAGTAGAGGATCGGGGAGATCCTCCAACAGGTCCCTGACGCGGTCGGAGATCAACGAGGTGCTCCGAGGAGCCACTTCAAAAATCGTGGGCGACCTCACTCAAGAGATCCGAGAGAAACTGGAGCCCCTGATGATACCGCCCCAAGCGTCACCTACTACGGTGGGAATGTCACCCCACCAAGTACAGGCCAACCACCTGGCGGCAGGGTTGACAAATACCCTGGGGAGCCTGAGGAGCAGACCGATGCCGACTCCTGCAGCTATACCGAGAAGTCCTTTCGTACCGAGAATGGCCCAGCCGCCCTACAGCCACGTGACGAACTCTACGAGGGCCGAGCTGGACCGGCTGGGGCTGACAGCCTTAAGGGCAATGGTGGACGTGGAGCCTTATGGCTCTAGTGATCTAGGCGGAGACCCCTCCGATGATGAGCCGCCGTCGATGACTTCTACTTCGCCCTCGGAGGATGATGACCCGGAGGACCCCGAAGACCCAAAGGGGAAGAAGAAGAAGAAGAAGAAGAAGAAGACCCGACGCCCTGAGGGACGCAGGTCTCAGGAGGCGAAGGCTATTGCCACCTCGGGGATCGTGGTGAACCTGCCTGAGTTCACAGGCAAGGACCTCAGCGAGTTCGCTGAGAATTTTCGCCGGTTTCTCCGATCGACCGGCCAAACCCACGCTAGTGGGCGAGTCAAGTGCGATCTGCTCCTGCAGTGCTGCAAGACCAAGTACCTGGAGAAGCAGGTCAGGCAGATCGTGACTAACTCCGCCATCTTTGCCGATGTGTTGGTTGCCCTGGAGAGGCAGTACCCGACCTACAAAACCGACCTCTCTATCAGGGCCGAGATCCAGAACCTGCCCGTGCTGCCCAACAACCCCAAACCTGGCAGGGTCTCTGAGCTGTTGGCTGACCTGGATCACTGGGCTGGACGACTGACGCCCGGTTCCTACAGCAGCGACGACCTGCTGTTCTGGTTGGTGGCCAAGCTCCCTGGAGAGCTATGGGACGAGTGCCGTTTGACGGCGGAGCGCAAGGCTAGATCCCTCCGCTACGAGGATCTATGCGTGCTACTCCTGGAGCTGGCGCTGGAGAAGGAGAGCGACCAGCACTTGAACAATTACCGTCCTGGAGGAGGAGGTTCTGGAGGTTATGGCAAAGGGTACCAAGGGTCCCGACCTGGGCAGGGGACTACCCCCAAACACCCCCACGCCCGCATCATGGAGAACGTGAAGAAGCTATTCTGGTGTGATGCCAGAGACGAGCAGGGCCACCTGCAGCACGCCCCTGACTGCGAGCAGCGAGACTGCTTCGGAGTCCAGGGGAAGCAGCAGGAGAAGAACACCGGCGCCAAAGCGAAGCTGCCGGATCATTACAGGTGCACCATCACGTGTGCATTCTGCGGGAAGCAGAAGCACTACGAGGATGAGTGCTACCATAAGCAACGCCTATCGGCGAAGCTTAAGGGTGAAGATCCTGGCAAAGGCTCAGGCAAAGGTGCAGGCAAAGGCAAAGGCAACGACTCCGGCAAGGGCAAGTCGAAAGGACGTGGTCAAGGGCAAGACAAGGGTCAAGGTGGACAAGGAGGAGGCGCTAACCGCCAGCCCGACAACAAGAACAAGGACAAGAACGGAGGGAACCCCAGCCCTAATCCAGGGGGGAACTCCGAGCCCTCTGGAGGGCAGTCTGGTCCTACCACACGCTCACAAACGCAGGCCCAGCAAGAACAAGGAGCCAAGCGTGAGCATGAAGGTGGTGATGACGGCAACGCTAAGAAGAGGAGCCGTTTCATGAGGATGGCCCGCAAACTGCGGAACAAGGGGTTCGAGGTGACCTGTCCCGCGGAGTTCTGACGGGGACACTCTGGTGGCACCCAAGACCTGGTGTTTTGGGTACGTATCCGACTAGGGGGACGCGAATACCTGGGGTTATTGGACACTGGCGCCACCATATCGGTAGTGGCCAAGAAAATTTTACCTTGTGGGAGCCTGAAGAACACCATGACCACCGCTGCTATACGCATGGGGGATGGACATGTGGTGCACAGCTGCGGGGACTGTGAAGTGGAGGTACCTATGGGCTCCCGGACTATCGCCCATCGGTTCTATGTGATGGACACTGAGGCCTTCGACTTTGTACTGGGGACTGACTTCTTCGTACAGCACTCCCAGGTACAATCCCTGACGCTGCAAGCCCCCTACCTCCTCTACGTGGACCACGGCAGTGGCAGAGAGTCTATGCCACTGGAGCAGTCGGAACATACCTCGAGTTACCTGAGGCTATCGAAGGAGGAGCCCTCGAACATGATGGCGGCCTCCAAAACTGAGGACTATCAACTATTGGGGGAAGTCCTAGACCAAGGTCTGAAGGAGTTGGGTTACTCTCGAGAAGACCTAAGTGTGGAGTTGTTCGCCAGCGACAAGCAGCATGTACTGGACCTTTACTGCAGCAAGGGGAAGAACTGCAGCTACAAATTTTACTGGCCCTCTTTTGGGATGGCCTACGGGAACCCCAGGTTCAGTGAACTGGGGAAGGTGCTGACCAAGGTGGCCTTGGAACGTTCCCGTATGGTCCTGTGTTCCCCCGATTGGGGAGCCCATGGGGGCAACGAATACTGGCGAAACCTCCTGGACAGGCTGACTATCAGCTCTGTTCGGTTACCTGATGAGGCCATCTACGTGCCTGTGGGGCGTAAGACGCCTATTGGGAAACCCGGATGGGGGAGTATGCTGAGCGTGGTGGACGGAGGTCTTACCTCCATCCCCTGGGAGGATCTGGACCCGACTCTGGTCCAGGCTATACAACGAGAAAGCGACGGAATCGCCTTGGGTGACTTGAAGGATCGCCTACGACCTCAAGATGCTGTGGAGACTACACCCGGAGGAGATGAGTACGTCGTGACTGACACCAACGCCCCCAACTCTCCCTGTCATGTACCTGTTCCTGATGGAGTCTCTGAGTGTGGACTATCTGAGCTACCTAGCTCTATCCACTCAGATGACGAAACTGAGCACGACGCCTTCTTCGTGCAGACCTGTGTGGAGGAAGTGGAGAACGCCGAGTACGTCGCCCCACTGAAACCCCTACTCTCCATGAGGGTGGAAGACCCCGTGGACGAGGAGCTGGACCCTCGATCCAGGCTCAGGGAGTATGTGGATTCCAAGAGGAAGTTGGTGGCGAAAAAGCTATGCTACGCGAAGCCTACCCGCAGCTCATGGCCACTGAAGCAAGGACGTATGGGAGACCTATCCCAATTGAAGGAGGACCTCAAACAGAAGATCACCACCTGGCAAAGGGAGGTAGATCTTAAGCTCATGAAGAGCGTGTGGGGCGCCCATGTGAGGACCCCAGAGGAGGACGACCTCTCGGAGGAATGTGTATGTGAACCCCCTCGAGCGTGCCTATGTTGCCATCGTCCACCGGAGATGGTTGAACAAGACCTTCTATATGCCTACCAAGGGCTGAAGGACACTACCACAGGCGAAGAGTCGGTGGAGGACCCCCTCCCGACGTCTATTGCTCAGGGGGCAAGCAACTTACACTCTGACGAGGACATGGAGGACAAGATCAAGGTATTGGACCCGCGGGTACAGAAGCTTATAAGGACCTATCTGGAGGTGTTCGGAGAACTACCCCCCCCAGCCTCATGTGACAAGCTGGTACAGATGGACCTCAAGCTGAAACCCGAGTTCGTGGGTCACAAGATCCGGAGGAGACCCTATCCAGCTCCTAAAGAGCAGGCCGACGAGATTGAGCGACAGATACAAGAATGTATCGACGCTGGCCTAGTCCTGGAGTACAAGGACGGGGACTACCCCCTACACTGCAGCCCCTGTTTCCTGGTGGCTAAACCTGGGTCTATAGCCAAACGGCTGGTAGTGGACTACGGAGAGCTGAACAAGAAGACGCTGAACCACTCAGGGTCCATTCCCAATATGGAGTCTACCCTGGAGAAGATAGCCTCCTGCCGCTACAAGACCAAGATGGACAAGAGGAGCGCATTCTGGCAAGTGGACCTGACGCCGAACGCACAGGAACTAGTGGCCTTCATCACCCCTCAGGGGAGGGTGTTCAAGTGGAAGGTCATGCCGTTTGGCGTGGCTAACGCACCCGCTCTATTCCAAGAGCTGATGAACAAGATCTTGTCCATCCTACGAAGGAGACCTAAGGTGCAGGAGCTTATATCCCGTGGGGCCCAGATGGAGGCTCACATCGACGATGTATGCCTCGGGACCAATACCCAGGAGGATCACCTAATCCTCTTGGGTGAGTTCTTTGCGGTCTGCCAGGAGAACCACACACGACTCAAGCTGGAGAAGTGTGAGTTCATGCAGGAGACCATGCAGTACCTGGGGTTTGACGTTGGCTATGGGTGGTGGACCCCAGCGGCCTCTAAGGCCAAACCCCTGATGGATGCCAAGGTACGACACGAAGACCCTGAAAGTGCTGCCCTGGGTCGTTGATGGTGCCGGAGGGCTCGGGGCCGGCAAGACCAGTGGGGCAGGCACGCGAGGAGTCGACCTGAACGCTGCTGTTGGGGGTAGAACCGGATACACGGACACCAACGGAGGCGAGAGCAGCAACAACGGAAGCAAGATCCATGCTGATTGTTATCCGGCAAAAAATCCCAGTCTATGAAGAAAATTGATGCGGATTATCCTAAGTACATCTGAGTGTCCATATCTGTCTGAAAAGATTTATATAAATCCGATTGTGAAAAAATATTTGGCTGATTTGGCTTCGGGCGCGCATCAGCGGCAATTGGCGATTCCAGGTAAATGATCGGAACGCGACGGATTTACGATGAATGGACCGCGGAATCAGATCCGGCATATCAGAAATATATAGGTCTGATCCTGAGACTGAGCTGCGAGGCGGCGATTCCGCCGAAGCAGAGAAAATGACCAAAATGTAGTCAATCTGGGGCAGATCTGTGAAAATCTGAGCAGATGGGGGTTAGCCGCACTTACACTCCCCCTCCAAAAACACACTGGGGTGTGTCGCTACGTCAACGAAGAACGTAGTGCGGGTGAGTCCCAGAAAAAAAATAGAAATGTAGCCTCGATGGGGCGAAATCTGCTTGATCTGACCTGATTTGGGCTGAATTGGCGCTGAATCAGGATGGATGAACCTGAAATGAGACAGAATGAGGAGTGACGAACAGTCCTCCGTGCAGTAAAACATTAGGTTAAGGGCTAAAAAGCATGTAAACGTATCGAGAATCGATACCAAACCATGCACTGGTTGAGAATGAGGTAGATTATTGGTGGATTGAGTAGGAGAATCAAGAAATGGAGTGACATCTCGGCGCTCTGGCACAGTTTAGCTGTCGCGGGCACGCTACGGTGTCCTCCACGTACTCTACATCGTGTTACTCCCGCTTTTCTCGTTCTGAAAAGTGCAGCATGTGCTTCAGATTTGGCGCATCTGATGGATGATCACAAAATTCAGCAAGATTGAAAATCAATTTAAGCAGAGATGAAGGAAATGAAACAATCACAGAGAGGGAAAACAAATACAAATGTAATCTGCAGGTCCTAAGTGAGCAGAAAAACATCAGCGTCAGCGAAGTTAGGCAAAGCCGTAAAGAGATCTTCGAGGAATGATAGGAGATGACAAGAAAATCAACCTAAATTGTCCTAAAATGAGGAAATTCCCTAAGATGAAGGTGTAATGAAGCGGAATGTCTAGAACTAAAACTACTAACACTTTGTTATGATACTCTGCTTGTTGATGAATTTTGTTTGTAATCTCCAAATCTCCTTGTGTTTTCAAAATCCTTCAGATCCCAAATCCTTCACAAGCGCAGCGCAATACAAATCAACAAACATTTCTCAAAACTTAATGTCATCCCATCAGTCTGTATACACACAGAAATGTATAACGTAAAATACCTACAAATGCGCTGCTCCTCGCTTTCTAAATGTCTATCTTATTTTACCTTCAAGCGTGTCTACATGCGCGCGCGATCGCATTAGCGATCTTTACACCTAAACCTATTACACTCCCCTCCCAAGCTATTTGCTGGGGGGCACCTCAGCAAATGGCTGACTGAGAAAAAATAGACACTCAGATCTTTACACCGTAGGGGGGGGGGGAAGGAGGGGCTGAGCTATTGAATGCCCAGCACAGGGTGTCAAACAAAAAACAGTCAAACACACACCCGAAAAAAAAAGTCACTAAGGCGTGCTACAGAATTTCACTGCAGCCCTACATACCAGTCAGGATAGGCATAGGTGTTGCGGGGGGGCGTGTGACACAGCATACTGACCTGCCTACAAACAGAAAAACTGTCTGCAGCAATGGCTAAGCAGGCGCTACAGTGCTGTGAGCGGATTCGGGGGGGAGGGCTGTCAGAAAAGCTGTAACAATTTTTTTTCGACTGATGGGATTGTTATGATACTCTGCTTATTGATGTATTTTCTTTGTAATCTCCAAATCTCCTTGTGTTTTCAAAATCCTTCAGATCCCAAATCCTTCACAAGCGCAGCGCAATACAAATCAACAAACATTTCTCAAAACTTAATGTCATCCCATCAGTCTGTATACACACAGAAATGTATAACGTAAAATACCTACAAATGCGCTGCTCCTCGCTTTCTAAATGTCTATCTTATTTTACCTTCAAGCGTGTCTACATGCGCGCGCGATCGCATTAGCGATCTTTACACCTAAACCTATTACAACTTTCGTTTAGACTAGAGTTAATATATATTGTCGTTTATTCAGCTCAATTGTGCTTTCCGGCACGTTGGTTCGCGAGCATGCAACAGATTCCATGAAAATGTGGATCATGTGATGATGCATCATGATGGGACATGATAGCCCTGGATCCTTGGCATGTAACGCGCCGAAGGTTCGCTGAAGGCGCTTTACTGACAGTATATAACTGAGAGACACCGTGTAGTCCTTTATTTACAGTGGCGGCGGTGTCAATCGACTTGGACAAGGCCCATCTTTCGATTGAGTCCCACAAGACACTTGGATTCACCATTTTCGACAGTTTCAATTCGGATTGAGCTCACATTGGCGTGTGCCAAAAATACAACGAAGCTTACGGACTTCAGAGGTTGCTGTTAGAAGTCCGTAGAGCTCCTAGATGAAGGTTGTCTGAACAATTGACGTCTGGGTTTTGTGCAATAGTGGCAGAATGATGGACAAACCTGAGGAATTCAAGGTAAATTCAAGGAATCTGGATCTGAATCTGGACTTTGACTTCAGCATCACGGCAAATGAAGGTAAGATCTGAGTTCCTGGCGTTGCATCTAGTGCAGCCAGTACTACAGGGGGTGCCTGTAGGGGTGAATGTCGCCGGCCGGCGTTTTTACTATGTACATTTGCTTCCATCTGCACGAGTAGCCAAATTCCAAAGATGCACAGACCAACAGAGACAAGATTACCCCGAATCTGCCTGAATTAAGCCTGAGTTTGGTTTCTTCTGGACACGGCAGCACACTCCGTGGCTTTCGGCAGCGTATCTACGCCTTTTCTGCCGAACGGAGACCAAAGAAAAGTTGATTGACGTCAAATTATCAAACATTCGCAGTTCTCCACATCATGATGTAATCAGGAAGAATGAACAGTGGATTGAGCAGAATGTGGTTTTTTCAAGTCGTCAGAACACTCACATTGGAATAAGTGGTCGACGGGGCGAGGCTGGAGCTTTTGTAGGAGTTGGACATGCAAGGGTTTCGAACCTACACCCTTGAGCCCTAGCGACGAGTGCCATGACGCCCTGGACTAGACGACTGTTACCCAGATTATGGCGTCGGCGACTCAAGTCACGACGGATCTCCCTCAATTCGGCCAAGCACGAATACATGTGACCACCAACCTGTCTGGTCGGGCCCTCGTACGGCTTGGGCGCTGCAAATCAGCAGCCGAACTCGAGGCTTGGTCCTCATTTGGTTCCTGGGCTGGCCTGACCGCAGGAGGGGGGATCGACGGATCAGCCCTGGAATGTGGCTGCTGAGGGCCGTAAAAGGCTGGATCTCGATTCACCACAGGTCTTTTTCCGTCGCTCTCCACCTGTCTGTCTTGTTTCGACAAACAGTCTGTCAGGAGTACGCCAATTTCGGGGTGCTTCTTGAGGAAGTCGATGAACCCCTTGGTGTACCCATGGACAAAAGAATGGGCTGGTTCCCAGTTGTTGTGACTGGAATCAAAGCCCCTCCACTCACACAGAAATGCCCATTCGCCCTTTTCGTCACGTCTTGCTTCTAAAATCCTCTTGAGTTCGTACTTCCCCCCTTCGATGACCCGATCGGACAAAAATTTCGAAGTCCAAAAAAGGGGTTTAACCCGATCCTTGGGGGAGGGGATCTCTCTCTTGAGGCGATCGCCCGAAACGTCAATTTCCCTGCTGACATCCACACGAATCCTCCACCTATTCTCACCTAGACGCGCTGTAACAGCGAATGGCCCCTCCCACAAGGGAAGAAGCTTATCATCTCCGTCCAGGGTGGTTTCGGATTTTCGAAGCCAAACTCGATCATCGACTTCAAAATTGTGGGGGTTTTTTCGGCCTTGATTCTGGACCCAAAGCCAGTCAGCTTGATGCTTATCGATTAATTTCGACACAGTTTTTTCTGCTCGTTGGATTTCGTCCAAAAACAACGAAGCATCTTTACAAGGGCGAGGATTATTCAACGGCATGTTCCACCAACACTTCTTTCGTCCAAAGACAATTTCATTTGGAGAAAGGCCATGGTACAAAGGCGTGTTGTGGTAACGGCGAAGCAATGCGAAGAGAACTTCAAGCCAATGGAAATCTTTTTCACTCGCGAGCTCCTTACGAAGCATATTTGTAATAGAGCGGCCGGCTCTTTCGCCAGGCAGCGCTCGATGCGAGTGGATTTCACATCTCAGGTGGTGGATTCCAAGGCGAGCACATAATTCCTTCCACCATTCGGAGGTGTACTCTTTGCCTGAGTCCGTAACCACCTCGGATGGGACGTCCCAACCTCCCATCCAGGTCTGCGCGCACCATTTGGCGGCAGCCTTGCCAGTCATCGACTCGATGTTACAAGGCAACACCTGCATGTAGCCGGAATGACGGCACTGAATAAGGAGCACTCCATTGACCTTTTTGTTGGTCCAATGGCACTCTTCGTCGTCGAGTTCACCAAGATAGAAAAAATCACTGGTGACTCTGTTAAAGAGGCGCTCCGGAATAGGATGTGGCCTCAGATGGCCGTGCTTCTTCGCGCTGGGGGGCGTCGCGACAGCACATTGGGCACATCCGGCGGCTACTTTCATGCAATGAGTATATGGCCTTGAGCCAAACAACCTATATTTAATCATCGACCATAATCTACGGCCATGTGCGTGGGGGGACTCCCATTTGTGCCACCAGTTTAACACTCGGGGGGCCAGGGCGTCTGGTACGCACAATTTACCCTCCATCCACAGCTTCCCCCCATCCAATGAATATTCAGAAAAAATTCCATCCTTGTGAGCATCTTTGGATTTGAGATTCTCAAAGACCTCTTTAAACATGGAATCACGAACATAATCGTTCGTCCAGTCACGGATGATAAGGGAATCTTTCGGCAGGGGTGGAGTTTTGGCCGGATCTCGACGCTTAATGCCCTGAATCAACCGAAATCCACTTACACGTCGGGTATAATCAAACCGTTTCACACTCCCTGAGGAGGGATCGGTGACTTTTTCCATGACTTTCAGTGATTTGGTGCAGATCTCATGAGCATGCGCCGGATCTGAAAAGGCCGTGATGTCATGGCACGGTAATGCATGCTGTTTAACAGCGCATTGCATGCATTCACGTCGAATGAGCTTTTTTTCTTCTTGATCCCACTCGATTACGACGTGGCGGTCCTGCTCCGTACCATGGATGTTGGTACTTTGCAGCCCCTCTGAAGCGGGGTAAGCCCATCGGCTCAGAGCATCCGCTACCGTGTTGTGTTTTCCAGGCAAATACGACACATGGAGGTCAAACAGACTGAGAAATTCGTGCCATCTGGCCCGTCGACCAGCTGGGCTCGCGACAGTATCAATGTGTTCGGTGGCCCAATACTCCAGAGATTGATGATCCGTCAGGACCTCGACTCGATTGGTGCCAACCCACGATTGGTACTTTTTCAGCGCACAGATTGTGGCATATGTTTCTTGCTCACGCGGCGACCATTGCATTTGGCGTGGGGCTAGCTTCCGAGACCAAAATGCAAGAGGGTAATGATCACCTGTGGCTTCATCAACCTGTTCAAGGACAGCTCCCATCGCGTACCTAGAAGCGTCGGTTCTTATGTAGAAGGGTCGGTCAAATTTCGGCACATGCAACGTGGCGACTTCGCAGAGGGCCGCCTTCAAGTGATGGAAGGCCTTCTCGCACTCGTCAGTCCACTTGACACGAACCTTTGAACCTGCCTTGCCCGCATCTCTCCCTACCTTCAATAATTCAGTGAGGGGGGCAGCAAATTTGGCATAATTCGGCACAAAAGTGTGGTAAAAATTGCAACAACCCAGGAATCCTCTCAATTCCGTGATCGTTTCAGGGCGCTTCCACTTCTGAATAGCGACGAGCTTCCCTGGACTGGGTCGTCGGGTGCCATTCTCAAGGAGAGAACCACAAAATTCGACTGATTTTAAAAATAGTTTTCCCTTCTTTGGCCCACAAATCAGCTGATTGGCATCAAGAATGTCCAAAACCTGGTTCAGCTGCTTTTCATGTAGGGCCACCAGCTCGGCTTCGGTCAGTCCCTCCCCCTCTGTCGCGATGATTATGTCATCTATGTACACACTCACGAAGGCACGAAGCTCAGGATGAGCTGTAAAAAGTACATCCTCCATCATTCTTTGAAAAAACGAAGGGGCGTTCTTCAGGCCCATGGGCATGACTGTCCACTGGACTGGGCCACATGGCGTGCACATACAGGTGAGAGGTCGGCTGTCCTTCCTCAACGGCATTTGGTGAAAGCCGTGACGGAGATCCAGCACAGAAAACAAACGACCTCTTGCCCTCTTGGCGATTTCCTCCTCAATGAGGGGCAGGGGGTGCGAATCTGCCTTGGTTTCGGCGTTGAGGTTGCGAAAATCAACAACCATTCGCCAACCATCAATAGTGTTCTGGTCTGCAGGCGGCGGCTTCGGGACTGTGAAGGGTGCACAGCACCATTCGCTGGTCATACAACCCTCAAGCCAACCAAATTCCCTGAGATTTCTCTCGATTATTTTTCTGAGTATCTCATGTTTCTGTCCATGGTTCTCATAAGGACGCTGTTTCTTCGCCTTGTACCCTTCACGAAGCTCGATGAAGGCTTCACCCAACTGCCCACGGACAGGGGGGTCTTTGATCAACTTCCCCGAAAGGGTAGTGTCCTTCCGTTCCTCAAAAATCTTGTCTCTTTTCTTGGAACACAATTCAGTGTCCACCTGATCGCCAGGAATTACTGTCGAAAAAACTTTGGCGACTTCTTCGGCCTTGGCAGGAAGAATCTTCTCACGGATGTCCCTAAAAAGGTCCGTATCAACTGCCTCTTGAAGATAGGTGCGTCGAGTGTCGACATTCCAGAGATTCTCTTCGTGATCCAGCTCCTCGAAAGGATCTATGAAAGCTTCCACACGGGGTTTTTCATAAAAAACTCTGAATTTGCGGCGCGATTTAAAATTTTTCTTCGCCCATGCACTGAAGATTGTTTTCGATGTCGATCGTATTGGGGAAGAGGGAGACGAGGCGGATCCATTTGACGTTGGATCACCTTGGGCATCTGACGGACAAAAATCAGAAAAAATAGATTCATCATCAGTACCACGCTCAACCTCAGATTCAGACCCAACACAGGAATCAGCAGAATCAGAGTCAGAAAGCTTTCCATCCACCAGGAATGCAAGCGAACTCCAGGGCCGCTGTGGCAGGGGACCTGTGTCGTCCCTGGCATACAGCTTAATCTTCCTGGGAAGTTCGATGTAATCTACACAAATGTCTTGCAATTCCTGAAACCAAGGCTTGTCGTCCCACAAGGGCACAACTAAAATCGCCTGGGTTTTATCTTGCTTGATTTTGTGGATGACCTGCTGGATTAAGTGAAACGGAGGATTAATCCACAACTTCTTGTCCCATTTATGGGTCCAAGCGTCGCGAAAATGCTTGTCAAAGCGCTTGTTCTCGCGGTTAGCAAAGGCATCATACTGTGGCCAAAAGGAATGGTGTTCATAAAAATATTCACAAATTGTATCGCGCCATTTGTCGACAACTCTGTAGGATGAAGAGTGCCAGCGCGAAGGGCGTCGTGGCTGGGAGTCCCTACGAAGACATTCTAACTCTCGGGAGTAATCGGCACTCCCATTCACCTCTGCAATGGTGACATCTTCGCCAAATTTTGGTGTAACCTTTTGCTTCAAAAATTCTTCTGCACTTTTAAACCCTGCGTGCAAAAAACGAAACTCAGGACGCTCCAAGGGACCTGACTCCAGCAAAAAACAACGCCGATGACCTACGGGCGCTACCCTGTTCTTGCGAAGCCAAGGATGGCCCAAGTAAAGGTCATACTTTATGTCGGCACGATAGAAGTAGTCATCCTTAAGGACAACTTCCTCCACATTACCTTCTTCCCAAAGGTCTTGAGCGACCAAATGAGTTGATATATAACAACCGCGTTGCCCACCTGCGAGAGAATGTCCAGAAACTCCCTCGAGGGTAACAGGAAGAGGCGAATCAAACACGCAGTCGTCAGGCAAAAAGGAATTGGATTGGAGATTTACCTCCGATCCATTGTCACACAAACAAGTGGCGAGGTGGAAATTGCCCTTGCGATCAGAGACCCACATCTTTGTGACAAACTGACGGGCCCTGTGCTTGGACTGTACACCAACCTCGTCCACTACAACAGAAGGATCCGCTGCCGGATCCAGGGGAGAGGAGACAAGCGACCCTACATCAAGTAGTGGTCGAGATGGAATCTGGGGATCATGCCTGAAATCGCCTGGGGAGGGGCGATTTTCGTGGCTCCCCTAGGCGTTCTGACCTCCAGTTGCTGCGTTAACATTGTGGACACACCCTGATTCGTCGACCCACTCATCTTGGAGCGGATCATCTGCTGGATTCAAGGCATTTTCAACGTAATCTCGATCCGCATCGGACACCTGATCTGCACCTGAGACCTGATCTACACGATGGTTGCCCTTTCCACGTCCACGGCCACGGCCGCCGGATGATGGACCTCCACCGTCGCCACGCCCTCTGCCCTTACCAGAGAAAGGGGTTCCCGAAGGATTTCCCTTACCTTTACCCTGGAATCCTGGAGCATTTCCCTTGTTTGCACCGGATTGAGGGGTTTGGCCTGGATTTCGATTTCCGCCTCCGGCGTTGCTATTGGGATTTTTCTGGCCGTTTGGCTGCCCACCGGAGCCGGATGGAGTCCGATTTCCTGTGCCTTGGGACCCGCCAGGGCCTCCAGTATTTTTGTTTCCACCGGAGGGGGTCGGATTCCCTTTTCCAGCCTTCCCACCATGCACCTGTCTGTCATTCCTGTCTGAATTCTGCGAATTACTGATATTTTCACCAATCACCTTGTGATCGTAAGGAGACCATCGGTGATTATCAGTTGAATGCGTCTTAGCTCGGTTCGTAGAACGTAAAAGAAGGCAGATGCTACAGTGCTGCTGAACATTCCGGGTGTCATTCACCTTTTTGTTGCCCTTTTGGGCCCCATTTTGGGTGTTTTGCTGGGTATTCTTGTTTCCCCCAAGACCCTCATGGAAATTCTGATTGGCGGCGTCGGCGAGCCGCTCAACCTCTTCCCAGAGTTCCTTCGGGGTGAACGAAAACACCCAGTTTTTGGCCTTCAGGCGATGGCCATGGAAGCTTACTCCCCTATTGAGGACTTGGACAAACATGTCCCGATCCTCGTGTTCATTAAACTTGATTTTCCACGTCTCCTCAGTGAATGTCACCTTGGAGAAGGACGTGGGGGAGCACTTTTGAAGTGCCTCCCTGACGGTAAACCTATTGGCAGAGGCATCGAAGCTTTCCACCTCCGCCCACCAGGTCTTGACCTTTTCTTCGGACTGTTTGTTCCGAAGGGTGGCGGCAGTTTCTGCGGGGATCTTGTCAAAAATCAGATTTTTCAGCTCGGCACTAGAAAATTTTTCGCCTGAATGTTCAGCTTCTTCCACTAAATTCCAGAAGCGCTGTTTTTTGTCTTGCACTTCGTGCAAGATTAATCGCGAGAATGAAGGAAAATTCTTCAACATTTGGTGATAATGGTCCTCTGGCAGCCGGGATCCACGTACCTCCAACTGTTCCCACACCTCATCAAAGGTAAGGGGGGAACTTGTATCCTCAGGATCACTCCAAGTCCTGAGCCAAGTGTTGGCCGGCGCTCCCTCAAGGCAATCCAAGAGGGCCATCAGGAACTGATCATCTTGGAGTTTTTGAGTCTTAACCCACAGTTTGAATTCCCGTTGGAACTGAGGCCAACGTCGGGGGTTCCCATTATACTTCGGTTGCTTGGCAACCTGACGAAGTCGCAATGAAGTAGGATTAAGAAGCGAATCCAGCCCAACGCCGGCCGTAATGGCAGACACCTTGGCGGCATCATTCGCCACACCAGCTCCGGCGAGGGTCTGGGCGAGCAACAGTTGGGCTAAGGCATTGGAATCAGCAGCAGGAGGGGCAGTACGGGAGGCAGTTCGCTTGGCATTCTGAGCCTCAGTCCTAGCCTTCGCCGTCCTACTCTCAGAACGAGAGATTTTAACCCTTTCCTTTAGCTTGGTCCTGCTGATCCTTGCATCGGTGGTCCTGGAGTCCACCGAAGGAGCAATTGAAAAAATTTCTGTCGCCTCCTCCGACGGCTCTGTTGCTTGTTCCAGCGATGAGGCGCCCTCAGACCGCATGTGCCTCTTGAAAAGATTTTTTATTCCCAGCGTTTCAATGATGAGGTGCATTTGATCTTTGAGCGTTTGGAGCTCAGCATCTCGCTGGAATCTGCAGGAGCAGTCGGCAGGACAGTACATACCGTGTCCTGAAGGGCCTGAGCAGGCTGTCGGACCGCTGATCTCGGTGGTCCGCAGCCAGGAGTCCACTTGGGAAGCTCCTTCAGCCCTGATTTCCAGGCTTGCCTGCCTGGCCGCCTCTAAAATTCCCTCCTCAACTGCAGCGGCTAGATCGTCGCGGATGGAAACAGGGGGATGAGGGGCGGAGGGCCCGGGAACAGGTGCGCAGCCCCTCTCCTTCGGGAAGGGACTTGCCTCCCAGATCTGCAAAAAAATGGCAAAAGAGTCATCTTCTTGAGAACGCCACCACATCCTGGTATAAATTTCGTCCTGAAGGAGGAAAAAATATTCCGTTAAAAAATCAGAGGCGATTCTTTCTTGTTCGATCAACTTAGACGTGGCTAAGAGACAAAGGGCCTCAAGGGCCTCAAGGTTACGGGTCACTTCTGGGGACAAATGGTCGCCCCAGTGTGCCCAAGAGGCTGGTCGATTATAGCTAGGTACCTCACCTGGACCACCCATCTCAATGTCGTCCAGATCGGCGTCCGTGGTCTCAAATGTCGGACATTGGTAAGGAATGTTGGTACCTGCCAGCTCCGTAAGGTCCACCGGAGCATTGCCATCGTCGTAGGCCGGCGGATTCCAGCTGCTCGATGGCCAGTTTCTACTGGGATTAGGGTAATTTGGGTCCCCACAGCTGCTGATTTGCGCCCTTCTTGGGGAGCTTAAACTTGCGCAAGGCATTCCTCTCAAGGCCTCGTTCGCGCAGCACCAAGGCAGTGTAATCGTTACTTCTCCAGAAGCGGCGGGGTCTACGGGGCCGTACTGGGGAGCGGGCTGTGGACTGAAGGGCTGTGAAGCAACATTCAGGTAGCCTCTGCTACCATGAAAGTGCTGCCCTGGGTCGTTGATGGTGCCGGAGGGCTCGGGGCCGGCAAGACCAGTGGGGCAGGCACGCGAGGGGTCGACCTGAACGCTGCTGTTGGGGGTAGAACCGGATACACGGACACCAACGGAGGCGAGAGCAGCAACAACGGAAGCAAGATCCATGCTGATTGTTATCCGGCAAAAAATCCCAGTCTATGAAGAAAATTGATGCGGATTATCCTAAGTACATCTGAGTGTCCATATCTGTCTGAAAAGATTTATATAAATCCGATTGTGAAAAAATATTTGGCTGATTTGGCTTCGGGCGCGCATCAGCGGCAATTGGCGATTCCAGGTAAATGATCGGAACGCGACGGATTTACGATGAATGGACCGCGGAATCAGATCCGGCATATCAGAAATATATAGGTCTGATCCTGAGACTGAGCTGCGAGGCGGCGATTCCGCCGAAGCAGAGAAAATGACCAAAATGTAGTCAATCTGGGGCAGATCTGTGAAAATCTGAGCAGATGGGGGTTAGCCGCACTTACAGACCCCAAGAAAGGACTTCATGATGTACGCAGTTTCATTGGGGCGTGCAACTTCTATCGCCGCCACATCAAAAACTTCACCTACACCAGCGCCGTTCTGACGGACTTGATCAAGAAGAGTACTACTTGGCGCTGGGGCCCACAAGAGCAACAAGCGTTTGACGAGCTCAAAGACAAGGTAGCCAACGCTAAGTGCTTGGGCGTGCCTAGGGCACAAGGGGAGATTATCCTGGTGACCGACGCCAGCAATGTGGGCGGTGGCGGAACGTTGTTCCAATGGCAAGCACTAGAGAAGGAGGAGTTCGACTCGGCCATTTCCCAATGGGGGACAGAAGGTCTCAACCGAGATGGAACCCTCAAGCACAGCTACCCTGACGACAAGTGGGTCCTAGTACCTCTGGGCCACTGGAACTGAAAGTGGAACCAGGCCAGGGGGAACTACTCCACCTATGAGCAGGAATTGCTCGCGGGTATGCTGGTGCTATCCTCACAAGCACGACTGTTGGGGAGTAACCCTGTGGTCTGGCTGTGCGACCAAGAACCGGTCCGCAGTTTCCAGACGGGTCCCCCACCTGAGAAGGCCAAGCTACGGCGCTGGTGGACCTACCTCAGTCAACTACGGCTGACGGTACACCATATCCAGGGAGTGAAGAACGAGTGTGCCGACTACATCAGCCGCAACAACTTCGACGCCCTGATTGGTGCCCGGTCTGAAGCGCTGGCTAAGGAGGCGTTCAGCCGTATGGACGTCCACTTGGACCTCAACATGACGATGATACGCCCCCTGGATGGACTCCAACAATCGGAGTACCTGAAGGAGTTTGGGGATATCTACAAGCGCCTGGAGAAACGCCTTGAACCCCTCCTGGTCAACCAAGACCAGTGGAAGAGGGACAAGAGCTACCTCTGGCACGAGGACCGCATTGTGGTGCCTAGCGACAGAGTCCCAGCGCTGCTGAAGTGGACCCATGAGTCCAGGGGTCATGTGGGTGCTGACCGTACCCTGAGGCTGTTCAAGCAGTGGTTCCACACTACGTCGACTGACGACCAACTGCGGAAAACCCTCCAGCCTATCGTGGACAAGTGCCCGTGCAGGTCCTGTAAACCAGGGGATATCAGGGACAGAGGTATCTACTCGACCCTGCCCATCCCTCACTGTGCTAACAGTGTTCTATACGTGGACTACACGGAGATGCCGAAGTTCGGGGGCTATGACTTCGCCCTCGTGGTAACCTGTGGGTTGACCAGGTTTACCGGCGTGTTCCCATGTACCAAGCACATTACCGGTGAGGAGACTATCAAGATACTCCTGGAGGAGTGGTTTTGTGTCTATGGGGCGCCCAAGGAGATCAACTCCGATGAGGACGTACGAGTGCGCTCAGATACTGGCTGGTACAAGAGGGTCCTGAGATCCCTCAATGTCCAGGTGTCTACGGGGATTCCCTACTCTCACACGAGCAACCCCCTATGTGAGCGACAGATTCGTGTCCTCAAGGAGAATGTAAGGATATGGTGCAAAACTGAACGCACCAGAGACTTGGTGAGACTACTCCCCGTCATATCCTTGATGATGAACTCCCAAGAGAGTTAAGCTACTGGCTACTCGCCCCATGAGCTATTCCTAGGGCGCCCGGCATGGTTCCTACATGCCCCCTATCCGGAGAGCACCCATTCTTCTGTGGGTGAATGGGTCAAAGAGCAACAAGCGAAGGTGGACAAGGCCAAGGCTATGCTCCAGAGAGTGAGGGAGCGTCGGTGGAACAAGAAGAACAAGCACCGAGTACCGGCCACCTACCAAGAGGGGGACTGGGTGCTGGTGCACCACAGTCGACTACCCGCCTGGCCACGCTCTACCAGCAATGACCCATACTTCGGGCCGTACAAGATTCTATCAGTGGATGGACACCGTATCACCGTGCGGTGTTCTCCCCGTCTAGGGGGGACCCTGGTGTGCGCTGCTCAACACCTGAAGCGCTACTATGATCCTGAAGACCTCTGTGGGGAGGAGTGGGAGCTGAACGACGAGGAAATCGCCGCTCTGGACCTACAAGGGGCTGCCAGCCCTATGGAAATTGAAGGTGAACTCCCCGACATGAACGCCGAGGAGATGGCTAAGGAGGGCTTCTACCTGGTGAAGTCTGTCCTACGCCACCGCTATCGCCAGGGTTGGGGCTTCCTCACCCTCTGGGAAGGGTTTGGAGTCGAAGAGGCCACCTAGGAGCCCTTCTCTGCATTTGTTCTACCTGAGGGACGCCTAAACTCAGTTCTGGTTGACTACTTGTCCCAGAACAACCTTGGTGAGTTGTTGAGGCTCGCTGAGACGCTTGCCTCCAAGACTAAAGCTAGGGACTGAACCTTACCCTTACCTGCCAAAGCGTATGTGTGAGTGTGCTATTCCTAAGGTCCTGAGAGCAAGCCGCAGAAGTGGTGTCCTAATTATACCCAAGTCTGCACGCTTGCTAAACCTTGAGGGTTGGCTTATTGATGCCAGGGGGTACGCCCCGGGTCTCCCCTCCCCTAAGCGCCCAATTTCTGTGCTGGCGCTAAACCTTTGGGGAATACCCAGCGTACTAATCGAGGTATTGTTTTCCCTACCTATCTGTCTACTACAGGGAGGGGTGGCCAAAAGCTATGAAGGCATGAAAACCCCGTTTTGCTAAGTGGCCAAAACACTGACCTAACCACTGCCACAGCCCACCAACCTTGCTAAAATTGCAGGAAACGGGTGGGACAGTGACACACGCACTACAGGTCCTACACACCCTACAGTGGCACCATCCTGGTGGGCGAGCACTGGTGCAACTGGCTCAAGCCCCCACTCAGGATTACCACTCCTACACGCACACTCTACTGGGTGTTGTTGATGAACATGTCGTGGGTCCTAGCGACCCTCCTGTGAAGAAGACAAGAGAACACAGCGCTGCTAAGCAACTGTGGCCTAACAGGGGACGCCACAACGCGTTTCCCCTGCTAGGGCTTGGAGGGAAGAGGTGCTCTTGCGTGCATGGCGCAGATGTCGATGGAGTCGGACTCCCTGCTCTGCCACAGGCAGAGGGGAGTTATTTGTTTGTGTGATCTGCGCCCTTGTTTAGCATTGCATGAAAAAAATGGTATGCTGCTGCACCAATCACCCTACAGCCCACCTGTAAAGCAAAGGCAAATGAAGGGGTGTTTGCGGCGGAGGAACCAAGCCACACTCCCCGTATTATACGGTTCTCAGTGTGACCTATAACACACTGTCCGCAAACGCGCTGAAGATCAGCTCCCCTGTCAAGCAAGCAAGCGTTAAGGGACTCCTCAGGTTCTCTTAAAGAACGTACCAAGGAGCCCCTGGGTAGCCTAAACAAGGTTTACCGTGCGCACTTCGCGTGGCGTACCCTTTAATGCTTGTGTGAATGCGCGAGCATGCACGACTGTGTTGGGCAAACCTGCCCATCTTAACCGTAATCACGAACTCCACCAGGGGGTGGCCCCACCTGGGCGTACCTACCTTACCTACCGCTGGAGAGTGAAGCAAGGTGAGGAGAAAACGGGGCGCACGCGAAGAACCTTGCTATGCACTTGTGTGTATGTCTAATCACCCTGATCTGACCTCTAATCATCTGCGATCTTTCTAATCAATCCCTCTATCGCGTCCTATCGTTGTTAGCGCTGCTACAAGACTCGTTCACGGAGACACGAGACGAGCAATGTGTATGCGGCATACGAGACGAGCATACCTGTAGTTTATACCTGATTCATTGAAGTCTTTTTCGTTGATTTTCGAATTCTTGAATTTTTGATACTTCTATTAGTGTAGGTGGAATCTGTATGTGTATTTATTAATGTGTGTCTCGTCATTTTCAAGACTACGTGAGACATACGTTTATAATGCCATTATTTCTGCATTTTCTGGCGCTTCGCTAGGAGCCGCTCCTGCGCGCCGCCTTTTGATGCGTAGGAATTTCTTGATTTAAAAAATCTAGAGATGACTATAATTTTTATAAAAATGTGCTTCTGATGCACAATTGGATTCTGCTCAGGTGTGTTGTCTTAGAAAAATTCTAGGCCGTCATTTGACGGATTTTGGTGTCGTCGCTTCGCTTTTGCGTGGATTCGTCCATAATTCTCCCATTCCTCCCTCTGCAGATACCCACGCGCAGCCTCGCTGAGTAGGCCGTGTTCGGGCCGAAACGCAGCAGCTTGGAGAGACTGAGCAGAACCCAAGACCCCACCAAGGGGCAATTTAACTTTTTTACGACTAAGACAGGTCACAGGTCGCCAGCAGGTTTACGAGAACCCATGCGAGTGTGTATATTGTGTCTTGCGTTGGGTTTGTGTCGCGCTGCGTCTTGGAGGGAGAGAGATGCACATGCACATGTTTTGGCATGCTCCCAAACTAACCCAACCAAGCCACAGAAGCCCCGGCAGCGCCATGAGCGCTGAGTCTTCTGTCGGAAATGTTACAAACAGAGCAGCAAAAGAGCGCCAGCCATGGTGAGCGCCCATTTTTCTGTGTGAGGGAAACTATAGGTATTTTAAAGTAGATGTGGAAACCAAGGAAAGGCCAAGAAAAAAATCCCTTTTTCCTAAAATGCGACAGTGGTGGCCACCACAGCACAAGGGGGTAGTAAGAAAAAGTGCTTTTCCAATGCTTTGAGGCATACTCTAGTTGTATTAGGGATGCACTGAGCATCCAGGCATTTCTATCTTAGTATTGGCCCAGCCAAAAGTGGTGATAACACATTTTGACCTATGGAACCAAACACCCAATCAGGATATGGAGTGGACCCCTTAATCCCCTTTCAATGTGAGGCAAATCATCTTTTCTTGAGTTGACTGAGAACTGACATATCCAAGGCGGAGCCTATGAATTTATCTATGTTTTTCCATGAATACTTAGCTGTCCTAGTGGTATGCACCCTAGGGGGCTGGGCACCTCTTTTTGAGAGGTCCTGGGTTCAATTCCTGGTCAGCCTAGCTAAGTAGGAAGATCCCATGTGACATGGCAGTGACCTCATCGCCACATGCCCTGCCACCTCAGCACATATGGGACCCAAAACAAAGAGTGCACATCTCCTGAGATGGCACTATGGAGATAGAGTGACCATGGGGCAGTTTTCCAACTCTTTTCCAAAACATATCCGCTATCTTTGTGAATATGCATTCCGATTTGACCTGAGTTGCAGTTTCTGTGAATATCATTTCATCTTTCACTGTTTACACTGAAGCCCTTCATGCTTTGATCCTGATTCTCTTCTCCTTGCATACCTCTGGCTTGGGCTATCCTGGATTTACTGTATTTCTGCAAACAAAAGCTTTTCATCTCCAAAAACAAGCAGCAGGAAACCCTACACCAGCAGCAAGCAGCAGGAGAGACAAAAACACAGTGTTGAAACCACTATAAACTTTTCTTAAGTCACATCAAAGCACCACAAATAGACAAGCAGATCATTTACATAGAGGTTTTCACAAAGCATTCAACAACATACAACAGCAAAAATTGTTTTATACATTCACATACTATAACATGCCGACATGTTCACTAAAAATGCCGAGACATTTATACGGACACCCACATGATATGCTACTCATTAATGGCCAACACATAGATGAACAAAAACAATCAGTGGGCTACCGCAACATTGTCCCTTGTTACCTCTGCTGTTCAATGTGGAGACACCCTGCCACCCGGGACACCTGGACTGGGTGGCCGCGACACTTCCTTCCCCAGCACCTGCGAGAGCGGCTTAAGGGGCACCTTGACTAGGGCTGTGGGAGGGACAAGAAGTCCCCTTGGTAAGACCTTCTTCTTGCATTGTCAAAGAAGACATCCCGAGTTCCCGAAGATACCTACCTACCTACCTGTGCTATTCAATGTATTTGTAAATATCATACTACACACACTGCCGAAGCACTCCCACTTCATAGAAGGTAGTGCGATGAACGCAAAGACATAGGACATACCAATACGCGCTAGTAAGCCACACACCTATGATTTTAGCAGCTGTTTTTTCCCAAAATTCCAAGTCATGCATTTTCAGAAGAGCGATATCATCGGTACACAGTAGTACTGTTGTTTTTGTGTTTTCTCAAATTTTTAACAAAATTATGCTGTCGCTGGAGCTGGAGCCGCAGATCAACTGTCGACAACTGCCGCATACGCGAGTTTCAGATTCCCGACCGCCGTGCGCAATAGAAAATCGCCAAAAAGTCCACTTTTTTTCGCAGTTGGAAGCAAAGTAAAGGCATGAGCGTGTCCCCGAGATGAATACCTTGCTGCTGACCTAAAAAAATCCAGATTGGCAGGCACAGATTTTGAGAAATTCACACTTTTCTAGCCAAAAACCACTCTTTTTCATGGTTTTAGGGTCTATGGAGGCCATGTAGAGGGCCTTACAGGGCTGGAAGAGGTGGTATAGAGGTGATATATGAACAAATTGTCATCACCATTGGTAGAAGCCTACATGACAAGCGATGTTTTGCCTTTATTCTAGGCTATTCATCCCTTTCTCATGCACCATGGGGCCCAATATCCATATGGTTCATGGTAGGGTTTTGATCACCTATCACCGTCCACACACATGTTTGGGGCTTGGGTTGGTATTGTATGCATTTGAATGATAAGAACTACATAAAATATGATACTATGTGCATAAGAATGGGATGAACGATGAACATTTGAGGTGTTTTTGGCCCTATTTTGCACCGTTTGTGGTCCATTTCCATATGGTTCATAGGTAGGCTTTTGCGTGCCTATCACCGTACACACACATGTTTGGGGCTTAGGTTGTTATTGTAAGCATTTGTATGATAGGTGCTACATATAATATGATAGTATGTGCATAAGAATGGGACGAACGATGAACATTTGAGGTGTTTTTGGCCCTATTTTGCACCGTTTGTGGTCCAAAATCCATATGGTTCATAGGTAGGGTTTTGATCACCTATCACCGTCCACACACATGTTTGGGGCTTGGGTTGGTATTGTATGCATTTGAATGATAATAACTACATAAAATATGATAGTATGTGCAGAAGAATGGGATGAACGATGTAGATTTGAGGTGTTTTTGGCCCTATTTTGCACCGTTTGTGGTCCATTTCCATATGGTTCATAGGTGGGTTTTTGCGTGCCTATCACCGTACACACACATGTTTGGGGCTTAGGTTGTTATTGTAAGCATTTGTATGAAAGGTGCTACATATAATATGATAGTATGTGCATAAGAATGGGATGAACGATGAACATTTGAGGTGTTTTTGGCCCTATTTTGCACCATTTGTGGTCCAATATCCATATGGTTCATAGGTAGGGTTTTGATCACCTATCACCGTCCACACACATGTTTGGGGCTTGGGTTGGTATTGTATGCATTTGAATGATAAGAACTACATAAACTCTGATACTACGGGCATAAGAATGGGATGAACGATGTAGATTTGAGGTGTTTTTGGCCCGTTTTTGCACCTTTTGCGCTCCATATCCATATGGTTCATAGGTAGGGTTTTGATCACCTATCACCGTCCACACACATGTTTGGGGCATAGGATGGTATTATAAGTATTTGAATGCTGGGTAAGAAATAAAATATGATACTACGGGCACAAGCATGGGATGAACAATGTAGTTTTGAGGTGTTTTTGGCCCGTTTTTGCACCATTTGTGCTCCATATCCATATGGTTCATAGGTAGGGTTTTGATCACCTATCACCGTCCACACACATGTTTGGGGCATAAGATGGTATTATAAGTATTTGAATGCTAGGTAATAAATGAAATATGATACTATGTGCACAGGAGTGGGTTGAACAATGTAGATTTGAGGTGTTTTCGGCCCATTTTTGCACCTTTTGTGGTCCATATCCACGGTGGACAAGTATTGCAAATTTCTTGTCATACCTGACGTTGTTCCACACCACATATAATCATATACAAAGATTGTCTCACTGCCTTCATGCCATTGTTGCGTGCTTTGTGTGCCAAGAGGAGGTATTTCCTGTGTATTACGCCTTCCGAGGTAGGGTGAGCGAAGGGTGAAAAGACGGTGATCGAACATGACATTGCTCCACACCACATATTCTAATATACAAAGATTGTCTCACTGCCTTCATGCCCTTGTTGCGTGCTTTTTGTGCCAAGAGGAGGCTTAGACTTGTCCTGTGTATTACACCTTCCTAGGTAGGGTGAGCAAAGGGTGAAAAGACAGTGAACTAAGGGTGAACGAATGGTCAAAAGACAGTGAGGGAATAGTGAATTGCGAGCATGCATGGCAACCAAATGTGATTTCCCTTTGGTACAACCCACAGGGCTAAGCAATGGCTCCTATGCTGACGTAGATGAGGCAGTTTGAGAAGATTGCCTGGCTTTGTGTTTGCGCTGCCATTGCTTCATTGCCCACATCGCACTCATATCATGTTTGTGACCTAACGAGGTATGGGGGAAATTTCATCCGGTTTCAAATTGGATGGTTGCCCATGTCATGTGTCTCGTTATGGGCAGATGAAATATCACACACGCAACACACACCACACGCACTCAGTGGAATGTACCAATGTGCATTGCAACGCGCGTTGCATGGCAACCCAAAGAGCCGGCTTAGGCAATGTCCTAGAAACACTTGGTGGCAACAATCTCCCAAACAGCTGTACTTGCACTTTTGAACCCACAATGGTTGATTTCATTGCTGTCGCTGTGCTTTCGTGTGATTTGGCATTGATGAAATTTTTCCCTAGAGCTCGGTTAGGCTTGCCAAGCAACAAATTGTGACCCTACATGCCTTTTACTCAAGATAATCTTCCGGAGGGTGCAAAAAGTGCCCGTGAATAGCCATATTTGCACTTTTGAAGCCACAAATGTGGATTAGAGTGATTTCGTTGTGATTTCGTCGTGATTACCAACCTGAGTGATTTGTGGAACCCAACAAGATAACTCCATGCATGCACACACATTTGCATTTGCATATTGATGGTATGTTGGGTGAATTGTATGGGAATGCTTAAATTCGACCCAGTGGTGGAGGACAGAAGCAACCGTTAGGGAGCTTGTGGGTCCATGCTTGAAATATCATAGTTGAAATATCGCAGAGGAAATATCACAGTTGTGTCGGTCATTTTTTGCCCGCCTGTCCCATCTCTCCATTCAAGTGGTGGTTTGGCTTGCCGTTGTGGTGGTTGATAATTCTGCTGCGGTTGCAATCCGTGATGCATGATGCATGATGCTCCACTTCTCTTCTCAAAGCAATGTTGTCTATCCCGCAAATTGGCGGTACTCTTCCAGTGTTGGCAAGGGAGCAACTGTGCATGTGGCTGCTGTGTTGGAGTTCCTGAGCAATGAGATGTTGGAGCTTGCGGCCAACGCATCAAGAGAAAACAAGAAGTAGCAACGTATCACGCCTCGGCTCTTGATGGTATGCACTGTGTGCCCCGTGCACATCCCATGTTGCACGCACGCACCAACTGTGCACATTGCGCGCACGCATTGTGCACACTGCATGCACGCACGCATGCACAATATCAGTGTATCACAATATTAGTGCCTTCTGTCTGCTAAGAGTTTCAGCGAAAATCTCTGGGTCTGGGTGACAGAACACCTTCGCTGTTTGTCCGTTCCCGACTCAGATTATGTCTTTTTGACACTGTGGAGCTTTTGCTCGTGCCTTTGGCATTGCGTTTTGCACTGTGCACACTGCACGCACACATTGTGCACGCTGCACGCACGCGGCAGAGGTGGGGCATGCATGCGTTGTGCGTGCCCTGTGCATGCTTTGTGCATGTTGGGGGGGCTTCGGGGCACAGGGCGGGTGTGTATCCAAGCATTCCGAAATGATGCCATGAACGACGCCAGCCAAGTGGCCCTGCACGACCTTGAAATGGAGAGAGATGGGAAAGGGTTTTAGGGATGGGTTAGGGAAGCCAAAACTTTCCTCGAGTACACGAAGTATGCACGCACGCACGGTGCACACTGCACGCACGCATTGTGCACACTGCGCGCATCTTGTTCTCTTGGCCATCGCCTCTTAACCCATTTTTTTTTGTGGGGTGGACTCGATGCAAGGCATGCTGGAACGGCGCGTTCCGGACTGCAGATGCAGCAAATTCTGCGATCGCTTTGCGATAAATAGGGTGCCACGTGGGGGCGAAGACACTCGTTCAAGTCATCCTCCAAAACCTGACCCACTGTGAGCACTCCTGCCCGAATGAGCGCTGGCGCAAAAGGAAAGTTGAAGTCTGTTCATTGCGAAAGGCGGCATTGTGACAGACACGCTGATGAGCTTTGCATCCCCTTCTGTGCATCACACAGGGCCAGTCGCCGATACATGTTGCCGTCGGTTCATATGCCGCCGTCGAGGCGTTGAGGCCGGATGACGCCTTGGTATTGAGGATGCAAGAGGCCTTGGCTCCCCCTCCTGTTCAAGGTGCCGCGTGTCCAAGATACAACATGTGCATGTACCGCATTATTTTGGGACCTGGCTACAAGGGTACTGTTTCATGGGAATCAGTAACATCAAGAATGTGCTGAAGCTGCATTTGACGCTCTCTGGATTGCAATCCTTGGATTCATGACACTGGTGCTGTTGGCAGACACAGAGAGGGAGCCCCTGCTGGAGCACGTTGAGTGGGGCACCCTCTTGTTCTTTGCAGCACTCTTTGTGCTCATGCACGGTCTCGAAAAGCTTGGGCTCATTGAGTGGATTGGAAATGTTGTGGTTACGATCATTGAAGCGGTACGTTGTTGCATTGCGCATTGGTTATCAAGGCAGTAGGAATACGTAATGCCACCGCATGCAGGGATTCCATTTCATGCGAAAAAGTTGCATGGCCGCAACACATGACAGAATACAGTGATCAGTCTGTGGGTCTCACTGTTTTTTGAATTTTGTTTTGTGCAAGCAGGAATCCAGTTTCTGCCACCCTCGGTACCTACCCCCTGTGATGCGCGGTCGCTGGCATGGCGGTAAGTGAGTCCCTCACCGCCTCTCACAACACATTCCAACTTTTCATCCCTAGGAAAAGCGATGGCGGCAGTGGTTGCTATCATGGCAACCATTATGACAGCTTTTTTGATATTTGGGCAAATGGTTACGGCAGCGTCGATTGCAGGGTGGCGTTAACGCAACCAAATGGGGGATGGGGGCTTGATGAAAATGTTTGTAGTGTGCACGCACGCATTGTGCACGCTGCACGCCCGCATTGTGCAAACTGCACGCACGCACTGTGCACGCTGCACGCACGCATTGTGCACGCTGCACGCCCGCATTGTGCACGCTGCACGCACGCATTGTGGACACTGCACGCACGCACTGTGCACGCTGCACGCACGCACTGTGCACGCTGCATTTGACACTCTCTGGATTGCAATCCTTGGATTCATGACACTGGTGCTGCTGGCAGACACAGAGAGGGAGCCCCTGCTGGAGCACGTTGAGTGGGACACCCTCTTGTTCTTTGCAGCACTCTTTGTGCTCATGCACTTCTCATGCACGTCTCGAAAAGCTTGGGCTCATTGAGTGGATTGGAAATGTTGTGGTTACGATCATTGAAGCGGTACGTTGTTGCATTGCGCATTGGTTATCAAGGCAGTAGGAATACGTAGTGCCACCGCATGCAGGGATTCCATTTCATGCGAAAAAGTTGCATGGCCGCAACACATGACAGAATACAGTGATCAGTCTGTGGGTCTCACTGTTTTTTGAATTTTGTTTTGTGCAAGCAGGAATCCAGTTTCTGCCACCCTCGGTACCTACCCCCTGTGATGCGCGGTCGCTGGCATGGCGGTAAGTGAGTCCCTCACCGCCTCTCACAACACATTCCAACTTTTCATCCCTAGGAAAAGCGATGGCGGCAGTGGTTGCTATCATGGCAACCATTATGACAGCTTTTTTGATATTTGGGCAAATGGTTACGGCAGCGTCGATTGCAGGGTGGCGTTAACGCAACCAAATGGGGGATGGGGGCTTGATGAAAATGTTTGTAGTGTGCACGCACGCATTGTGCACGCTGCACGCCCGCATTGTGCAAACTGCACGCACGCACTGTGCACGCTGCACGCCCGCATTGTGCAAACTGGACGCACGCACTGTGCACACTGCACGCACGCACTGTGCACACTGCACGCACGTATTGTGCAAACTGCACGCATGCGTTGTGCACGCTGCACACACGCATTGTGCACACTGCACGCACGCATTGTGCATGCTACACGCACGCATTGTGCACGCTGCACGCACGCATTGTACACACTGCACGCACTCATCGTCGCCCGCATTGTGCACACTGCACGCACACACTGTGAACATTTGCACTGTGCGCATGCACGCATTCCGCACACTTCACACACGCACTGTGAACATGCGCACTGTGCACACCGTACGCATGCACTGTGCACACTGCACCGTCTTTTGGCAGGACCTCTGTATTTACTGATTTTTGTTGGCCATACCTGGGAACATTCTCTATGGGGCATCCGTTCTGGCCTACTCCATGGAGGCCTCCTGGATCTGAAAACAAATCCCACTCCTATTGGGGAGCATGGAGACCGTGGTCTTTAATTTAATTCTGGTGTTTCAGATCATCTTGTTTGGCAAGCCGTCGAGCAAACCTCTGCTAGCCAGTGCATACAGTCCAATGCAGTATGAGTATTGGCCTTGGGTGCAGGAATGCTGTGCTCCTTGGAGGAGGGAGGGACCCCATGGGGCAAATGCATTACTCAGTGCAGGCACTGCTCAGTGCACAATTTGGCCCAGAATTTCATGCTCAAGTTGTTGCTCTTTCCAAATGTCCTCAAATGATCAGTCAACATGTGCGGACCATGGTGCACACAGGGATGGATGCAGGTTCTGTATTTCTCAAGGTGGTCCCCTTCTCCACAAGGAAGACGTCTTGGGCATCATTTGTTGCGTTTGAAAAAAAGATTATCCCTAGCCCCCTCCCCCCATATTTCAGGCTGTACCATGGGTCCAAAATGTTGCCTTTGCCCCCTGAACAACAGGTCAGGGACCCCCCTCCCCTATTTTGAGGGTGCTGGATGCGAAAAAAGACATTGTAGGGACACACAGATCGTGACTCACACAATTTGCAACATCCGTATGCACCAAAATCTGCCGTTTTTCCATGAAAAAAAATGGCCGTTTTTCGGTCAAAAATTGAGTTTGTTGGCCTCAGACAAGCAGTTGAAGACCCCCCCCCCTATTTTGAGGGTGCTGGATGTGAAAAAGCAAGTTGTAGTCACACACAGGTCACGAAAACACAATTTACAGCATCCGTATGCACCAAAATTTGCCATTTTTCATGAAAAAAACGGCCAACAATGGCCATTTTTTGGTCAAAAGTTGGGATTTTTGGGCTCTCCCCTGTTTTGAGGGTGCTGGATGCGAAAAAGCAGATTGTAGGGACACACAGATCACGCAAACACAATTTACAGCATCCGTACGCACCGAAATATGCCATTTTTCATGAAAACCGGCCAAAAATGGCGCTTTTTTTGTCAAATATTGATTTTTTGGCTTTGTACAAGCAGTTGAAGGATCCCCCCCCCCTATTTTGAGGGTGCTGGATGCAAAAAAGCAAGTTGTGGTCACACAAAGATCACGAAAATACATTTTGTAGCATCCGTATGCACCACAATTTGCCGTTTCTCATGGAAAAAACGGCTAAAAATGGCCATTTTTTGGTCAAAAAATGATTTTTTTTGGCCTCAGACAAGCGGTTGAAGACTGCCCCCCTATTTTGAGGGTGCTGGATGCGAAAAAGCAGATTGTGGGGACACACAGATCACGCAAACACAATTTACAGCATCCGTATGCACCAAAATTTGCCATTTTTCATGAAAAAACGGCCAACAATGGCCATTTTTTGGTCAAAAGTTGGGATTTTTGGGCTCTCCCCTGTTTTGAGGGTGCTGGATGCGAAAAAGCAGATTGTAGGGACACACAGATCACGCAAACACAATTTACAGCATCCGTACGCACCAAAATATGCCATTTTTCATGAAAACCGGCCAAAAATGGCCGTTTTTTTGTCAAATATTGATTTTTTGGCTTTGTACAAGCAGTTGAAGGACCCCCCCCCCCCCCCCCATTTTGAGGGTGCTGGATGCAAAAAAGCAAGTTGTGGTCACACAAAGATCACGAAAACACATTTTGTAGCATCCGTATGCACCACAATTTGCCATTTCTCATGGAAAAAACGGCTAAAAATGGCCATTTCTTGGTCAAAAAATGATTTTTTTTGGCCTCAGACAAGCGGTTGAAGACTGCCCCCCTATTTTGAGGGTGCTGGATACGAAAAAGCAGATTGTAGGGACACACAGATCACGCAAACACAATTTACAGCATCCGTACGCACCAAAATTTGCCGTTTTTCACGAAAAAAAACGGCCACAAATGCCACAAATGGCCCTTTTCTGGTCACATATTGATTTTTTTTGGCTTCGTACAAGCAGTTGAAGGATCCCCCCCCTATTTTGAGGGTGCTGGATGCAAAATAGCAAGTTGTATGCACACACGGACTACGAAAGCACAATCTACAGCATCTGTATGCACCAAAATTTGCTATTTTTCATGGAAAAACTGCCAAAAATGGCCGTTTCTTGGTCAAAAATTGAGTATTTTGGCCTCAGACAGGCAGTTGCAGAGCCCCCCCCCCCCCATTTTGAGGGTGCTGGATGCAAAAAAGCATGCTGTGTGGACACACCGATTGCCCAAACACAATTTACAGCATTCTTATGCCACAAAATCTGCCATTTTTCAACGAAATCGGCGAAAAATAGCCATTTTTTTTATCAAAAATTGTTTGTTTTTTTTGGCCTGAAACAAGCAGTTGAACCAGCCCCCCTCCCGATTGGAGGGTGCTCGTTGCAAAAAAGCGAAATACGCCAAAGAACTACTTAAAATATGATAGTATGTGCATAAGAATGGGATGAGCGATGAACATTTGAGGTGTTTTTGGCCCTATTTTGCACCGTTTGTGGTCCGTTTCCATATGGTTCATAGGTAGGCTTTTGCGTGCCTATCACCGTACACACACATGTTTGGGGCTTAGGTTGTTTTTTTTGGGGAACAATGGGGTAGGAGGAACCCCCCCCCCCCTGCTATTCGGGGTATAATTAAAACAAAAGGTTACTTTTGGTCTTTTTGGGTACAAAACCTATTTTCATGTTTTCCCGTGCCTATATTATACTATACAGGTACACCGGTGTGCAGCACTGTTCTGCTGCACCACCCCAGAGCAGACAAAAATACTCCAAAATAGGCCGAATTCCAGGGTTTTTGATGGTTTGGGAGAAAGCTCGGGTGGGAGGAACCCCCCCATCCCTATTTTGGGGCCAGAGAATCCAAAGAAAATTGGAATTTCTGTCGAAAATCCTCTATAGGCAGGTACACTGGTGTGCAGCACTGTTCTGCAGGACCAGCCCAGAGCAGGCAAAAATACCCCAAAATAGGCCAAATTTCAGGGTCTTTAATTTTTTTGGACAAAATTCGGGTAGGTGGACCCCCCCCCCCTATTTTGGGGCCGTAGAAACCAAAAAAATAGGTCATTTCTCGCGAAAAATCCCTTTTTGCTGACTTGTTGAATTTTGGGAAAAAACAGCTGCTAAAATCATAGGTGTACTATGTACCAACCATATACATTCTTTATTCTCACAGCTAGAGAGTTATGACTGAACATTAACAAACACAAAGCATAATTAGATAACATGAACAATAGACTAAATATAATCTTACAAATAGACCGGCACACAATGCTTTCCTCAAAAGATACAAATAACAGGCTACAAATACATCGGTATTACCTATGAACGGAGATATTTGCCAAAAATTCCCCTATCCTTCATTGTGGAGTAGGAAGCCTCAGGATACGGAGCGTGTTGGAAGCACGCAGAGCACCCTATGAATAGTTCGTCGGGCGAGTAGCCAGTAGCTGAAGTCTCTTCGTAGTTCATCATCAGGAAAATGACCAAGAGGAGTCTCACCTAGTCCTTGGTGCGCTCAGACCTGCACCATATCCGGACGGTCTCCTTCAGAAGTCGGATCTGTGGGTGACACACCTGTCGCTCACACAGGGTGTTACTTTTATGAGTATACGGTATCCCTATTGACACACGGACGTTGAGGGCTCTTAAGACCCTCTTGGACCAGCCAATGTCAAAGGGTACCGTGACATCCTCGTCGCAATTGATCTCCTTAGGTGCAGCATAGACACGGAACCGTTCCTCGAGGGGGATCTTGATGGTCCCATCGCCGGTGTTGTGCTTGGTGCAGGGAAAAGCCCAACTGAAACTGGTAAGCCCGCTGGTCAGCACTGGCATGAAGTAATCGCATCCAGACATGAGCATTTCCGCGTAGTCCACATAGAAACCATTGTTGGCACAGTGCGGAATGGGAAGGGTTAAATAGAGACCTCTATCACTCACATCTCGAGGTTTGGGGATGGGCCCGAGTGTTTTCCGTAGGTGATCATCACACCACGTAGTGTGGAACCATTTGTTGAAGATTTTCAAGGTGCGGTCGGGCCCAACATGACCACTAGACTCAAAGGTCTATTTGAGGAGGGCCGGAACCCTTTGCCAGGTACAACGATCCGGTCTTCATGCCAGATGTAGTTCTTGTCTAGCTTTCATTGCTCGTTGTCATCCACGATAAAAGGCTCCAGACGCTTCTCCAAGCGTTGGTAGATATCTGCAAACTTCTTCGGGTACTCATCTTGTTGCAGTCCTTGCAAGGGTCTTATCATAGTCATGTTCAGGTCGAAGTGTACATCCGTAGGGGTATAAGCTTTTTTAGCTAGCTCTTCCAACTTGGCACCAATCAGTCGTCAAATTCGTTGCGGCTGATGTAGTCAGCACATTCGTTTTTGACGCGCTGCACAAGGTGCACTATGATTCGTAGCTGGCTCAAATAGGGCCATCGGTGGTGGAGCTTTGCCTTCTCAAGTGGAGAACCCTTTTGGAAAGTGCAAACGGGTGTTTGGTTGCATAGCCAAAACAGAGGGTTGCTCCTCATTAGTCGGGACTGAGAAGATAGCAGCATCATACCCGCGAGCAACTTTTGGCCATAGGTGGAGTCGTTACCCCTAGCCTGGTTCCGTGTCCAATCGCAATGGCCAAGGGGAAGCAATACCCTTTTGTCTTCGTGGTAGCTGTGCTTCAAAGTCCCGCTTTAGTTCAGTCCTTCGGTACCCCATTGGGATATGGTCGCAGCAAAATCCTCCTGCTTTAACGCTTGCCACTGGAACAATGCTGCACAACCACCTCCATTGCAGGCATCCGTCAGTATAATAATTTAACCCTTTGCCTTTGGCACGCCCAAGCACTTAGCGTTAGCCATCTTGTCCGCAAACCCTTTTTGCTGTTGAGGGCACCAACGCCAAGGAGTGCTCTTCTTGATTAAGTCCGTCAAGATGACGCTAGTGTAGGTGAGTTTCTTAATGTTGTCATAGAAGTTGCATGCCCCAATGAAACTACGAACATCATGGAGTCCTTTCGTGGGGTCTTCATGTCGTATTTGGGCATCCATCATGTGAGATGGGGACTATTGTACCACACAACATCAAAATTGAACCGTGTGGGTAGTGGTGATTTGAATTCCGCTACAGCATACCGGCGCCACCATGGCTGCCGCCAACCTTTGGCATGAAAAGGCCACGCCCCTCATCAAGCTATTTTTGCACCATCTAGGCTACAAGCACAGTATCGCACCTACATTGGAGGTTCTACAAAGCCCCTAAGTCGGGAGACAATTGTTTGACTAGGCAAAGATTTAACAAACAGTAATGAAAGTATGGCTACATTGAGCATTATCTTGTTAAGTGGTCGGCTCTAACCAATTTCAACACCCCAAGTTCCAAACCATGGTTCCTTTATCTTCTCCTAGATGTCTCATACCCTGTTTTGCTAGAGAGCCGCATGTTCGGAAACCGTGCTGACCTACAAGATTGCATTGAGAAACTTTTTTTGGCAACCAAAACCGGTAGTATGAAGAAACTGTTGTGTTGTCACACCGGAGTTGAAGCGTTGCGCATCATGTCTTGGGAATCAAAACATTTTGCCGAAGCCAAAGTTTTGCATGGGGGGTCTCAAACCTCTGGTATGCAAATTTTTCCATAACAACCGCAAAAATACGAGAAAAGGGTTCGTTTTTCCATGACTCGTTGCCCTGTAATTGCCGTTGGCTGGCGGAGGCAACAAGTTATTCCCATTTCTATTGTATTCCGTTTGGTCCTCCACTGTTTGAAGGATTATGGTTTTTTCATTTGTGGTGGCATTGAGAAAGATCTTGGGCACCTTGGACTATGGGAATGTATCGTATGCTTATGAAAGCATACAAAAATTGAGGCCATTGGTCACAAATATAAAACCAATGCGGTTTACATAAAATTGGCCAGATAAAAAATGGACTTAACGTAGGGTTACCTTTTTCGCGTGCACCAAAGTTTTTTCTAATGCGCCTCTAGAATGCCACTTTAGATGTTTGCAAGTGGGACTTTCAACTTTCTGGGGGCATTTACATACAAGTTCGGAGCGGTTCTCAGCAAAGTAGCTTATGAAATGAAAGCCGAAAAGAAAAAAAATGAAAATGTGCGAAATAATTGTGTGGTACTATATAATATAATAGTAGTATATAATATAGCATAATGGTGCGTCTAGTGGAGCTATATGTTGCGTCCAATATTTTGCCATATTGCTCCGACAGACGTATTACATCTTTTGGAACAGTATCGATTGTTCACAAACATCTACCAAATTGTCTTGCTGTTCCGGTAGATGCACCACATCTTCTGGAACATGTCTCGCGTCTCTCGGAACAGTATGGAATGTTGCAGACTTAATAGTCTGGCTGTTGTGCTAGAAGTATTTCGTCTACTTGCCCTACACCTAAGCGTGGGTCATGTGGTGACGACAATTCTACACTCTTTAGCAACCGTACATTGAGGTCATCGCTGAGCTATCACTGTGGATCCGCGATTTGTCTCTGTACTTGAAAGAATGGCACAGCCAGTGGCTTTGCCACCTCCTGCCCGTGTCCCCGTAGGGCCAAGCTGCGCATTCTTTTAGACTCTTTTAGACATAGGGTCATCATGGCACCAGACGGCGCAATGGGCGTCACGGCGGTAGGAAAAGGGTAGATGACACGAAGTGTAAACATCATGTTGCCAAACAGCATGGATGCGCAACCATGTGGTGAAGTGATTGATGGGGCGTCACTTATTGCATACCAATATGGAGAAAATGGACGGACAAAGAGAAACAGAGAAAAGAATGTCCCATGGGGTACGGCTTAGTACTTGTGGGATTGCGCCTTGCAATGCACAGTGAATGGCAGGCTTAGCGTAGCCGCTAAGAGAAAACCGCTGAAACCAAGCAGCGAAGCTAAAGAGCATGTTGCTCCATGAATTTAAAAACGGAAAAAACGTTACAATGGAGACTGACATAATGTTTCTTACATGGCACTGGGCTACGGACCATGGGCTGTGCATAGTGAAGCAGTAGTCAGTAAGCCGGCTGGGTTCGGTGTGTGTGGTGACTGCGCCACAACCTTGCCGCATGTTTATGTTGATTCCCACTGCTGTGGTGGAGATGGACATGCAGGCGCGTGTGCACTTGGGTTGCACGGGCAGATGACCAGCAATCCCGAGGCTTGGGTTGGAGCGGAGCAAACGTGGCCATTTCAGATTTGCATGTGAGTCCCGTGGCGGCCCTGAAGATGTTACCGGTAAATTGTGCTAAAGAGACAGTATTGTCGCGCAAACAGTATTGCCCCCTCCCCCTCCCAAAAATGATGTCCAGGATAGAGGCCTCCAAATCCAAAAATCCATTCGGTGATGGTCTTGTTGGGCAAAATAATGATTTTGCAACGGGTTGGACATCAAATATCATGCGCTGGGATATGCTACGCAACTCACCACAAAAAAGGGGAGGAGCATTCGACGCCCGCGCCTGCGCTTGATCTACGAGCCTCTCTTCAAAGTGATTTTTTTCGGAATGAATCCCAGTATTGCACGCGCACTACTTTTGGACTGTGTTCTCCCCGAAGAACCCCTAGGCACGCCACATGCAAAGCTTTTTTGTGATACGGAGGGAGGGAGGGAGGGGGGGTGGGGTGAAATGTTGGAGGACGCAGGCACTTTTTCACAGCAGGCACTGCTTTTGTCCTACCCCTACCCTTGGGGGGGGGGGGGAGGGTCCAATCAAAGAGGCAGGCACCCACTCACTGCCCTGTCCACAATACCTACTCAATATCAAACCATACACAATGCATCAAATCACTTTGAATCTATTCCCTCACAAAATCGCAGCCCGGCCCGGCCTGCTGCAGCTGGCGCCTTAATCACCCCAGCACTCAAGATTTGAACCCAGGACCTCTGGGCCGCAGGTGTTATATACTAGCGCTATGGTACTGACCAGATCTGGGAACCCACTAGGCAGGGACAGAGTGGAAATTATGTTTAGAAATTTTTTCTCCAAAAAATGCCAACCCACTCTTGGCCTACCCCCACCGGGGAGGGGGGGGGGGGGTGATTCCGCTCAGGGCACCCGGAGTTTCCAAAAAGGGAGGCAGGCACCCCCCCCCCCGCCCCTGGGGGAGGGTATCCAAGCCACTGAAAAAGGCTTGGCCCCATGGAAACGCCCTTAGAATTAGATGACCCAAACTGCCCCGGCTCAAAAAAATTGCAAACTACCTTCCCTTCACACAACACACATCACGCACGTCTGGAAAAGCCATGAGCAGCGTATTGGTTGCCACCCTCAACACCCTCTTCCCTTCTTTCGCATGTGCATCGAAACCTTGATCGACCGTTGTGGCGAAAGGCCCCCAGAGGCAATTTCCAATGCGAAATTATTTGCAGTTGAACTGCTCACCCTCTGGCGGGTCTTTCGCTTCACCAGCCACATCAACCCTCATAAATTGATGCAACCCGCCGGAAGAGAGTTGATGGCAAATTCGAATGCGACTTGGCTTGGAATCACACGCATAGCACAAGTCAAGAGATGGGTAGTATCCTGCACCAGTGGTGAAATTGGGTGGATATCCAAAAATGCTGTATCCCCAATGTGGAAAAAGCATCAAAACCTATGCAACAGGGTACCAATGATGCCCCTATGATCTCAAAGCATGGGTCTCCATTATGGCCAGACGCCCAAATAGTTGCACTGCACGCGCACTGCGCGTAAGGAGCCATGGTCCAACACTTCCTAGTCAAATTCCGAGAGGGGGAGGGGGTCGGCGTAAAGCGTCCGCCACCGGCGCCCCCCCCCCCCCCGTGGCGGGACGTGTCTGTCGTGTGCCGGATGCTCTTAAATAAATTGGTGGTTTTTGCTTGTCGTTTTTAGAAGGGCATGGCTTGTTTGCAAGCGCTGCTTCCCCCTTGTTTTGGGTTGTTTGGTTGTCTTGACACTGAGCAGTAATGTGTTTTGACATGTGAGAGATATTTGACCCACTGAGACCACATGCATGCATGTGCGCATTGGCGCAAACAATCCTAATGCCCACGAACAGCAAGACAATGGTGATGCAGAAGCCACCAACAAATCATGTACTACACGGGGCACGACTGACAGTTTCACCGAAAGCACTCAGACCAGATACTGGTTACTTCTTAGAGTATCGCAACGCAAAAAAGCAATGTTGGGTTAAAAAGACTGAGAGCAAAGAGCAAACCTTCGGACCTCAACCATGGAGCAAACTGGACGACCACGGATTGAAGAACCCGCAATCGAATGTGGCTGATATACCCTGGCTTGCATCAGCTGCACCACCAGCATCACCTCAAAAAAACCCCGCATAAGAATGCCTGCCCATGGCTTCTAAACTCTATGGCACCAATGCATGCATACTCAACCACATCCCACACACCCCAACTGACGCCCCTGGAGACACCTCCCAACTTGCTCAGCAATTGGATTTTTATCTGAAGATGAAGCAAGATTTCAAGGAAACATGAATGAATAATCAATCCTGAAGAGCAACAGACACCACATGTGGGCAGCTGCCTGACAGAAAAAAAGACGGCAGAGCTTCTGGGTGCACAGTGGTGGCAACCTTGGAAGTCTTGAGGGCAAAAAGCAACGCATGCGTATCCTTCCTCCCACACAACACGAGACAAAGGGGTCTGCATCAACCGACAACCACAGCCATCGACAGCACCCGCTCCCGATGGGGGTTAGCACCCGCTGCAGATGGAGGTCACAAGGGAAACCTGCGGCGCTGTTCACCAGTGCCAGCAGGGCTTCAGCAGGAGGAATTCAAAATGTGATGGCGTTGACGAGATAAAACTGACACGTCTGCGTGGTGATCTGGACGGCAGGGGCACTCTTCAGTTTCGGTAAGCATGCGCGGTTGTGTCTTCCCGCCGGGAACCCAAACTTGGCAACAGAAGCAAGACGTGAACAGCAGAAATCATTTCGCGGAACTAACAGGGGAAAACCAAGGGGTACTTCGAGCCTGGCCTTTTGACTCGATCGTAGTGCAAACGGATATGGGTGGTGCATTGTGAAAAACCAGTATACACGAAAACAATAGTAATGAATTGGCAATCAGCGTTCGCAGGGTCTTCTGCAAATGCTGAAATTTCCTGCTGAACGTGTTCGTTATTACTGACACCAATTTGCAAAAGTCAATATATGTGTCAAAGACGGAAGCGCCTCCAGTTGCGGAGCATCGTCTGTTGCCTGCCTCGGGTCGTTTGACACCAGACGGCAATTGTCAACGTGTGCCCAAGTACTGAAACGCATCCCTACGAACGCGTCAGCCGCCATGGCACCAAGTTTCACCTTCCCCTCAAGCTTGGGAGTGCCAGAAAGCTCTGATAACATGTCACGTCCACGTCCGCTGTCGCAAACACCGCCTGCTTTTGCCTTTTACTGCTTTCTCGAGTCAGACCGACGACGCAGATCACGACGTCTAGCGTCGGTGACGTTCGACACTGTACCAGACCACATTCTATGCAGTGTGACACATGCAGGCGACACAGGCTCCTCGGCAGTGTCGTTGTCGCTAACAAGGCGCAGACAGCAAGCGCCTGATGGCGTTGTAATTCGGCGGGGGACAATCAGCTTCTTCCTGTCTCCAAAAGCCCGAAAACAGTCAACCAACCAACCCTGCGAAGAGGAAGAGGGTTTCAGACTGTCATCACGAGGTACGCGGTACGCCATCGCCGTAGCCACACTGAACGAGAGCTGGGCCAAACAACAGCACACACCACTTAACACGTCAGTCTGGACTCGTTCTTGTACGACGTCCCAGTTGCAATAGAATCTGCGTGGCTCTGGTACTCAAGTGGGGTTTTATCAGACAACTTCAAGATTGAACGGAGACGTTGCCTGCGAGGAAAACGGTGGGTCAGAGCAGTGAAAACCGAGACCGCTGCAACGAAGTTCGCTGCAACGAAGTTCACTGCAACGAAGTTCACACACCCGATATTTTTAAGGGCCTGCGTATTCTCTCTGTCTCGGGTCCAAACACTGATACGAGGCCCGGCCTTTCGCCGAGACAAAACGGCACCACAGATCTGAAAAAGAAACCAACAACGTGCGTCGTTGACGTTGCGCCGGAGACAAGAGCCAATACTCGTGCAGTTCGCAACCAACCTGTGAGTGTCCATCTTTGCTGTTGTCACCCGCACCGTCATCCAGGTACTCACCAATCATTGACAGTAACAGCAGTTCCCACAGGTCATCCATTCTGCTCGCGTCTTCCTTTTGCAAAGTCATAACCCACTTCCCGCCCTGGAAGACAACGTTTTGAATACGAAGTGACCTCTGGTTTGTTTCGAGCAGTGGGTGCAAGGAAAAGTGGTCCACTGAGTTATTTCTCTTGAACAACGAACGTTGCAGACGAACGCGCGGGGTGACACGGACCTTTTCATTAGCAGAGTCCTCCCACATGGGCTTCACTCCATGTTTAAACATGTGATAATTTGCGCCGAATTCTAAGTCGTTGGGTCTTTTGATGTGGTTGTAAGTGCTCCAGAAATCTTCGACCTAGAAAAAAGCACGGCGACAACTTAGAGGTTCAAGCAACAAAGGTGTATTGTTTTCACCGGCCCCACATGGAAAAGGGCATACCGTGCTAAAGATTGCTACAGTCTGCAAATTTCCAAACCAGTCGTTTGGGTTCTGCTGGTGCAGTCTTCGGCTGTCGTACCAAATGACCCAAGTGTTTTCGAGAGGGTGCTTGTCATTCATGTCCACAGTTAGCGGCGCAGCATCTACAGACCACAAAATTAGCAGGTCCCATGGAGCCTTGCCTAGCCTACTACGGACGGACAGACAGACGAATGGCGGATGAGAACAGCGATTTTTCTTGGGCCAATAAAAAAATAGCTGTAAACAGATGCTGGTAATCACGGTTTTGGAAAACAGCATGTCACTGCAGACCTGTAGCCATCTTTCACAGAAAGCAAATCCAGTTACCGCAACGGCGGAATGCCCGAGCGTGCGACGGCAACGCAGAGAATCTGGGCAGTGCAGATGGGAGTTTTCTGATTATTGCAGTTTTTCGTATACTTTTCCATCGTACCACTTTTGGATATCCCTCTGATTTAGTACAATTTTAAACAATGTTGCTTGCATATCGTCACGTTGACTGACTATCAGTTTTCGTCAAAATGGGTATCAAGAGTGCGAAATCTTGGCCTTTTGCATTTTTGGGGTGGGGAAGAATGACCAAATCGCAATTCTCAAGGACAAGGGTGGTTGGAAAGTGTGAGGACTTTGGAGTTTTCTATTCTCCGCAACAAGGCGCCAAGGCACTTCCCCAGTACTCCCACAAAAGTGGGGAAAAAGCTGAAAAGCTGGTGCTGCTCGTGTTGATTGGTTTTGATTGGTTGATCTGGCCTTGGCAGGCGTTGCCGTGCCTCTTGGCCACAGGTGGCAACTTTGGAAATCACAGCAGGGTGCATTGAAAAACAAGAAATTGAAGACGGACACCTCTTTTCATCAATGCGCAATAATACCACAAACATCACAAGTTATCGAAAAATGCCGATCGTGGTGTTTTAGAAAAAGTCACACAAGGGAAAACAGTGTGCACGAAATGTCAGATGAATACTATCCAAAGGTTTTTGTGAAGCCCTATGCGGCCTTGTGCAGCAACAGTGTTTATGCACCCGCCTCGTCGTTTGGTTGACTTTGCATTCCAGCCAGAACACAAAATCATGAAGCATGATTTCTCACCTTGCTTGAAATGGGAAGGGACATGTAGAACATAAGAATGCCTGTTGCTTGTTTTGTGTTTGATTGTACATCCCCATGGTGTGTGTGTTGGGGGGGGGGGGGCTTTATGTGCTACTGGTTCTTGCCCCTGGAAAATGGACCCTTGTTGCAACGACTTGCCCCTCACAACAGCCAGCAATGTTAGTGAGACTTTGCACGAAGGTGCTTGGTGATGGATTGGGCGAACCCAGATTGCTGTGAGTCCGGAGCGCCATTCGTCTTACATTTTTGCTAGCAACACCACATCCAAGTGTGTAGGAGTGTATGACACAACCGGTTCAGTTGTGATGCATGTGTTTGTATGCCCGGAGGTGCACTGTGTGTGCACGAGGCATAGTTGCTGAACGTGTGGTGATAGAACTCTCATCTAATCTTCACGCAGTTTTTTCATGCTTGTTTACCCTCGGCGCAGCAAACTGGCTCAACACAAGGGAATTCCTCACGGTCTATCGAATTTTGGTAAAAAATGTCTGATTTTGGTAATAAGGTTGCTTTCACTCTCTAGTGGGTTTGTGATTTGATTAAGCGCCTCCTGTAGCGACATCAAGAACGCCGTGGCAACGTACAATACCTCATGCAATATGTTACGGAAAGCGACAAACTTGTCGTCCATGTACCTCGTCAATAATACAGAAGGTGCATTGCACATAGGTGCAAGCAGTGTTGCAGTCTTGGCAACCGTACAATGTAGTGGGTCAACATACAAAAAGTATTTGCGCAAGAAAAAATGTTGTCGCCTAGGCGCACTCTGAATGATGTGACCTATGCGGCCCTCATGATGGGAGTCCCACGGCACTAAAGCGCGCAATTTCATAGACACGCCAGGCACACACGGTGTTCCTACGTGCTTCCTAGGCTGCTCAAACCAGCCTCCCATGCCGCCCCAATTGAAAGTGTGGACATCCTTGGGTACCACGCCACTTGCGGGAAGGTCAACGTGGGCCCCGGCCTTAGGACAATGGCAAGAAGTGTGCCGCGGGCCCGTATTGAGCAATAGGCGATCTAATATTGGCTCGGAGGCCTCGACAAATTCAAGTTCCTGCGTGAGGGCACAATTAGCTTTATGTTCTGGTTCAAGACCCATCCATTCTATTCGTACAGTGTGTTTTTGCAATCCCATCTCACAAATTTCACAAGGTCACGCACAGGCTATGCTATGAAATGCTTCTAAGTGACTAACCTACACTTTCGCAACGCTAAAGAAGAACCGAGACTCCCCCTTCAGGTGGTCCCAATATGCTTTGTCAATGGCTTTGTCACTTGCTCGTTTTGCTCGTGCATTGTGTACACAAGGGAACAACGCAAGGGAAGTTTGCTTGAATACTAAAGTCATGAAATCCCTTATACCATCAGATTGGGGGTTTCCCAGACTAGGTGCACTAATTCCTTCAGCAGCAAAGACAACGCTCTCCCCATGGACGCGAAAACAACGCAAAAATACCTGGAGTCCGAAATAGTAGCTTAGAGTATCTGGGGGCGCGTACAAGACAACGTGCAACACAAACCAACAGTAACTTCAGGTCAGTTGTGGCTTCCTCGGACTTCTATTTCAAAAGACGGAAAGCCGAGGGTGCCCTGTGACTCACTGTGCGTGCTCACAACTGGTCCAGCGGGGCCCATGCATATGGAGTTGGATGTATTACTCAACAAGTGCTCCGAGAAACACGTTAGTTCTTTCTGTTTATCGGGTTGAGTTGCACGTCCTTTATTGTGTCCAACGAGTGGCGTATGTCTTTTCGGGTTCACCACTCGGGTACAATGGTGCAAGATGAGGAACATGGCTTTGTTTCTAACTTACCACTTGCCACTCGCCGTAAGTATATGTGTAGCCTATGACCACCCACAGGACGTGCATGCACTTACCCACGCCACCTGTTTAAATGGGGGCCGAACGGCCAGTTTTTGAGCAGGGGTTGTGTGTTTTGTATCCGCACATGTCTCTCCTTTCTTTGAAAGGGTTCGTAGCCAGGCGTTTTGGCCCTAGTATGTGGGACAGGTGGCCCGATCAGTGGTCACTCCGCTGTGGCCTAGTGCACTTGATGGTGCCATCCCTTGTTGTATAAGCGCTCATGTTCGGGACCTAGGGAGGGGTAGAGGGTGTGCACACACACATGAGTGAAATTGACCACGGGGGGGAGGGGGGGGGGTCTCCTCTTATTCTCGATCCTCTGGCCGGCCGGTGTAGAACTTGTTTTGCTTTGTGTTTGTATGCCACAGAGCCCCACATAGCACATTATATGCTTCTGGAACAATTCATTTTGAACAACATATTCCTTTGGCAACCGCCGAAATTGTTCCCCGACCTTCTCTATCTCAACTCATCACCCATTTGACCCTGCCTGCATTTGTTGAATAGGCAATAATGCAGCCTTGCCCTATGAGCTGATTTTGTGCTTTCCACAATGGAAGAATCCGCATGTTACAGTGACGACTTCCTTAGTCCTTCTGAAGAGACAGGCAATGGTCTGCGCAAGCGTGTTTCTGTGTGTTTGGTAGGGACACCATCCTAGTGTTGATCCTTTGTGTTTGCTCACAGGCTTCTCTCTCACCTCCTGACTGCCCCTTTCTGCTCACAGCCTGCATGCCCCCCTTGGTGCACCTGGGTGTATGCCCGCCACTGCCCATAGCCCGTCTGCTCACCCCCTTTATGGCGCCCCTTTGTTCACAGACCTTGTGCCCCCCCTTTGTGCACTACCCTCATGGGGTGCCCAAGTCACGGTCACATTCAGTCATTCATGGTCCTTCACGGGGTGGTTTATTTTGTATGTACGAAACCTCAACCCTCCCAATTACCTGTCCAACACAAGATTTGTACCCAATCCCATGAGCGAAGATTGAATCCTCCTTAGTGTCATCATTGGCCCTTATATTTGGTTGCTGCTGCTGGCCCCATCTACAAGGGCATTTCAAATTCCCCATGCGGAGCCCCTAGCCGAGCTTCGAGTTTGCCGCACAAAACAAGGTTGCTAAGGCCCATCATCCGCTGCTACCAGTGGATTCTCACTTCCAGTTTGGGTCGCCCTGTGTGTGTCACCCTGTGTCAAGGTCATCCACGGTCATACCACGGTCATTGGGCGCCCCCTATGCCCCCTTTATGCTAACAGCCTGTGTGCCCATCTGTTACCACACTTCGTGCGCCCCCCTGATGGCTCACGGCCCCACCCCATCTCTGCTGACAGCACAGCCTTTGTGCGTGCAGCCCCATTTGCGCACATCCTTTCTGCGCTTCTGGGCTCAAGTGCCTTTGTACCCTCCCTGCTCACAGGCGTTGTGCCCCCTTGTTATCCAGTTGTGTGCCCCTCTCTATGGTCACATCCTGTGCAGGCTATTGCTGAATGGTCCATCGACTGCCCCGAGTCCGGAGAGGTTGGTGGGTGGATGGGTGGGTGGGTGGGTGCCACAATCTTTGGCTGTTTTTGTAGGCCGAGCAAACACAAGCACAATATGTGGAAAAGGGGAGGCACACGTAAGCTATGAGCACAAGGATGTGAAGATAGAGGGGCACACAGGCTGTGAGCAGGGGCGGACAAAGGCAGTGAACAGAGAGGGGCACCGCTGTGAACAGTGAGGCACACAAGCTGTGAGCTTGAGCCCAGTTTGTAGGAGGGGCACGGCATAAAAAGAAAAGGCAACAGAAGAAGAGCAGAGATGCACGCACTTGGCACCGACGCTGGGACGCACAGGCAGTGCACATCACCGAAGCTGGCCTCACAGGATGACTAACAGCACATCACATAGGCATAAAACATGTCGTTTAACGGCCGAATCAACGAGCAGACGAAATGGCAAAAATGGGGAGCGAAAAGATCCTCCCGGACTGCAGGTATGCCTGCTGGGGATAGCTGGCTTGCAGCGTCCTTTCCGGCTTGCCAGGCTACCGAAACCACAGTGCCCTGGGCATTGTGTGTTCCCGATTCTGCCTCAGGGCTCGAACCAGGGACCTCATGACGGCTGAGGCAAAAAACAACACTGGACGACAGTGGTAGCATGCCCCCACGGTTGCTGCCCCAGACCCCATTGGGTTTCGATGCCCCAGAAATTTGGCTTGGGAACGAGGGGTAAATGTGTTTCTTGTTTCTGCCACTGGAAAGGCTGCCAGCCCCTGTCCTTATCCAAGTTCTTTGCGACACACGTTTCCTGCTTCCACAATACCTTTGCATTGCAGCCCCGCAAGAAGCCAAGCAGAAGAAAAAAAAAGATGGTCTGGCTCCCACTCCCAACCTGACCAACTAACGCCCCTTATGCCTAGAGACTCCCCCACACCGGCGGTGCCTATACACATGCTCACGCCCGCCCCAATGCCGCCAAAGGGCGGTGACCTCTGACAAGCATGCACACCCTGAGCCAGTAGAGTTCTAGCAGGAGATGGGTGGGTCAGGAGGGAGCAGAAGGAGCTGGCTATCACCGGGCATTCGGCGACATGATCGCCCATAACACTTATCACTGCAGCAAACAGAAGGCGATGAAGGTTGTGATGCAGCCGGAGGTTTGGTGAAATACCTGACCAATTTGTGACCCAACGCTGCCATAGTACGTGAAAGGCCGGCAGAGCCAGGCACATTACACTTGATCGGTGTCTGCCTGGAAAGGTTGTATTCGAGCGTCAGAAGGGCGCCAGGCAACACAAAATGGGTGCTCAGTGCACAATTGCCCGCTGAGCGAACAGGTCTGGGGTTGGCGCGTGCAAGAAAAATGACAATTTCCAACAAATGCCGCTCTTTGTGTCATGATGCAACCAACGTGTTCCAAGGGTGTACACACCCAGGACACGTGCAACCACAAACGGGGCATATTCGCACACCCCTGCAACGGCATTGTGCAGCTCTTCCATATCTTCTGTTGCGTCAGTCGATCACGCCCCTGAGAAGAAGAAAAAGAAGAAGTCAGTCGATCATAGTAGCACAGGTGAGCACCTTGCCACCTCTTCCTCAAGATGCGCCGTGATAACTTTTCTGCAAAGGGGACCCCCCACTCTGCCCCATCCCCCAACTGTTTTCTTGTTCCTGTTTTGAGTGGGTGCCAGGGATGGCCGTGATTTGCGTTTCCGATTGGAGTCAGCATTGAGAGACAGAAGGTTGAAGAGACTGTGTCGATTGAGCAGTTTGCTGGGGCACAACCGACCGTTCCCTAGTCCCGGCTGGTCTGGATCTGCCCATCGTAGAACTGCAGGTTTGTACTGATGTGGTATCTCCGTAGAATCCGGTTCTGAACTCGTGAGTTGGTCCACAATGGTGCTGGCAACTGCTAAAGCCAGGGATGGAACGAAGGCGGATTGGAGTACACTGGGTGCTTGGGCAGCATTACAGCGTTGTGTCTAGAGATGACTCGATTGAAACTGAAACTGAAACTGCAACATGGCGTGCCATTTCAAAACCGAGCGTGATCCCATTTGGATTCAAAACTTGCGAGCATGGCTCTCTCTTGCACGCTGCCAGCCGGTTTGCCCTTTAGAAGCCTTCACATCTTCGAGAAGGGATGACTACCACAGGAGCACTTCCAGCCCCCCCCCCCCCCGTGTCTAAGAAGGAATCCTGCTCAGAAGTGTTCAGTGGGGTTCCTTGAGAAAAATGTCTTGGGAATTAGGCCGAACATTCCCTCAGGGTTTCACAAGGCAACATCCTTCCTGCCCCTCGGTGCAGCCCCCCTCCCCCCTCCGTGCCCAAATTGGTCTTTCTCTTGGTATCTCCCATTTCCCTGGTGCTGGAGTGACACATCCGCAGTGTGGAATGGTTTTTCCCCCACCCTCCATGCTCTAGTGTTGGGAAGGGCCTCTCGGGGCCGGAGAGAGGGGCGGGCGGGGAGGGGCAGCAGGCCTTTGCTTATTTTTCTTCCCACAAGGAGGAGGGCCACCCCAGGGACTTGCTTTTAATTTTCATTCCGGCAGGGGGGGGGGCCTCCCCCTGGACCCCCTCCCCCCCTTCCCTGGACCCCCCCCCTCCCCCCTCAGCTCAAGTGCACCTGAAAACCTGGGTTTTGGGATTTTTTTTTAATCATGGGAAACAAATTTTCGGCGCCTTTGGCACATGCTGTATACTGTGTACGTGTTGCTCCACGTGTGCTCCATATACCTTGTCTTGCAGACCACCATGCCCCAATGCTCGCTGTCAGTGTATTTCAGCTCCCCGGTCCAACCGTTGCCACTCCCAAAACGTGAAGACGTAATAGACACGCTGCTCTATTTTAGGTTTAAAGATAGGACCACCAGTCGGAAAAGACAAAAGCCTACAACGAGGCACAAAAGGCATGTGCCACACTTTTTTTGAGCGTACCAATGGCCACACACTGTGCGAGTTTGTCTCTGTGGCACAAAAAATGGCCACACGCGACCGCAAAGTGCGTTGCCTGTCACATGAATTTCATGCGATGCAGGCAACTATTTGCGCGCGACTGAATATGCTTATGATGGAGCAAGTGTTAATAATTGCTCATGATTGTGCACCATGGGCTGAATATGATCTCTCTGCTGTGGCAGCAAAATTTCGGAAAACCAGATCGTTGCGCAATTTGTGCGGCAAGCGTAAGGACAAGGGTACCAAGCGACGGAAAACAGATGTTTGTGATGCTGAGGTAACCTCTGATCGAGAGTCAGTGGATGATGAGGCACTGTCTGATAATTTGTCTGATGTCTCCCACTCAGGCAGTGACTTGGGTTCGTCATCATCATCAGGTTCCAGTTCCAGTTCCACTACCGATGGAGGCTCCAGTTCAGGCGAGTCTAATTCTGACTGACAAGAAAGATCAGTGTCATTTGGCATGAGATGGTGAATGTCCCACTTTGTTGTAGTTGTTGTGTATTGGTGAGATGTGGGAACCCTGAATTGACATTCAATGATGAATTTCGTTTGTTTACGGCCGACAACATGACATTTCCATGTGCTGAGTTGTTCATTCTCCAATAATTTTTCTGTTCCCTGTGGATTGGGTATGTTCCGGCAGGGGGGGGGGACCCCTCCCCCCTGGACCCCCCCCCCCCCGCTCAAGCAAGTCCTTGGGGCCATCCCCTTGGACCCCCCTCCCCTTCGAGACCAAAGTGACCACAGTGAGAAAAAACAAAATTCACAATTGGGAAAATCTTGTCGGGCCATTTTTGGTGCACAAACTTTTGGGTCCCAGACTCCCCCTCCCCCCCCCTCCTCCCGTCAAGCACAGCCCTGGGGCGCGGTTTTCAGCATGTATCTTTATCCATAGTGAGCGACGTACGTGTGCAGCGATGCAGGTAACACAGTCACACCACAACTGCAGCCATTGCGCACCGTCGCCGGACTGTGCATGGCCATCCAGTTGGGCTGGGCTGGGTCACACACTTACTGTGTCTCCCAGCACAGCAGCCTTCGGGTGCATCTGCCACTGACGATTTCTGTTCTTGTCTTGTGCAGCACTCTTTGACCACATGCGGCCACCACCGTCCCCAGTCAACCCTGCTAACTGCTTGTATCAGCCCCCAACGGCCTGTGAACAGGTTTTTTGTCCACCAGAACTTGCCTCCAAATCGCCTTTACAACTGCAAGTAACCGTTTTTCCAACTACTCTTGAAATGCCCTTCAGGCGCCCTCCTCCTCAAGCACGTCCTGGGGGCCAGAGCCCTCCTCCCCTCTCGCCCCTCAGGCACCACTTTGCCTGCAGCCTCCGTCCCATTCCTGTTCCAACCCCGTCCGGCAGCCTGAGCTCGTACATTGGTCCGCCATGAAGGGCATGGGGTCACTCCCATGCGCAGGGGCAGGTGTTGTCGGTGCATGCACAGGAGGAAGGGTTTTGGAGTGACGAGCCGGTCTGGCCGAACCCCCTGCCCCCCCCGGGTCACCTCCACAGGGGCCCGGGCAACAATGTGCTTGAGGGGGAGAGAGGCTGGAGAAATCTTTCAAGAGCACCGGCATAGGCCGTTACTAGCAATTGGAAAAGCGGTTGTTGGGCACTTGCTGGCGGTTGTAGGAACGGAACTGACCGGCACCATGAAGGTACCTCCTCCCCCAGGGACGCACTTGAACCCCTTCAAACGCAGCCCTGTATGACCCCCGCATCCACAATGGTCGTCATGCCCATTTTGCCATATCTTGGGTCGGTCCTGGGGACCTCTGTCTCTTGTTCCATCTGCATGTCCCACACCGCTGCCTTTTGCTGCGGCCCTGGACGCATTAGGCACAATCCCTCTCTGTCATCCTGTCATCTGCCCACCTCTCTAAAGATGAAGGCCAAAGCCGGCGCAAATCCAGTGCTGGGATGGAGAACGGCACCCTCGACAAAGAGGTGCTTTTTTCTGTGCTCATCAGCGCTCTTTGTGCTGTGCCATGACACTGTACACTCTCTAACCAGGAAACGAGTCCCACCTGCTGCACTACTGTCGCACATGACTGTGCGCACCCCACAGCTCCCCAGGGTGTCTACGGGGGGGGGGGGGGATGCAATCTGCATGTTTCCCAGAATTTTTGGCCACAGTAGCTCAAGGAGCCAAGGGGTGAATGGTTTTTTTGAGTGCCAATGGCATTGCAGATTTGTCTATGTATGAAACTGTCAAGTAACGAAAATAAAGAAACGGAATTGAAGTGTCGAGAGGTTGATAAATCGCAGAACTGAAACAACACATGCAAGGACAGCTGTAGAGATCTATCTGCACTTCTCATCAGTGTATCATTTAGGCCATCTATTCTTGCTGCTTTCATTTACCCCCCCTTCTCACCATCTCTTCACCCACAGGGGGCGGTTACATGTAGGGCCAGACACCCCCCTGGGAGAGCACCCCCCATCCAGAACCCCAAACCTGCACCAATAGAGAGGGCAATTTTTCAGGTAGGCCTTACACTGCTCGTTGGGTGCCTTCGCAGATCATTTGTTTGTCTGCCGGAATGCCCTGTTTTGTTTTCGCTCATGGTGAATGGGGACGGGTCTGTGTGGTGTGGGGTGTAGTGCGTTTTGAACCCCCGCCTGTGACCCGGCCAGACATCCCGCTCACACCGTGGGTGTTGGGGTCCAAAGCTGAAGTTTTACCACCCTGTAGCTTTACTTGCTGCAAGTTCCTTCTCTCATCACTCCTCTTGTCAGCAGGCCCTCAGCAGCTCACTTGCCATGTTGTACCAGCTAGGCCTTGACCACCAGTGACCGCTTTGGCAACCAGTCTTGAAACCCCCCTCAGCCCCTGCCATCTTGAGCACATCCTTGCCAATATTGTGCTTGCACCAACTTCTGACCTGTGAACACACACCATTGGGAACACTTATCATCGTGCTGCAGTTGCAGCACCTGCGGCATGTCCTGCAGCATGCAATTTCCGCTTTGGTCCTCTTCCCTTTTCAAATGGTGCACTGGTTGTTGTGCACTCATTGTTGCCCGTCCCGAGTGTGGGACTGGCTGTGTATCGATGTCATTCCTCACCGCTTTAGGGTCCCAGATACGGCACGCTTGATGTGGCCTTTTTGAGTTTCCTCCGCTTTGGTCCACCCGCAGCTCCCCACGATTCTTTCATGCAAAGATGATTTCCATGTTGCCCAAGCGGATCTTTGGGACGAAAATTTGTGCCATTACCAGTGATTTGTCCACATCCAACGGCGTCTCCGACTCTTTGGCCCCAGCTTGTAACAGCATGGGATCCTCCAAGGCAACAACACCATTGAACACTGTGATGGATATTATCCACAATCTCCTTGCTGGCTTCTTTTACTTGTCATCTTAAGCGGGTGGGAAGGGAGAAGAATTCGCCAAGCCAGAGACGTGCATGAGACATGGACGAAGCGGCTTGTAGAAGATGATCGTAGGTTCATAAGACCGGATGATGGAGTAGGCTCGTGATCCCAAAGAGGGACAACTAAGGCCGCCACATCCAACCGTTTCCCAGTCCTACCTTGCCTTCCCAGCCTACACTATTGGGGTCCAAGTTATCCCTCGGCAACAGGTGGAGGTCCGGAGCTCCTTTTGGGCAGCTCAGTAACCCCCGGCGTTCATAGATTTTGTGTTTACCAGTGAGGTCAGGGGTGCACTGCACTCCGTTGCCACGGCGAACGGGGGCGGGGGGAAGGGGGGCAAGGGTACACTGCCTGTTCAACTGCAATGCAGTGCCGTCTATTGCCATTTTTTGATTTCTTGGATCCGTAGTTCGGCATCTATTGCAGGGCCAGGCCCACGGCCCTCGATTATCCCCCGCAACTCAATGCCCATCGTTGCGGCGCTGTGCAGGGCAAGAAACCCAAAAAGCGCAAGGGGTCACGCAACCTCTCCACTGATGGTGAGCAGGTGTGTCTCCTGATGTCCACTCTGCAACCGACGCTGCAGTTGGGGCTGCACGTGGTCATCCCACGCCGCACCAGCACTATCACGGTCGATGGCAGCAACCCCCTCCACTGCAAAGTGCCCCAAGCCGTGGGATGCCCAACGTGGGATGCTCAGCCTGTCAAGGGACTTAAGGCCCCAGCACATAGCACCGTGTCTTTCAAAGAGTGGTGTTTGAAAGGGTGAAGGTCGATATGAATGAGGCCGCAAGCCGCGTGAGGTGTTCCATAGGGGCTGATTGGTTTCCTTGTAGTGCAACCGGTGTCCAGTGATTCGTCTTTTTTGTAACCTGCTTGTTGATCGAGGTCATATGTAGGGGCAGTGCGAGGGGAAGGGGGAGAAGGGGGGGCTTTGGTTTTGTGGGTGATTTTTGTGATTGCAGTGATGGCGTCCACTCTCCTGCCAGTGCTGCCGGGTGTCATATTCAGTCAGCCCCAGACCGCGATTGTGTGGGGTGCTCTCTATGTGCCCTATGCACCACAGGGGGTTTCCGGGTCACCAAGTGTGCGCTAAGTTCCACGAAGTTTGCCCATAGTATTGCTACAGGAGTGTGCAGTTTGTGCCAGGCCAAGCGGTTTCCGATGGTTCTGTACTCGGGCTGAGGAGCCCGAGTGTGGAACCGTGGGCGCGGGGCAGGGACTGGCTGGGGGGGTGCTGTTGTTGCTTTGCAGCCTGTGCCTTGCAACAACTGTATTTTCAGCGGGTGCTGTTGGTGGGGTGGTGTAGTCTGATTCCCTGTCTGACCCATGTGTGCATTCTGCCGCGGCGGACGGGTTTTCTTGTGCCCGTTCCTGGTATGTCTTGGGCAGGGGGAGGGGGGGCATGTTGGAGGGGCTCTGCTGGTTTGAAAAGTGGTTGGGAAGAACAGCATGGCATCGGGGCAGGGGGCTCCAATGTGGGAGCGTGACACAGTCAGAGGGACTGATGGTAGAAAATTGCATGCCGAAGCGCACCAATGCGGTGAGGGGTCATTTGGCTGTGCTGAACTTGTGGTTGTGCCCGGGACACAGCAGGAATCGGTGTAAGGATACCCTGAGCTGCTCCCACCCCTTGATCACGCCGGTCCTGAATCATCCCCAAGGCTTGGGTTTCCACAATTTCCAGCCACTTCAGGCAAAGCCCGCTCTATGGGAGGAGTGGACCAGCAAAGGGCAGATAATTCTGTGCAATATTCATGGCAATTTCCATGTCTTTTTATCACAGCTCAGTCCTGCGGACAGTTCGACTGATGCTTCAATGGAAGGAGATGACGTATGTGTGCTAGCGCAGGCTTCATGGGGTTCCTTGGGGGACCGGAGAGAGTACCAAGCAACGAGAGGGGTGAGGGATGGTCCTCCATGCCAGTTATAGGGTACTTAGCAATGGCAAATGTCACTCAACTGCTGGCAACTCAACCATAAACAGTTTACCTTAATGTTTGGGTGTCCTGTGTGCAACTGCTTTTGGTTGAGGCCTAATTTTTGGTGGATGCAGGCGGGCCTAATTTTCTGTTGCCATTACTCAATTGTTGGCATGGAAGGCCTGATTCCAATTTTTGGTGCAGCGCAAGCAGCTCTCTGTGCGTCAAGGTTGGGTTTAAGGATAGTGTTGGGGTGCAAAGTGGACAAATTTTTCCTTAGGGCACCTTTGGTGTTCATGGAGCATTGGGCGCCCATAGACGCCTGAGGGCGACACCTTTGGCAACTAACTGTTGACCGGAGGCCCCCAGGGGGGGGGGGGGGGGCAAGGGTAGTTGGCGTCCCAGGACCCGAAGAGTTGCCCCCTTTGGACCATTTGTGGGGCTGGGGCCGGCAGGTCTTGTTGTGGCTTGCCATCTCCAGGGCTTTCCACAGAGGACAGGCACGTCGTACTAAGCGTGGTCCCCCGATGTGCAAAGTGCTCCACCATCCCGGTCATTGTGACGAGATTGTTCATTGTGTGGGCCGTTAAGTGCCACTACTGGCCACTATTGAACTAGTCCTAGGGTGTACTTGTGTGTGTGTGCGCGCGCGAAAGGCGCTGTTACCAAAAGGCAATGGCCAGGATAAAGCCAATGGGAACTGGTAGCCAGGCAGGCCTTGAATCAATCACTAAACTAAGTCGTAAACCTTGTGGTGGGGCTGGCTGCTGTACAGGGCCATCCCTAGGGTGAACTGCTCGAGCTTGCGGCATCAGTCTGTCGAGGGTGCTCTTGGGTTTGCCTTGCCTCTGCACCCAGTGGTGGAGATGCAGCACTTGGAGGGCCCTTGCATTGATGCCCCGAGGCCTTGCTCAGGCTTTGAGAAGCACGCATGGTGCTTGTGCACAGGCCATCCTCACCTGCATCTCTGGCCCCGTGCTGCAGCACACAAGGCCATTGTGAAACTGCAGCCCCTGTGCGGCCCTTGTGGCCACTGTGGGGCAGTGTAGCCGGCCACAACGGTCTACGGAGACTGCCCAAGATGCCTCCAATGCGCTACTGCACTGCAGTGGGCAGTGGGCAGTGTAAATTCTGCGATACCCTGCCGCACCTCAGGGGGCAGTGGGCAGCGGGACTCCTTCAGTAAACTGCCACACTGTATGGGGGGGTAGTGGGCAATGTGACTCCTTCAATACAGTGCCTGATGGGGGCAGTGGGTAATGTAAATCCTTCAACACACCGCCGCACTGTCGTGGGCACTGGGCAGTGGGAATCCTTTAGGGCACAACCTCATTGCAGGGGCAGTGGTTAGTGAAAAATGCAATTTGTGTGTTAAAAAAAATTGTTGGTGTGTATAGTTTTTTTTTTTTGTGGTAAGGTCATGTATTTTTTTTTTGGTGGAGGTTGTGTAATTTTTTGTGTGGTAAGGTTGTGTAACTTAAAAATGAAGCGGAACGCTTCAAAAAATCGTATTGCGTGCAATTTTTTTTCACTACCTTGGTCCCAATATTCAATCTTAAGTAGCCCTTAGGTCATAGGATGGAGAAGGGGTAGTACACGGCTGCGCCTCCTCAGGCTTCCAAACTGGTTGCACTACTCAGGGGCCTTTACAAAACCAGCGTAAATGAGCTGTTTGGTGCACATCGGGCCGCTAGTGCTTGTGTTGGGGTCCCATGATTATGGCAACGCTAATGGTGTTACCAGAGCATGAGCATCAGCGTCAGCTGCTACAGCTCCACCGGTGGCGGCAGTGACGACGGCAGCAGCAACAGCAACCTCGGAGATGGAGGCCACTAACTCTAACGACCACCCCCAACCCCCAGCCTACTCCTAACCCTACACTGAACCCTACCCCTACCCCTCACCCTAGCCCTAACCCTAGCCCTAGCTCTCACCCTAGGCTAGGGTCAGAGTGAGTGTTGGGGTCCAAAATGGAGAGCAATGATGTAGCCATGAACGAAATTTGGGGGATCTTGTTCAGCTCAATCAACATGGCTGGCATGGCCAAACCAGCTGGCTGCAAATGTTAGGGTTAGGTTTATGGTGATGGTATGGTTAGAGGGAGGGCAAGGGGAGGTAAAGGGAGCATCCCCCCCTCCCCCCCCAACACCCCAAATCGCCCCACCTGGACCCCCCCCCCACCACCCCAAATTGCTGCACCCGGACCCCCCCCCCCAACCGACCCTCCCGGAGCACCCCCCCCCCCGCCCAAGCCCCTCCTAGACCCCCCCCCCCCCATCGCCCCTCCCTGAACCCCCCTTCCAACCCCCCGGCCAACAATTAGTTGGGGGGGTTAGTTGGCGTCCAGAACTGAGGGGTCGCCCCCCCCCCCCCGGGACAAATAGCGGCCGGCCATCTCGCGCTTGAAGGCGTGGCTGGACACCCGGATACGCCCAGGGGCGGCTCCCGTCCGCCAGCATTTGTGGGAACACGCAGTGCTTGAGCAATGGACGGCAGCAATCGCCATACCCTAGATGCAACAGGCGCACATGGTGATAATGGGGCCACACTCCTTGGCTGCACAGTTCATCCACTTGTTCCTAACCGATTCCTAGCAGGTGTGGTTGGCCCCGGCCAACTTGCAGGTAACCCTACTCAAGGCCCGGCTAGGACCCCAGGACATCATGACGTGGGCCGTGTAGGAGCTGCACCTCCACCAACAGGTGGAGCGGCAAGGAGTGCCTTGGGCCATTCTCAACTGGTCGGTGATGCGAATCCAAGTCTGTGGTGACGCAGTCCCAAACCGAACTGGGTCTGGCATGAGGGCCCATCTGTCTACCAGTTTCCATCGGTATGACATTCTCGACATTGCCTTTTGGTACAAGTGCCTCCGGCACACAAAAGTACAGCTGCGCATGGGCACGCACGCGCACACACAAACACACACTTTGTGTTGGTGTAGATGCATTTTCATGGCAATGGCAAAATGTGGCACAACATATCAGGGTACTGCTGTAAAGGTGCCAAAAGGGCATAGGAGTGTGGGTAGGCATGTGGGGCAGTGTTCACGAAAGGGTGTGTGGGCTGTATATGTGTACGTAGGATGGGGGCTGTTGGGGGCTTTGTACATGGGAAGGAGCATATGGGGCCTGTGTAGTGTTCTCAACAGATTTGTATGGCGGCTCAATGTAGCCTTTGCTGTTTGTCCGTGCCCTAAAGGGACCCGAACTCAGAGCTATGCCCTAAGCCTGTCTTCTGCTGCATTCAGGTGAAGGGCAAGAAGGGAAGGAAGCTGTCGACTTCAAGTGCCACGGATGGGGTATGGTTTTAGGGTGACCGGGGAGGGGGGGGGGCACGTGCATGGTGTCTGAAGAAGTAATGCCTATTCCGAACTGCACCCTGAAACTCCGGGGCCGTTCTTGGGGACCATATAGATTGGATTTCCGTTGGGTGAGGCTGGTCAGTCACATCCGATGCTGACTGAAGCCGGTAACATCAACACCAAAGCAATACAAGCCGGAGTTTTCTTCTTCTTCTTCTCTCTCTCTCTCTCTCTCTCTCTGTCTCTCTGTCTCTCTCTGCTCTTTCTCTTTATGTTTTGCGACTGCCAAAGACAGCCGATTGTACATGTTGCTTGACCCCGAAACTAAGAAACTAAGGTACGGTTCTGGTTCAATGAGTATGGCATTGCGGGCCCTTCGTATGTATGAGGACGGGGCCTGCTGCTGTTCCTTGCAGACTGTTTTTGGATCTGGGCAGATTAGGCAGATGGAGTGCGTGGACTGCAGTCTGGGTTGAGGTGATTGCGGTTCTCAAGTAATAAGGCATGGCAATAACAAAGTTGCTCTCCTGCAGGAGGCAGGGGGAGCACACCAGAGCCTAGCGACAGTGGCAGTGGGGGAGAGAGGATCTCGTGAAATGACCCACGATTGTGGCCAATTGATGAAAAAAAAGGTTGACTTTTTTTCCCTCAAAAATCTGGATACATGACATGCCTCGACACGCTGATCAAGGGATGGCGACCAGCAAAAAGGTGACGTCCCGGCCACTGTTGTGCGCAAATTCCCCAAAAGTGCGCGGAGATTGGAGCCACCGAAAAGGAGTAGCACACGCACGATGCAGGGCGCTCAGGTCTGATCCATGGAAAGTCGCCCTTCGACCAGCTCTGCAAGTCCCCCAAGTGATAGGCTAGTCCACTGAGAGGTTTCACCGAATGAGAATTCACCACTTGTACCACAAACCCGCCAAGGTAGGTCTCTAGGTGGGTTGTGCGAAGGTGTGTGGTGAAATATTTTCTCAACTGAAGTTGTGTACAACGACCTCATGGGATTTACGCTATGGCATTCACGGCAACAGGCAAGGGGAAGAAGGGACGATGCAAACTGGTATATCAGGGAGGTCAGGTGGCGCAGGGATTGATGGGTTCAAGGCATATTTGCAGGTTTAGAATGGCATGCCATACACTATGCATGTACACGTCCCAAAGCGGGGGTGGGGTGGTTTGGCGACTACGCAACTTCTTCGTAAGCGTGTAACAACAGTACACATGGATGGGGGTGGGTGCATTTTTCATGACGCACTCCGTCGCACGTCAGAGCAGAGTGGACATTGGTCCTGTTGAACACCATGATGATGCAGTAGAAGCCTGTTGTGCTGAAAGGCAATGGTGGTTTGATTTAGGTAGGTGGGCCCTCAACGACTGTTTCCCAACCCCTCCACTGACAAGCCCCCCGCCCTGCAACATGGTAAGACTGTTCAAACACTGCTCCAGCAAGCATCCGTTTCTACCCGCAGCCGGAATTATGCCCGTGCCGGGGGCCCTAAACGAGTAAATCTCGCACAGCGCGCTACTATTGAACACTTCTTTGTGTAACCTTTCGACCTGACTGTGCCCTATCTGCAGTCCAACCAAACATCGGCCCTCAATGCAGCCATCAACCACACGTACATGCTCTACTGCATCCCACACACAAACGACACACTATACGGGCCAACATCACACTCGTACGATCGCAATATGGCGTGCGTTCAAACGCCATGCTAACACAACAATGCAAGATAACCACACACCCGCCCTGCAGGTGTACTGCAGAGCACTTGCCCACCTGGCAACTGGGAGGGTCCGTGTATACTGTGAATGGCCATTTTGCTTAATTGCCGGTCATGTTGCTGTCATCCAAGTGGCGGATAAGGGTTCGGCTATGAAATGGGAATTCTGTTCGCTATGGGTCTGGGACGGCTTCAAGCAGTGCCTCACAACTGAAGGGTACTCTACCCACTTCCTGACTTTTGCCTCATCTGTCAAAGAGCGTTTGTGCTTGGCAGTGGAACAAGGCGGATGGCCCATCAATGAACAAGCGTCCATCCCCCTGCTCTATATCATTGCTAAAGCCAACTTTTTAAGTACGTGTTCCATTGTGCCATCCCATTGCTGCAGCCGTACACTCCTAGATTTTGCGACACTGGTTGCCGGCACATTTGCACTGTTTCTCCGGACGTTGGTCCACACAATACCTGCGTCTTTTCTGTGTTGCCGCGTCGCAGACCCCTCCCCATGGGTTGCCCATCTCCCTTCATGTGGATGCCCCATCATTGGCAAAGCGGATTGCACACAACAGTTTGACAAGATATCCCCCACTCAGTTGGACGTAGCTTGATCAATCTGGGTGCGTGGCTCCGGAAAAGGAAACAGTGTTGTCCCAATGAAACCATCTGGAGCATTCATAACGACAACCCCGTATTTGACATGGCCAGACCAGTGCTGGCGGTAAACGACGTCTGTCGTGGTATGTCGACCTTTGTGCAGATACTGGGCGCTTCGTTGGAGGAGCCACTGCGTAGTGTTGGCGAGGCTGCGCACCTCCTGTGGTGTGAGCCGCAAGATCGAGGGTTAGAGTTGCTCCATGCCGCTCAGTGCTAAACAAACAGTTGCCCATGCACATAGAAAGGTCAATTGGGAAGGAGCCCATCACCCTCCTCAAACCGCCCCCTTCTGAGGCTGAATTGGCAAGTGAAACTCTGGCCGTGGGTGTTGAATCGTGCAGACTTTGCTCCTGGTGTCCCATGTGTGCGGCATGATTGGCTGGGCTCAGTGCCACTCAAGCACACATCAGGTGAGTGGGTTCTACTGAACACAACATGTGTGTTACTTGTGATCCACAGACATGCGCCCTTTCGGCGGGCCCGCCTGATGCTCATTGATGATTTCTCCTGACACGGTTCACAGGCCAGTCCCGGCACAAAGAAGAAAAAGAAGGACCGCAAAGACCGCAAAGGCTCCCGCATCTCAGTGGAAAGTGCAGGGCTGCCGTCTCCTGACCCCTCAGATGCAGCGCCGGAATCTGACGCCCAAAATGAGCTCAGTCTCCAGACCCAGACTAGCCCGGATCCAGCAGCCCCCACACCAGGGGAGTCAGCACCGGCAACGGGGACCGCCTCAGGGTCAGAGCCAGCCTCTGGGGCTGAGAGATTGCAGACCTCCAGTGCTCCAGCTGCTTCCAATGCTCCGTCCCCCGAGGTCAGTGGCGGTGCCGATGCAGGGACCAGTACCCCTGGGGCCCATGGAACGAATAATGCTGAGGTGTGCCTGTGCGGATGCGATTGGCATACAACAAACTCTACTGTAGTTGGGGAGTCCCTAGCATGCCATTCACCCCACCTGTTGTGCCAGTGCAATGTGTCACTTTCTATCCTGGCGTCACCCTCGTGCCTTGTAGTGCAGGATTTTGTGCGCTTCCTGGCAACTTTGTCGTGACACATGTGCTGCCTTCGTTCCGACTGTTGGAGTTGTGATGTCCTGGTGTACACCATTCCAATTTGTCTTGTACAATGTCTTGTATTGATGCACCTTTGTGTACCGGGGCTTCACTTGTTTGATACGGTCTGGTAGATCCTTTGTGCTCATTATTCCTGATGTGAATCTTGTCCAAGCTACGTAAGTACATCGCCCAAGTACGGTTGCATGGGTTGCGGGTGAGAAGCCAGGACTGACGACCATCGTCGGAATTAGGGCCAAGCTATGCCTTATTCAAGCTACTGTAGTACTCTTCACACATGCCAGCGCAGAGCGCAGGGGGCTGAGTGGTATTATTCCATCACATCTCCACATGCTCGCAGTCATCCACCTAAAATGTCTACAATGTATTGCTCGCTTTTTGCTAGTCATGTGGTTGGGCACAGATCCTGGAACCTGAGTCCCCCCCATTTGTTGCCCTCATGCCCTCCCTCCCCCCAACAACACACAGCATTGATCAACGAAAACAGGTCACATACTAACACATTACTACCCTAACCCATTCCCATTATCGAAGGGAATAGGGTTAGGGTATCATCTAACACAATACCACCCTAAAGAGGTGCTTATCCTGCGGCACCTGCGGCACTTGCGGTACGCAATTTGGGTAATTATCTTGGAACAGAGGCACTATAGTGCATAAATGGTGCACTTGTTGCCTGTCCCCAATATGAAATGGGCTGTGGATGAACTTTGCGTCGTCCTTGCTTTGGGCACTCCTCAGACGGCAAGGGTTAGGTAGCACGGGCGTGGTTGCTAGCTAGGACCCTACCCCAAGGGGGTTGGGGGGGGACCCCCTCTACAGACCCCAAAATGGTTGCACGGAACAATGGGTTTTGTGGGCTTCGCTGATCTGCTGAACTAAGCTAAACGAAACCTATGGTGGTGTGTAAGAGTGCTTTGAGCGCCAGATTAGGCAAGACAAGGCACTAAAAAAATGTCGTTTGTTGCTGTAGTGTAAATCATCAATACCTTTACCCTGCCTCGATTCCCATTGTGAATTGGAATGGGGTTAGGAAATCATAACACATGACTACCCTAACCCCATTCCCATTGTGAAAGGGAATAGTGCTGGGGTATCATGCAACATATCACTGCCCTAACCTCATTCCCAATATCAAGGGGTATTGGGTTGCAGTATCATGTAACACAGCCCTACGCTAACCCCATTCCCATTATGAAAGTGAATACCGTTAGGATACCATATAACACATCACTGCCCTACCCTCATTCCCAATATTGAGGGGAATTGGGTTATGTTATCATGTAACACATCAATGCACTAAACCCATTCTCATTATGAAAAGCAACGGCGTGAGAGTATCATGTCGCACATCGCTGCCCTAACCCTGTTCCCAATGTTGAAGGGAAATACGTTGAGGCATCATTTAAAACATCATTACCCAAACCCCTTCCCATGATTGAAGGGAATAGCATTAGGTTTCACATGTCACATCACTAAATTGACCCCATTCCCATTGTGAAAGGGGATAGTGTTAGGGTATTGTGTACCACAACACTACCACGTCGGTGGGACGGCGATTAGTGGGTCACAAGGAACAAGAGGGGGTGGTTGGTCCTTTAGGGGAAAGAAACAGGAAAAAAATCTTCTAAAGCACCCCCCTGCCTGGGATGCACAAGGGGGGGAAATGTGCGACACACGTTATTACAAGGACTGGTGCCCCACAGCTGCTGTCCAGTGGGCAGCGGGGCGGGGTGGGTGGGGGATGGGGGTATCCCCCGGTGGTGTTGCATGTGGATCTGTGCAGAGGCATTTCCCTGTGCCTTTGGATTTCGATTATGGCACTTGACACTGTGCCGGATATCACATGCAACTGCATTACGGGCCAGTGTCAGAAACTCAGCACCTAAAGTGGATCGCTTTGTTCAAAAGAGCAGCCTGCCATCCACAGGTTTGCCATCCACCATACCTGAAAATGTGTGTTTGCACCGATGACCCCCCTTATCCATACACATCTGCTTCCCACTCTTCTATGAAGTCATGTGCCTTTGAGTGGTTGCAATCCAGTAGCTCTTGGTAGGTGGCTGTGTTAAACAGGGTAAGTCTGCCAAAGGTCCCAAAGGGCACCTTCGCGCAGTTCACCTTGATTACGTTGCCCACCCCACCATACACATATGGTAGACCTCCAATGGATGGAATGCCCTGTGATACCACGGTATGCCGTGCGTGGACAAAGCAGTCGGCGCATGATGCATAACAAGGAGGGGGGTTAGCACAGGAAAAAATGGTGTCTGCCCTGTCCCACATTTTCTGGTGTAATTGGTCCCACAGATTAATTATTGTGGCGCACTGCTTCTCTGGAAATGAAGATGTCATTGTAGTGAGATGAAACCACATCTCTGATACATGTGGGGTGTATGTTGTGCTTAAAATTGCCCCGTTGTTGTAGACCCTTGACTGGTGTAATTTGTGGGCACTTCCAGTGGGTTGTCCGAGCTGCTGCAGATAGTGGGAACCAGTGCCAGAGTTCGTGTGGGTGTGTGATGCAACGGTGCAATCATGCCATTGGCCAAATGGCCCATGGAAACCAGAGCCTAAGGGTGCAAAGGTGAACCCAAACAATGCAGCGTCGGCCACATCTTCCCCGCGCATACTGCAGGATTACAATACTCCGGCGAGCATGAGCTTCAGTCGCAAGGACAGCAGCCCTTGGGACAACAACAGCATGCCGTACAGCCCCGGTGCATCCCCTCGGAGCGTGGAGCGCCGAAGCTCCCAGGCCTCTTCCAGAGGCAGGTCCCCGTCTAGGCCGAGGACCGACGACAGTACCCAGTACTCCCTACAGTACAGTGACTACTCCCCAGACAGCTCCCTTCGCATGTCCCGACGTGCCACGAGTCAGAGCCCTCTGAACAGCAGCAGGAAGGCGCATACCAGTGAACCGCCGCCCGACATGGAGCCATTGTCGCTGTTGGTGCAGGCGACAGGGGCACAGCCGCTTGATGGCATGGACTGCCTGCGCAAGGTGCAGTATCCCCATTGCATGGCCCCCATGCGCACGCGCATGCATGTGCATCGGTCAGTGACAGAGGGTTGCGTGTGTTGCTGTTGAGATGTTTAAAGGGCGCGCACGACAGTTTTGAGGGGTGCTTGGGGCACATCCTTGGCACACGAGTGTCAACGTGCGTGATGTGTGTCAGCTCATCGGTCTGGTATGTCATGAATTTGTGCAGACCCATGCCAACGGGCGGGCTCCTCGACCATTACAGGGGGTGGAGCGGGGGCATCGTTGTTTGGCCAAACATAGCAGCCCTGTCCTTAAACAATGGTTGGAATATTTCGTGCTGCATGTGCATATGCGCCTCAGCATGTAGACACCACCCCACGTACCGACACAACACTGCACACACCAGCATGTTATCACATATATGGCACGAAATTGGGTACGGGTGGGGGTAGGGGGTCAGTCAAACGACCCCCACAAAAACCAGCACAACCCCAGTACACCAACTATTGGGGCGCTGCTGACGGCACACACTGTAGTTTTTACCCTATTTTGGTGTGTGTTGCTTGGAGTAGATTCTCTGCGAGGTGGACTTGCCGAAGGCAATAGAATTTTGACATCCATTGTGGTGCTTTGGATTCGGCCAAAGTTTTGGTGGATGATAGCTACGGGTGTGAAGCACTTGTTTTAGCACCCCAAGCGGTCGAGGTACAATTTTGGTGAAAATCATCTTTGACCACTTTCAGACCCACGGGTGACCCCATAACCTTTCCCTAGCACATGCATTGTGCGTGCTGCACCCCTCCAATGGGGCATTGAAAGGGTGTTGCCTACACGGAAATAAGTGGGAAGTGATGCCCTTCATCATAATTTTCACCACAAGGGTGCCCAATGCAATCCATGGCATTCAAACACAGCACGTTCTCCGGGGATCCCCCGCACTACTGGCATCCAGCACAGCCCCAGCACACCAACCACTGGGCTCCACGAACGCGGAAACGACACCAGCAGGAGCACCGGCCGCAGCGGCCGACAGAAAGCAGCGACCCACGCAACATGGAAGGGAAGAACGGGTGAATGTCCAGGGCCCGTAAAGAAACAACAACCAGACGGAATGTCACACAGGGGGTTACAGGGGGGAGGGAAGGGGGGGGGGTACGGGGGTGGGTATGGGGGGTGTACAGGGGGGGGGTGTACCCGTGCACACCAGAAGGTGCTGATGAGTCTCTAGACGCGGTCTGCCACATGTAGGCGCGGTCTGCTAATTGTAGACACTGTCAGCATGTTATAGACGCGAAGTGTCAATATTTGGGAAGGGGGCCGAAGGCCTCCTTCCCCAAGAACGGCCCGCTAACGGCGTTTACCCGTGCACACGTGAAGGCGGTCTGTAGTTTATAGACGCGGTCTGCCACATGTAGACGCGGTCTGATAATTGTAAACACTGCCGGCTTGTTGTAGACGCGAAGTGCCAACAACAGTCCGCCAACGGCGTTTATCCGTGCACATGTGCACGTCTCTCGAGCAAGCGAGGAAGGTGCACAGCCGCAGGTCTCGAGCGAGCGAAGCGAGCCCGGAAGGCACATGATACAGGGGGTAGGGGGGGGGGTACAGGGGGGGGTACCGGGGTGTAGGTGGGGGGGACGACTGGGGGTACAGGGGGGTACAGGAGGGGGGTACGGGGGGGCGACTTTGTGCCAACTAGACTTGGCAAACATTAGCCAACGCATATGGATTTGCAACCAGTCTTGGATGGGTCCGCCAAACTGAAACTGTTGGTTCAAGACATCAAAACCACAAAAGCGTGCTGCAATCACCCCCGGCCGGCAGTCGCCGGTCACTTGCCGGTGGTCACTCGGCCGCTTGCGATGATCGTTGATTGTTCAGTCCTCGTCGGTGCCAAGCCTGCATGCCAACACCAAACAAAGGCTCTGCGTCATGCACGGTCGGTTCTAGATCGTCGCCCCCAGTGCCCCACGGAGGCCTGCAGCAGATGGGCAGTGGTATTGTGGGCTGCCTGCAGGCTCAAGCAGTGCGGCCGGCCGTGTGCATGTGGACCAGGCTTTGTTTGTAGGGAATAATGCGTAAAGGCGGGGTTCTGGGAGGGTCCCACAAAGGGCCGCTGATTTAAACTTTGTTTTCCCTCAGCCAATTTTCTGCTCAAAATTTTTTTCGGGTGGGTGGGTCTCGGAGCCAAAAGACCACCCACCTCTCTTATAAACAAAGTCTGATGTGGACACGTTCCGCTGCTGGGCAGTGCTTTCCCTGTTCCTCTCAGCTGATGTGGACCAGGGCTCAGGACCTTGAAAGTATTCCTTCCATTCAACCCACTCATAATCTTACATCCAACCGAAGTACATGCTCTTCCACCGGTGCGTGGATGTGGGAAACCGTTGCGCGGCCGCCGCTTCGCAGCCGCCAGTTCGCGGCCCGCGGCCGGCGAGTGCCGGCCAATTTCCATCGATTCACTGCCAACAACCATTGCTGAACAATGTCATGATTGCTTGTCAGACCGGACGACGCCATTCCCCCCCTTCCCCCCAAAGACCGTCGTCTCCACACGCCGTTCCTCCCTCCAATCCCCGCTGCGTTGTTGGACCTTGTTGTTCGACCAGCAGCATTCACACAAGAGCCCAGGAACGTACACTGAATGTGCAAGCTCGCCCCCGGACGGGATACTGCCTCTTGCAAGTGGCACTGTCTGATGGCACCGCGGATGCCGATCACAGGGGTTTAGGGGGAGGAGGTGGGGGGCAGCAACACCTTTCCTCTCTCTGGCCCTTCCTTCACTCCCACCACTCCCTCAGACGCTCACTCCACATCTCTTGTCAAGTTCGTCGAACTCAAACCGCGATCTGCTGCGCAAGAGGCCTATTTGCAGACCTGCGAAAGCCGTCCAGGCTACAGGTGTGGCATCATGGTTGCCGCGTTCGGTCTTTTGAGGGTCTGGAGAAGGGGTTCCAGGCTGCACCGGGGAAATAAGAAAAATTTTCCAAAATATTGGATTCATGAAGTTGGGTGTATGTTGTAAGTTGTAGTTGTGTATTTTTTTTTTGCTGTCGGCGTGTGTACTGAAAAAAATCGCCACGCCTTGTGATTTTTTTTTTTGCTGTCACCGTTTGCAATTTTTTCGGGTACACAATATGACAGCCACAAAAACGCTTACACTGGTATGGTCAAACATTAGGCAAACACAAAAAAAGTGATTCAAACAAAAAAATACTTAATTCTGGTTCATGAGCCTAAAATTTTGCACATTTTAGGAATCTAGACTATTTAGTTGCTATTGAGTCCGTAAGGTTGAACGATGCGTGGTAGCTATGTTATGTCACATGCATTTCTCCTGCATCCCTTTTTTTCTTTTTGATACGATGGTCGCTTTTCTGTGGACAAAGTACATGGTGCGCAAGAATCTTGAGCCTCCATGAAATCTGCCAAAAGACAGGCCCGGCCCGGTAGGAGCATTGGGGCGTCCACCTTGCGTGCGCTGCGGGGTCAGGACCTGCTGCTTCGGCTGGTGCTTCTCCCCGCTTGGCATCCGCTTGGGCCGCTTGGGCTGTGGCCGTTCCAGAGACCAGTTGTGCTGCGACTGGTCCACTGTGCAAGGTTGGTGATTTGTTCTTGGGGCCCTTCGGGCTCACTCAAAGGGAGCCAATTTCAGACTGCAAAGTAATGGGACATGGTTAGTTTTTGGCATTCGTAAAAGTACTCCTTGTGTCAATCCCTAGCCGTGAATGTGGTTTGCTGGGTACCGATTTCGCTCCACCACAAAGTCCGTATGTAGTGCATGGTATGTGGGCTTTGGGTCCGTTCGGCGTCTTTTCTGCAAAGTTGTCATCCATGCGGCCAAATACCCGGTTTCGACCACATTTCCTGTGCCAATGCCCAGTTGCTGCTCGTCAGAACGCAGGAGAGCGTCGTGGCGGACCTAGTGTCCCAGACTTTGGCACTCCGTTTGTACTTTGCATCCCACAGACCCCCGCGCAACGAAGAGCGTTCCAAGATCCGCGTTCTGGAGAGCACTCAGGGCCATTCTTGTCGCACACTGTACCTGCATTACTGCAAGGAGTACTCAGTGATCAGCAATTCAGCCCTTCTGAAGGTAGCCCCTCAGCATCCCACATCTCTCTCTCTCTCTCTCTCTCTCTCTTTCTCTCGTTCTCTGGTTTTCAATCGACCCTTCACCAGAATTCCACTGAACAACTCAGACCAATAATGGGGTGCTCCCCCCGCAGGTTCGATGCTCAGGTAGCACATAGCATATGTGGCCAGCAGCCAGAACTAGCGGTCTCCAAGCCCTGGAAGGTCCCATGAGCTCCACGAGGTAGGCCTCTGGGAGAAACCGGTGGTGTGAGGGTAACAATGACGGGGAAAAATCAAAGGAAGAGACAAAAGGGAAAGAATCATTGTGGTTGTTAGAAGCCCCTGTCAGGAAAGGTATCCTGCACATGCACACACCAGCGCGCACAAGTCAGTGCTGGAGTCGGCAAACCCAGCATGCACTCGGAGTTTGCATCTGGATGCACCTGGTCAACGGCACGGGCAGCAGCCCATCTCTTGGACAGCCAACCCCGGAGTATTCAAACGGGACAAGTCATCCAGGGGCTCCGATGACACAACCAAAACACGTTCGGACCCACAAAGGGTCATAATATGCAGTGGCCAATAGGCGCCGCCAAAGGCAGACAGACCAATACCATGGCCTCGTGCCAACAACCCCCCCCCCCCCCCACACGCGCACAGGGCAACCTGTGTGCGAACACATGGCTGATTCAATCTGCCTTGGGAAGGCGCTGTGACCCTGTCAGCCTGCATCAGTTGATCCAGTCCGTTGTTGACAGAAGTCACGGGGCTGTGACCACATTGATACTTCGTTGCTGTTGGCACACTGCACAAACAAAATACAAGAAAAAGCAAACGGCAAGATGTCTGGACATGCTGTGCACCACTGATGGGTAACGCTGGGTGATCCAAGAACCCCCTGGCCCTATGTTACACTTCCAAAATCAGATGTGGTGAGCACCCTCCAAATTTCACGTTCTTGGGAAAGAGCTTGTGTGAAGCATGCCGGCGCTGGCATGGGAGGGACGCCAAGGGGCAGAAGCAGCACTGGGGAGCAGAGGGACAACTGTCCCACTCTCTGTGGTACAAAAACTTTTCCCCAGTGGCTCGGAACAAGCAACGAAAACAATCTGTGCCCAAAAACTTGAAACCAATGCATACAACCAGAAGTACCAACAAGCGTACCTACTTAGCCTTTACGGCAAGCCCCTATTAAGTCGATTTCAGGTGTGTCCAAGTTTTGGGGGGCTCATGTTTGTGTGCCTCCAGCCCCAAGTGTCTGAGTGGTGCACAGTTGTACAGGTAACAATGATGGAGGCATTAATGCACAACAGTGCAAATGAATAAGAAGTCAAGGAACACAAGAAAACCGAAAATGGTAGTCCAAAGGGGAGGAGGGTGATCCAAGAGCCTCCTGTTGGGGGGCAATTTGGGCTGGGCTTATTTGCACGGGGAAGGGTGAAGTGGTCCACAATGGGATGGCAACTGTGCCCTGTGATCGCCATTTGCAGACGCTGCCGGAAGTGGTGGATATGTTCAACATGAAATCAATGGTGTTGGCGGACAATTTCATTGGTGACCGTGGCCTGCTGCCAGTACTTGAGGTATTGCCCATTGGTGAGTGTGATGGTTGTTGTTGCTACACACATCACTGCGGGCACATCATTGTCTACATGTCGCTGTCCCCATTATCACTGTCCGCAGATCATTTGCCCACCCCAGCACTGCACTGTGACCAACATGTTGAAACTGTCCAGACGCAATCACCGTAGCAAAGACAAGTCCATGCGTGCCTCTCCCCATGCATTTGGAAGTTGATACCAGCCATTTCAGCCCACTCTAACTCTGTCCAGCCCCTTCAGCCCCTCTAGGTACCTGGACATTGGGGATCGAGAAGCCAACATCTGCTGCCATTTAAGATGCAGTTGGGTGGCCATTCGATGTCTCGGCAGATTTTGGTGGACCCAATGATTGCATTGAGACCCATGGAGGCCCCTTCCATTTCCCTCTCCCGATTTGCAGGTGTGTCGAGCCAACACCTCCCTGCAGTCTTTGGTGCTGCCCAACAACGGATTGAAGGCCAGTGGTGTCGAAGCAATTGTAGATATGTGTGCCACGCATCCCTCAATCCAGACGCTGGACCTCCGGGGGAACAAGCACGTGAGCATCCTCTCTGCCAAGACCCTGCAGGTCCGTGTCACGATGGGCGTAGGATCCATAGTCTCGTTACCAGTGCGTCCAGTTTGTGCATAGTCTCAATGCTGAGCACCATTTGGGAAATGAGTAATTGCCAAATGGCACATGCGAGGCTTGGGTCCCATGATAGCGTCGCCCGCTGGCCGGGCCCTTGGGATTCGTAATCGCAGCATGAGCATTGCCTAAGTAGTCGCAAAGCCCGGCAGATTCTCTTTGCTTATCCAACCACCGAATACATCTTCCGTCCTTTTGTGAAAGAATTGCACCCAAAGTCATCCGAACTCCAACAAAACGTTCGGCTGTCCGGGCGTAACCTTCAGGGCGCAAAAAAAAGGGAGCCTTCTTTGAGTGGCTATCGTATTCGGGAGGGGAATGCCCGTTTGCAACCTCCATGTGAAAATATCAGGCTCACTGTCTTTGCTGGTTGAAAATGTCTCAACTACAACCGTTTGATGTGGTGCGGCAGCTGAGACAGTGCCATTGCCCATCGTCGATTTGCAACTGCAATCCAGCAAAACGAAGTTACTGCCACGTTGAGGAGCAACACACAGAAGGACGCACTAGAGAGCGTGCACCCAAAATCCGGAAGGGAGTCTGGACTGTGTGCATACTGCGGGTCGCCCCGAGAAATCTGAAAAATCCGTCGGGACCGTGGAACGTTTGAAGCAAAACGCCATTCATTGACGAGGAAACCGCAAATCTAGTCCACAATTTCGAGTTGTGGGGCGGCAATTCCTACCGTCACGGTACGTGCTCACAGTGCTTGACTGCAGACAATCGGTGTGGAGGCCAACACCATTGGGCGACATGCCACCCCGGCACCCGGCACAAGCACTACCACATGGCTGAGCGAACAGCCACCCGAAAGGGAAGTCCAGACAGTCTACACTCACGCTCCCGTCTGCACTCGAAATGCGTTCAACAGCCTCAAAGGAATCTGACACAAAAATTCGTTCTGGTTGCCCCCAGTTGAGGCCAATGGTGGTGACAGTCAGCGTCCAGTGACTATTTGGCGAATGTGGGCAAAAGTGGAATGAGCAGCGAACGATGTAGGGGCCGATTTGTGGCGACCCACGTGGTGCGTTGATGTGAGAACTCAGCCCCCCCCCCCCCCCCCAAGCCCGCGCTTCAGACCCCAAGGGCCCACCATTACATCACGGCTCATCGGGGACTTTATGTGGCTCATGTGTCTGCAAGAATTTCCTGCTTTGCTTTTCACTGAAAGGACAGTGGTCAACGGTCATTTACCCGACCTATGTACGGTCAAAATGTCCAGAATTTATGGAGAATTCAAAAATGCGACAAAAAAAACACCGAAAAAAATGAACCCCTCCTCAATGGACTGGTATTCCCAACCTCGGCCGAGCAGCCCCAGACGTCACGTGAACCCCGAAATGACCACGAGCGAAAATGGCCTTTTGGGGTGTTTGGAATCAGCAGGACAACAGGATCCACAACCATCAGGATGTGCCCTGCATTCAGTGAACACGTTTTTGCAGCCACTTTTGGCCCGAAAAATGAAACAAGGGTTTGGTTGCATTCGTGCCAGATGCTTTAGTAATCGACTCATGTGATGGTCAACCGTGCCCCCAGCCCACTTCAATCCACCCAAACTTTTTTCAGGGCTCCATTGGTCCCTGGGTGCATGACAGACCGGCACGTCTTTTTTTCGCTCTGAATTCGCTCAAGCCCGTGGTGTGCCCCACAGAAGTGAGGCGTCATTGGATCAGTGGCATTTTCAGGCTGGGACTGTTCGGCACTAATGCAATCACAATTTGTTGCAGGGTTCGTGCATTCCCTTGTAAAGCAATCGCACACATGAACACTCTCACCGTAGAATGATGTCGTTGTTGCTGCGTGTGGTTTCACCGCTCTGCATAGCTTGCGCTTTGTGCAGTACCTGGTGACCCACAACCTCAATATCTGCGGATTGCATCTGGATGGAACCCGCATTACCCCAGGCTACATGCAGCGGTTGTCTCGGCTGGTGGAGGCGAATTCCCAGCGCAAACAGCCAGCTGTTTAGGCCGTTTCTGGCCACAATTGTTGTCCGCATCGGGTTGAGGGATAGATCAGGCTCAGGACACGGCACGAGAGGATGCTATCTCTTGTGCGTTGTGTTGTGTGTCATGTCCAAGGTGCGTGTGATGTTGTGTGTGTGATGTGGTGCAATGCTGTGTATGTGTTCTGCGTCGTGTTTTATATGTTCTGCATTGTGTCTTGTGTGCGATGATGCATTGGGTGTCACGTGTTCTGTATTCTGCATCGCATGCCATATGATGTGTCTTCGCGCTTTCTGTGGTGTATTTTTCATGGATTCGGCTGTCTTACGTGAATTGAATAAATGAGTGGATACAACCACTACATTGCAGCTTGGGCAGATTTTTTTGTGCCGTGAAGGGGGTTCTGGGTCACCAACTGTTACCTATCTGTGTTGCACAGCATTTCCAGGCAATTTGCCGCTGGATTTTTCTTGTTTATGGGGCATGCCAATGGCAAGGGCATTTCGATGGGGTCACAGCTCCACTACATTTGTCAAGGGCGGACCGGGTCTACCGGAGTGAGCTAATGCGTTCACAGATCCTTTCTAGGGCGGATTGGATTGGGGTCGGGGTGCCTCCGTGGTTTGCCCCTTTGAGCTTTGGATGAACGTTGTCATGCTGTTCACCAGCACAAACGACTGGGCTCTGGACTGATTCATCAAAGCCTATCACTCTCCAAAGGTGGAGCAACCCCAACTCCAGCCGGGCATTCAATGATCCATAGCTAAATGTGAGCGTTTTATGACCTGTTGGCCTGTGATTCCTTACAATTGCCGGCCTCATTCAATTTATTTGGATCTGTCAACCATGCCAACTCTGCATTTCTGTTGGTACGTTGGTTGGCAAGCACTCATCAACGCAACTCTTTGCGTATGCCGGTTTGCCTGACGACTTTACCGCTGGAATCAATCTGTGGAACAACACTAACACTGCACCTGACGATGAACGCTAATGAGAAGAGCAGCACGATTTCCTCCAGCAATTCTTCTGGTTTATTTCTGGCATTTGGTGGAAAATTAGTTTCTTAACCTGGCAGAAAATCAGTATCTTTGCACAACCGTTATTTCATTACTCAAGTTGTTGTGTGTCTCGCCATGCTGCTCAGTGTCACATTGAGCTCTTTGAAATCTGTCTGTATGGATTGTTGGTCAGTCAAACCTGTTTGGTCCAGTCATGATTCCAGTTTCATGTGTATTCTATTGTTTAACGCTCTGTCTTTCTTCTTTAATAGCTTTTCTGTGTTCTTTGCCATGCTGTTTTGTTTTTTTAATGCTTTTCTTCTCTTTTCACACCCTTTTGTTGTCCGAGGATGCACCAAATCTGCACGATATGTTGTCAGGGAGTAAAGTTCCCCGACGAATGATGTGTTGCTGATTTCTTTTTCTTGTATGGTGCATGCGACCAGAGGAAAGATGTGTGTGGTGGCAAAAAATGTTGCAAATTGCACTGCCCTATAGTACCATTAGGCCTGCAGAGGTACAGGTTTGAAGAAATGCACTCTACCAGAACTGGAACCAGGCTTGCATGCCAGTGTTATGTTTCATTCTTGCTCATTATTTTTGTGTCTGTTATTATCGATGCGAGCCCCGTTCTGCTGACCTTTGACCCAATTTCACATCCACATTGTAGAACAGAGGAAAGCCCCTCTTGCTGTTTGCATTTGTGGTTTCTGTTTACTGCTCATTGTCTTACTGGGATTGTCACACCAGTTCTTCACCATGGTCGTTTTTTCGATGCAGAATTTTGTTTTGATCATCTCTGGTGTGCAGAAAGACACCCAGCCAAGTGCTGCTGTCTCAAGGCCCGATGCGTAAAGGGTGATACTACCCCTGCCTGGGGGGGCAATAACTCCACCAACGAAATGATAAAAGCCACACAAAAAGGGTGATAAAGTCAAGGATGAAGAAGCCCCCCAGGGTGCCAACAAGGCCAGAAATAGATTCATGGCGGGCAAATTTCTGAAAAACCACAATGCCCCATGTGCACAGGCCGACGTGTGCATGGAGGCCAACCCTATTGGGATAGCGGGCTAGTCCCCCGCCAACGCAGCGTGTACGCCAGATTGCCCACGAACCCGAGCACTTCTCATGGGGGGGTGGGGGGCACCCACCCACTCAGGAGCCCGCGCCCCCAACCCCAATCCGAGGAGGAGAATAGGTAAGGTCAAAGAGTTATGGGTCTAGAGTACTACACCGGGATGGGAGTCCAAGGGTTCCCCTCACCCCACCACGGGCTCTCTTCAACGGGAGGCACAGGTGTGCGGTGAGGGACATCCAACTGGCCTGCTGGAGGCTAAGGTGGCCCAGGGTCATCAGTACGGTTTGGGAAGGCGCTAGTGGACGCTAGTCCCCCATCCCCCTCTGAGATGTGTTCTCCGCAATCTCTTGCTCGCTCATGAGGGCAGTGGGAGGGGCAGGCCCCCCTCCCCCTTTTGCAGCAAAATGGGGGAGGGGGATCGGTTACTGTAGCGGGCAGTGGCTGCTTCCCCGGGAAGACGGGATAGGGGGGGACCACCTGGCCATCTGGGAACCCCACCTTTGGACCCTCCCCCCCCTCCCTCCTCCCCGAGAGCGGGGACATGAGTTCGGACAGGGGGAGGCAAGGCATGTTGCTGGCCAATGCAGACACTTTGTGACATCCATTAGGCACAAAGGCGTGCACTATTGCTGCTCACGGCACCATGAGGGGCACCCAGCGCCGGGGGCCGGGTGTCATGCCATGTGCGAGGGGAATGAGGGCGCAGCCACTAGGCGCCAAGGGGCGGTGGAGGGGCTGGCAGAGCATGCTCTTTGGGGCAGGGCTGGGCGTGTCCTCCGGATCCAGGCGAATGGGAGTGGGCCTACCGGGCCCAGGGCAAAACCGGCTGCCGGCAAGGGGCATGGGGCCCCGCAGGGGCAACGACGGGCTTGGTAGCAATTACTGTGACCAAGAGGACCCGGTTCTTCTGACTTGTCCGAATGCAATGGCGACCAGCCTGCCACTGCGCGGAAGGGGGCGCCAAAGTCCTCTCTGGGTATAGCCCCACTCGCCGAAATTGGAGGCCTTGGGCACCCCGCTAGCGAGGCGGTGTGTACACAGAGGTCAATGATGCTGGGAAGGTGGGCCGCCCCGCTGTCGCAGACGCTGAGCCTGCCAACACGATGTGCACACCCAATTGCATTTCTCAGGGGAAGCAGACCACCACCCCCTGGGGAGGCAGCAGCCCCACCCCATCCAAGGAGGAGGAGGTTAGGTCAGAGATTTTTATGGGCTCCAGAGTACTACCGGGATGACAGTCCAAGGGTTCCCCTCCCCCCACCGGGCGAACTCTTCAGCGGGGGGGGGGGGGGGTACATTTATGTTTGGTGTTTGTTGCAGCTGTCATCCATCGGTTCACTGTTCGTATGTGGTGGACCAGAGCATAATTGGCGCTAACACTCAGACTTTTAGTGACACCTGCCGACACCTGCCGGACCTGTGTGTGTGTGTGTGTGTGTGTGTGTGTGTGTGTGTGTTTCCATGTGCCTCTACCAAACTGCCTGACACCTGCTGACACCTGCCAGGAAAATTTGTGACACCTGCCAACACCTGCCGTGGCAGGTGTTAGTGCCAAGTATGGACCAGAGAGTGCATTGCGTTTTTTTTTGTTATTATATAGTTTGTTGGCATTGTTGGTTTCTTTGTCCCATTGTTAAGCTGACTACGTGTCTTTGTTTGCATCGCTTTACGTTTGCGTGCTCACCTTGCTGCTCATGTGTCAAGGTTGAGGGTTGCTAATTGTTAGGGAGGCTTTGGGAAGGGGTTTTGAGGGTAGAGAAGCACTATGATAATTTCAATAAAAAAACGTTTTGAAGACATTGCTTGAACACCATTAGCTAATTTGCCATACACTCATAGTCGTATGCCGTATTTTGGGAACCACAGAATCAACACACATCCCACATGGGCATAAAACAATATTGACTGGGTAAGGTAACCCTGGGCCCTGCCCGATGGAATTTATGTTCTCTTGCCGTTCCCAGCCTCCTTGCAATCAAGCGCAAGCTTGTTGCATGTCACAATGGCCTCATCTATGGGTACCGTTTACAAGAGTGTGGAGGAGTACATGGCCGCCCGAGAACGTGGCATTGTGAGGTGTGCCTCTTTGCACCTCTTCTCGTGGCCACCTACAATTCTATGTGTTGAGCCGATCTACCCCCCCTGAATAGTAACCGCCGTTGCACAGAAACAGGGGGGGGGGGTGAAGGAGCTGTCCTTTTCAGTTTTCCAAATTCACTTGGAGGGTTGGATATTGAGCTTCTCCTGTGTGTTTGCTGGTTGGACAAGGTAGTATTAGTGGTGCATTGCTGTATGCTGCACATTTCTTGCATTCAAGGCACTACACCGTACCCTGTATCATCCAGAACCCTTAGTTTTTCGCAATGTCGGCCATGAATGTCCATTCTAGTGGCCCTTGTTGAGCATGTGCAGCTCTTCAGAGTCAAATGCTCCAACAAAGTGGCACACAGACAGTGGTTCATATGTGTTCACATGTTTTGCTTCGTGTCATGCGTCCTTTGTGTTCCCTCGGGGGGAGTGAGGGAACCGTCACTTTGGGTATGTTTGCCTGGGGAGGGGGCTAGCCAGCCTGCCTGAGGCTGACAAAGGTCATTTGCAAGCTCCAGCAACGGGTGGGTGGGGCTTCTTTGCCCCTCCTTCCCCTCTGTGATAGGTTCTCTGCAATTTCTTGCTTGCTAACGACGGCAGCGGGAGGGGCGGGCCTCCCTCCCCCTTGCGCAGCGGATTTGGGGGGATCGTGGGTGGCAAGCAGCGGCTGCTGCCTGGGGAACACAGGACAGGGAGGGGGCCACCCCAAGCCATCTAGGGACCCCAGCCATCGGTGTCCCACCCACCCCCAACAGTGGGGACGTGGGCAGGGACAGGGGGAGGCAAGGCGTGTCGCCGGCCAATGAAGACGCTCTGTGACCTGCATTGGGCGCCGGCTTGTAATGGGTGCAAGGGGCACAGAGTCGTGCACCACTGCTGCTCCCGGCACCATGAGGTGCACCCATTGTGGGGGGGCGTGTTGCAATGAGTAGGAGGGATACGCCGGTGCGGCCAATAGGCGCCAAGGGGCGGGGAAGGTGGTGACAAAGGCTTGCAGAGCACGCTCCTTGGGGCTCTTCGTGTCCTCTGGACATGGGGAAATGGGTGTGGGCCCGCCCGGCCCAAGGGCAAAACAGGCAGGGGGCACGGGCCCCACGGGGGCACGGGCGGGCCTCGTAGGAAACAATATGCCTCGGAGGACCCAAGTCCTTCTGATGCGCCGCGATATACAGGGTGGGCAGGGGAGGGAAGCAGGCATAACAACTTGCCGTTGCGGCCGCCGCTGATCCCCTCGATGGGAGTGCCCCCGTCATGGCCATTTGTAGTGGCCCTCCATCAGTGGTCGGTGAACCTGCGGTGGGCCCTGGGCCTCAAATCCGTGCCGTATGCTGAGCTGGCCATGGACTTCAAGACGCACGCGTGCAAGGCACCGCTGGTCGAGCCAGCGCATCAGCAATGCTGCCCCTACGGATCTGTACGGATCCGGGGCTGGGTGTTGTCATTGGCCTTGGACAAACTAGAAATCAGCCTCTAGTCAGGGACCCTGATGGAGAGGGAGTAGCGCACCAGTTTTTCTGGACCCTGGTACTTCCAGTGTGTGGGGCGCACAGAGCGCTTGTACTTCACGCGCTTGTATCTTAGGCGATGGTGCATCATGTCCGGTGGCTGGAGGAGCATAGCCAAGAGTTGTGGGCGCGGCCCCTCGCACACCTGGATGTGGATGGAGAGACATCAAACCCCGCTCAAACGGGCACTCCAGTGCCTCATCAAAACTCCAACCACACAGCTAGGTGCTGAGCTCATGGCCGTTGTGCACTTATTGGGGGCCATTCACCTAGACTTGGGTGTTGGCATCGTGTGCCAGACAACTTAGTGTTTTGGATTACTGCATTTTTGCATGACTGCGCATTGCAAAGATGTATAGTTTTTGAACGAAAAGCAGTACAGAGCAAACGGGGTATTCTACGGTCAAGCAAGGGACCATGTCATGGGGAAAGGCACCGGAGGGGTAATCCTCGGCAGTGTAGTCCGACATGCTTTGCATAATCAAACCAAACACGCTTGATCAAGGCTCCTTCTCCCTCACTCTCTCCTTCACCATCAGCGGCTAGCACACAATCCACCTTGTCAAGAGCATGTGCCGACGGTGTCTCTTGCATAGGCGCGCGCCAGGCAGTCAGGGTAGTACTAGCCGGGCTCAATGCAAGGCAGTACAGTGTTGCGTGCCTGTTGCTCTCTCCGGACTAATATGCATGTATATACCTAGTTTGGGTATGGGTTGCATGTGCAGTACCTGCATGAGTCAGGTGCAGGTGGGGGTGGGTGGCCCATTACAGTGAGCTTCGTCTGGTGCATGAGCAAAAGTCTGCATGGGTGTGTAGCACCGTGCATCATGCTGATAGCGCCTCAAAGGGGGTGTTCGCACGTTGGAGCTTTGCTTATTGTGTTTGTGTGGAGCTGCACGGTTCGCAATTTCTGTTTCACTGACAACTGCCGAAAGCATATGAGCTGCTCATTATTGGACATTACTTTCCGTTTGTTCTGGCTAATAGTTTGGCACATGATTGAAATGTCTAGGGCAGCACGCACACACACACACACACACACACACATATTCATATTCTTCTTCGGCTTGGGGGTTCGACTTGGCGACTCCAAGGCGCCTAGCGGTAGCTTTACCGCTACACTGCGGCGGCCAAGAACTCCGACTCTGGCACAAGTGCCCAGGGTTCTTGCAGGTAGACAGCACAGGTTCTCACAGGCGCTCCAATAAGAAGTACAATACAGGGACAGTAAGAGCCGCAGTGTACATATGGAGCAGTGGGGAAGCTGTGAATCAGTGTGCTAGTACCCAACAGCCTGCCGGCGAGGCGCTCGAACTCAGAACTCATGGTTTCGCTGATGAATGACGGTAGGACGTAGGAATGTTGAACCTCGCAGTTTGAGCATGCTTTGAATATCTTGGGCCTCGCGCGCGCGCACACACACACAGACACACACATGGTTTCGCTCAGGGTTTCGTTGATGGCTGTGGGCACTTGAGAATGTTGAATCTCGCAGTTTGAGGATGAATTGAAAGCATGGGGTGGCATACCCACACAGATGTTGCAGTATTGGACCACATTGGTGCCTTGTCACAACGACTGACTCAAATAGCATCCCCAGGCCTTGGTGCATTCTTCCCGCCCCCTCATCTCTGTAGCCTGGGTCAGGGAGTCCATTATTCAAGGAAACCCACCTTCAACAGCGTCCATCAGAAGCTGAGATGATCCTGAGGCACAATTGAGGCTGAGCCTCTAATTGTCACTGTGTTTGAACTGTGAACTCTTCAGGGCTGTCCTTAAGAGCCCCCCCCGTTTTTTGTTAAGGACAACCCTTAAGGACAGCCCCCAGAGACCACCAACCGCCAACTGCCATCCACCACTAACTGCCAACCGCCAACTGCTGCCAACCACCACCAACCGCCACCAACCGCCAACCGCCAACCGCCGCCAACCGCCAACCGCCGCCAACCGCCAACCTTTAAAGTAGAGAAGGTCCTATGACCATCAAGCAGACGGCGTCCTGGTGAACGTTCGGTCATGCTGGTGTTCCGAAGTCTTTTACCCCCCCCCCCCCTTAAGGGCAGCCCTGGAACTCCTCGGTTGGGCCCCTGTAGCGCATGTTCGGAGCACGTGGTGGAGTGCATTGCAACCGCCAACAGGTGGTGGAAGCGGAACCCTGCAACAATGCACAGCTAAGCCCTGTCTTGGTGCATGAGTCAGTGGACACTCCCTGTGCCGCACTCCTAGGCAGCATAGGCCTCCTTAAGTGCCAGGAGAAAAGGGAGCTGCATCCCCCCTGTAGTGTCGAGGCGAGAGCCCACACTGTCCCTAGACATGTGGAAGCAGGAAATTGTGCACAATCCCAGCGCCGAGATGTACCCAGATACGGTATACGTTCCGGTACATCACAGATGAAAGAGAAAACGGGAAAAACGGGGCGAAACACAGGAAAGCGGGGGCGGGGGGGGACGGGGAGAAACATGGGGAAAATGTGGGAAAACAGGGAGGGGGGAACGCTGGATTACCTCAAACATTAAGGAGGGGATATTAAAATGTCATGTACCCCCATGCCCAAACTGTGCAAAGTGCTCCTTTTCCCTTGTCCCCCTTCCGCATTGCATTTCATGTGTATCACAGACCCCATACCAGCGATGGCACCTCCTCTCCCGTGACCTCCGCGACTGCCGACTCAGCCAGACCCCCGCACACCCGCACAAGCATTCCTGGCAACGGAGCAGGTGCCCCCTGCGGCTCTCAGACTGTCACGGATGGTAGAATACTCGTGACTTCTTGCACCCCCTCGACCGCACTGACCAACGGCCACAGCACAGGCACCCCAAAACCTGACGCACCCTACGCTTCTACTTCCAGCAGTGGAGGCACGAGGCCCGCGGCAAATGGGACAACAATCTCTGCTGCTGGCGGAGCTCCCACACGAGGGCCATATGTTGTAGGTCCTCGAAAGGCATTTGCTGAGACGCCTCAGAGCAAGGTGGTCAGCAGGCAGTCAGTGGGAGCCAATGGCACCGTCTATCCAGCACGTGGGGACAAAGTCATCTGGAAGGCAACCGGGTATTCTGCAGCCATTGAAAATGGGAGCCCTGGGGCTTGTGCAGCGGAGGTGGCTCGACAGTTGGATGCAGCTGATGGCGTGATGGATGGCCTGTGCTTTGGCAGGCCCATCGTGATGTCCACCAACCGGACGGTGCCCTCTCCAGTCCCTGCAACCGCCACGGCGGCCCCAGCAACTACCGCTCAACCTGCAGTGGATCACCGAACAGTTGCCCAGCATTTGAAGGTGCTGCAGGGCCTGCAGGCGCAACTTGAGGGGCAGCTGGAGCTTCTTCGGCCCAGCCTCCTGACTGTTCCTAAACGGCCGCGGACTGCCTCCACCTCGTCCAGCGCGGATGACCCAGTGACGAGCCACTTGAAGGTTGCTTGTTTTGTGGGTTCTGGTTGCCTGAGGATGGGGGAGTTTTCGAATTCCACGGCCTCCAGAAGTGACCTCTGCTGCTGCTGCTGCTGTGTGACGGTTGTGCACTCGTAGTAGTGGTGGTAGCAGTAGAGGGGAGTGTGACGGCAGTGCAGCCGCATAGTAGTTTCAGCCGCTGCAACAGTAGCAGGTAGTGACAATAGTGCAACCTTGAAGCAGCAGCAGCAGCAGCAGCAGCAGCACCTGTCACTGGGTTTGGAGCCTGACATTCGGCCAGAAGTACGGAATGGAAGTCGTGCTGCCAAAATCCCTGGCGTACCGTCCCATGGCATTGGCCATTCCATGCCAACCATATTTGCAACATGTGTTGCAGGATGCAAAGGACACTTTTTGCATTCCCCAGCCCTGCCTAAGACTGGCAATGGTTTGTTTGAAAGATACGAAATCACTGTTTGTATTCAAACAGGTTCTTTTGAAATTTTGACCCTCATATTGATCGGGTATCACATGCAAAACCTGTTTTACACCCTGTTCATGTGTTTTTCGCCCCATATGGCCTCTGGGTGCTACAGCGCTGTTCCATGCGCACACGCGATCACTGCACTTTGGACAATTGTGCCAGCGTGCCAAATAGACTGCATGTTGATTCAAGATAGTGCAACGGGCACATGCAACCCACTGGGGGAGTTCGGGGTGATTTTGCATCTTGCCGGGTGTTTAGTTCACTGCTGGACCCCAGTCCCTGCGGCATGAGCAACGGGATCTGGCAGCGGGGGGCAGGCTTGGGGTTTGGGAGCATTTTTAATTAGCCGATTCATTTTGAGCAGTTTTGAATACACACACGTGGGGCAAAAGCCCACATACCATTCACCATCTGCCCCACCTTCATCAGCTTGATGGGCTCCAGTGCCTTTGCCACAAGTGCGCTGGCTATTGCAGGCGTGGTGCAGGTTCCCCTGTTGGTATTCCCTGTTGTTTAGGGGTTGGTGGTGTTTTGAGCGAGGGTGGGGTGGGGGCAGGCTCAGGCCCTATTTCAAGGAGAACACTTACAATAGGAAATGACTATAATGGACACATGCAATTGATCCACTAAGGTCACCTGTGCTGTTTGCCATAAAACTTGCAATACATGCAACCATTGCACTGAACTGAATTACCTCGAAGACGGTTGTTAGATTAAGCGGAGGCACGAGTGCCATGTAACCCCCCACTTTTTGGGGTATCTGCACAGCATACCGGAATGTGTGAAATTTGATGTTTTACCTGTTGTAAACTCATCATTGTGGGAGACAAAAACATTTGCTAATGAATTTTGTGCCCGCTTTGTTTGGGCCTGGGTGTTGCGGGGGTCAAAATTCGATAATTTTGCCCCCCCCCCCCCTTTCGGAGGGAGAGAACGTTAGCGCGCCAAGCAAAGTTTCAACGGTCACCATCCCAATTTCAACTATTGGGGGGCATGTGTTTGTCCCGGATTTTCTGACCTAGCCTAGCACAATGGGATTTGTGCATTTATTTTAGTGCCCAAGAGAGCAAGATTGATTGCCCAAGAGGTTGATATTGTCATTGCACTCCCTTGCCTGGACTTCTTCCAATCATGCATGAATGACTTGTGCTTTTGCAATTGTGAAAAGGCGCACCAAGCTCGGTATGACAGGGATAAAGCATTGGGATAGATGGCCGGAACAGTGATTTTGATGCCGGGTGTGCCAAGCACGCACTGGGCAAACATTCCATCTTTGACCCTGAAATCATGTTTTTTTTTTAAATCACGTCGCAGAGGTTGTGAGATCAAAACCACGCAGGCCCGCATTTATGGGAAAACGCCACATACCCCCCCCCCCTTGGGCCCAGGGAGTGCCATGCACACAATGCACACACAGTGTGAAGTTTTGGATGTCGGCGAATACTCGAACCCTACTGAGGGCTACACCCCTGCGGCGCTTGCGGTGTGCCCTGCGGCACACCTGCGGCGCGCGTTAGGAATAATCCCGTCCGCAAACAAGACACGCAATTCATTGTATTGGATTCACTACTTTTTGACACTCCACCCCTTTGCACTGTGCAACACGTCCTTGGTGACTCTTTTTTCTTTTTTTGAGCTCCCTCCCCACCCCCCCGCCGCTAAACCGTGTGTGTTGGGGCTTGGGGTTGGGGTGATGGGGAATGCCGGGCTATGTAGCCGTTCTGCCCACGGTCTACAGGTACCAAGTTCCTTCCTCTACATTTTGGTGCATTTCAAGGGGTTAGTAAAATAGTTTAGCCCATGTGGTCATGCTCAAGAAGGCAGGGGTGATGTTGCTACTTGAGAGGGTAGGGGTTCCCCTTTGCTTCCCTGTCATCAAACGTCCATGCTTTGAGCGCCAGATTCGCAAGACGAGGCACAACACAAATGTCGTTGGTTGCTTAGTGAAGATCCTGCATTCGGAGCTCTTCCCCGGCTCAAGTGCGGTCCTTGTGCTGTTCACTCAGTGGGTTTTGTACAGGCAGGTACTCCAAATGGTCATGGAGTGGTGTTTCTTCCTTCTTGTTGCAAGTTTCACTGTTTCCACGGTTTAACAGGATTATTCCTGCCTTGCGGCACCTGCGGCGCACCTACGGCGCGCAGGTGTAGCCCTCACTTTTGGCCCCTTTTGACAAGTTTTTGGTTCCATACTGGGTTTTTTTTCTAAGCTTCCTATGCATTTGGGATGTGGCACGTTGAATTGTCACCCATTTTTGCCCATTTTCAACCATTTTTACCCATTTTCCATCCCCCATATTGAACTCTCCCCACCATCGGGACCTTGAGAAGGCACGGGTGATGTAGCCATATTGAACTCTCTCCAATATGGGGACCCCAAGAAGGCAAAGGTGATGTAGCCATATTGAACTAGCCCCACTATGGGGACCCCGATGTTTGCAATGTGTGGACAAGCTCTGCAACAGAGTTGCATGGCCATGTGCGTATTTTGCTCCACCGTACTCAGTTTTGTATTCGCAGGCAGACTAGGTATCAACCCTACTGACCTTGGTCTCATGTGCCTGAGTCTGTGTGGGCTAAGGAGGAGGCAACAATTGAGGAGGAAGAAAATGATGGTGGTGTTTGTTGCCGATTGTGTGGCCACCGTCCTGGTCATATATCCGAGTGTGGCACTTGTCACTTGAACATGTGTGCATCTTGCATGCCCCTGCATAGTTGTACCTTATAAGGCTGAGTGGTTTGTTCATAGAGACATTGAAGCACCAATTTGAAGGCAGGTTCGTTGCCATCCCGTGGGCTTTGCTGCTTCGCCGTGCTATCAAAAAGACGATAGGTAATCTTGGGTGAGTATCCCGGCATTTGCGTGCGCAATATGCACGCAGTGCAACAACTTCCCCCCAGCCAGGATCATGCTAATTATTTGAAACCTGATGTCTTGGCAAAGCACACTTGCTCCCACATACAAGCTCCCCCAGAACCCCACACAGCCCAGGGGCATGCCTCCACAAAACACAACTGAGTGCAGCAAACTGTAGGTACCCACCAGCAACCTCCATCTTTGATGCCCCCCCCTGGACATGCTTTGAACATAGGGAGATGGGTTGGGGGGTGGCGGGAAACATGATGCGCCTGCCACAAGGAGGATTGAGCGCAGGAAAGGGCAAATTGAATGTTGTGTTGTGCCCCCAAGGGGCAAGTGACCCTGCAAGTGGTCATCTTCGGGCCCAATAGCCGCCGTTGGGGACCATTCCCCAACCGCTGGGTTTGTGGTGGCCGCCTCGACTCACCTAGCCACTGGCGAGGGTTGTTGCCCTCCTCTGTGTGGAGGCAACACAGAGCAGTGAAACAGCGAGAGTCTGGGAGCGGCTCCGTCGGCACAACATACCACGTGAAAGGAAGGGAATGTGGGGAGGTAAGGATGGACAAGAGCGGTAGATCAAGGGCTTTAGGTGGTGAGAGGCCAATGGGCAACACCACCTATGGACGGAAAGGCCAGAGGCCAATAGGCGCCGCCAGCTTCAGACTGTCATCCACCAAGGCGTCATCCCAAATCCCCCCCCCCCCCCGGGTGCCGTCAAATCTGTGTCCCCCCAGATGCACTGTGATGGTGCACAGAAAGCGAAAAATACCCCACCACCCGTCCTCCCCATGGCAACATAAGAAGACGGGGATTTTGTGTTGTGTTGTGTTGTGTTGTGTTGCATTGTGTTGTGTTGTGTTGTGTTGTGTTGTGTTGTGTTGTGTTGTGTTGTGTTGTGTTGTGTTGTGTTGTGTTGTGTTGTGTTGTGTTGTGTTGAACACACAACAGACAACACACAACAACACCACACCACGCCACACAGCACAACACAACACAACACAACACCACACCACACCACACAACACAACACAACACAACAGAACACAACACAACGCAATATGTTTGTTGGGTGCTCGACGTTGGACCACTTTTGTCTACCTAAAAGCACCCAGCTGTAAATAATTGACTTCTTTTGGGGCACAGCTGTCATCTTTTAGGTTCATTGGTCTTGTAGCCTTGGTGGAAAATCGTTCCATGTGCTTGCTGGTGCGTGTACCTCATTGGCAATTGACCTAGTGCTCGCAAAGATGGTTTACAAATGGAATGGGGTGATGGTTGGCATGGGCAAGTGGCCTTGTGGCGTCATGGCTCCAAGTGATGCATAATGCAAATCTGTCCTTGTCAACAAATTCACTCTTTGCCACAAAAAAGACGAGTCACGACAGGTGTAGGGTACATAACACGAAAAAGCAAGGGCATGCATGTATGCGCACACACCATCAAGGACATATCACAATCATGACACACTACCGTACAATACACGTCTATGTTCCGGCAGGATGCAGCAAAGTAGGACAAAGGCAAGCAAAATACACGCAGTAGGAGTCGGCATAGCATTGTATGAGCAAAGATTGGCACCTTGAAATGATAGACAATTGTGACCTAATACGATACGACATGCGTGGGCATTGTATTTTGGCTGCCTTGTGAGGGCCCTGCTGCGCCCCTAAAGGTGCATAGCAATCGTGAGCATGGTGCGTTGTGCGTGGTTCAAAGGCCCATCTTGAACCTATTTTCCACCATGCTAGCGGTAGTTGTGCACAATGACCATGTTATGCGTCACGTGTCCCTAGAGGACGGGTTCCAGTGGGTCGGAGACCCCCCCCCCCCCCGCATCTTGAGTTTAGCCACATTGATGGGGGTGGATGCAGCGGGATAGGGACCCCCTCCCCTCCCCGAACATTCAAAAAAAATGTTGTTGTTGGTGGGATCGTGATCATCTGCCTTTCAGGTGCTGAAGGCCCTCCACAGAGAGCTGCAGACGGAGCTTGAGACCCTGAAGCAAGACCCGGTGGAGCAACATGTGATTGTACTGCGGAGGATCCGCCGGGACCTGCAGGACGAACTGGTCCAACTCCAGCGGGTGGTGTCGCCAGCGCGCGGTGGAAGCTGTGGCGATCAAGTGAAGGCGCATCTGCAGGCGTTGGAGGGGATCCGGGTACGGCTGCAGGCGGAGTTGAGACAGCTCATGGCATCCCCGGCCCCGTAGCGCTTGGGAGACCAACAGACAGTTCGGCGCACCACTGAGAAATGTTCCTCAAGGGCCAGCGGTCCTCTGCAGCCTCAGACCCCAACCCCCGTTTCCTTCGGTCGCTCCTCCTGTGCACCGGTGCCGAGGGACTGCCTCCGCTGTGCCGTAGCGCATTCGGTTGTTTTTGCGGGGAGGGGGGTTTTCACTGGTGGTCTGCTTTATTGTGAGTTACTGGGCCCATGCATGCGGTTGTATGGGTGTGTGGTGGTCCGAGTGGTTTCAGAAGAGATGGTGACGGCATCTTCACCGAGTGCAACCGGTTGCTTACAGCGGGAACCCTCGGGTAGTGGTAGCGGAAGAAGCTGAGGGCTGTCTGCGCCACTATCGCCCAGCCTTCAAATGCTGCCACTACGGCGAGGGTGCGCTGCTGTCACAGCTGCGGTTTCTGTTTCGGATTCGGTGGTTTTTAGGGTGGGTGACGTCTTCACTGGTGGCCCGCTTCATTATGCGTGACCGGTCCCGTGTTTTCGTATGGTCATGTGCTGGTTTTGGTGGTTTCAGAACAGACCGAACGCTGTCGCTGCACCGTACGCGAATGGCCCGGGCACCCGCTGGACCCTGGGACGGTGCCCCGCACGCGCATGCCGCTCATGATGAGCCATGCCACAGTGTGTGGTCACGGCATGACTCTTCGTTGTTCCCCCAGTTTTTGGACCCCAACCCCGCATCCCGCCGCATGAATCCAGTTTTGGGGGTAAAGGCTGCGAGCCAGTCCCCTGGCGCGCACACCGTCCAACAACATCCCCTGCGGAACCGATGCCGCCCGGCTGACCGAGAGGCGACGCTCCACCGCCGCAGTGGACAGGGGATGCATCCCTCCTTCAGAGCGGCGGCCGATACGTCTTCCAATGCACGAGAGCCATAGGGCTGGGCGGCCCACCGTCATCCCCCCCCCTCCCCACACACACCTCCTCTGCTCTTGGCTCTTCTGGACGCGACGATGGAGACGGTATAACTTTGATGCTTCCGCTAGACCTGCACTCCTTGGCTGACCCTGGCCCCTTGGGGCCGCACCGTGCGCTGTGCGAAAAGTTAGGCTGTTTTGGACCCATTCCCCCCGATGGCCAAGGTGACCGCAATGACTAGTGTGTTCCCATGCGCAGGGCTGCAGATTCTTACTCGGTCCAAAAACTCCGATGAAGCGACGTTTCACACTGAAAATGCCGGATTGCTGTCTAAATGTGCTGCCTTTGCCCTGCGGACGTATGCTTCCCGAGTGGTGGGTGGTGGCTTGCCAAGCCTCACTTAAGAATGGGCGCTGTGCCCGCGCTGTGCCCGCGCTGTGCCCGCGCCGCGCAGAACCGCCCCCCTTGCGCTTGGGGTCCGCCAGCCAAGTCATGAGGAGGCAAGGCAGCCCGGCCTCCCTTCAGCCGCCCCCATCCCCCGTGGGTGTGGGGTCTTGAGGCACGCGGGCATTGCGTTGGAGGTGCACTCCTGCCATGTTTCTGAGCCGGTTTTGTTCGGTGGTACCCGTTGTGAGCCACCCTCCGCCATGGTCCACACTGGCGCAGGGGGCAGGAAGGGTGGCCGGGTCACAGAAGCGTGTTTATTCTGCAACCCTTTTGCGTTTATAGGTCTCGAGTAGGAATTTCATTGCCGTGCACGATGCGTTTGCTGCCGCATGATCGTGTGCATTAAGTTATGGCCGATCAAGTGGTTTCATTGAGGGGGACGCTGAGACCTGGACCCCACCCTCACCCCTTCCTCATCCCTTTCCACCCTCTGGACCCCACAACCAGCGCCTCGGGGAACCTTAATTACAGGGTGTTGAAGGCACCGGAGCAAACAATTGGCCAACAAGTGACGACCCCACAATATGTGCCTCCAAATACGCAGCGTGATGCGCTGTCGCTTTGAGGTCTGTATATCCGTCCCCTGCCAGACCCCCCCGCCTCTGCCACAGGCGCTTTGCTTTGGCTGTGGGACACAGGCACAATCTCTGGATTTGCAATATACCGCAACTGTGTCACATTTGGAGATCGGGAACCCTGGCCCTGTGTCATACAATTCCCACGTTGTCAGTGGCCAAGAGCGTCCTCGAAACTTCACGGTCCGGGAGTGACCGAATGTGTGGCCTTTGTCAGCGCTGGTAAGGGAGTGGGCACCATTGGAGAAGTGGCTGCAACTGTGAGCAGTGGGACAGACAGTCTGCTCTCACCCACAACTCTGCCCCCCCGCCCCCGAAACCTTCCCATGTCCACACTTCACGTCTCCACACATCTCCACGAAAACGGACCAAGTGCGTTGAGCAGGAAGTACGAACGGGTGAACCAACTCCACCTCCGCATCTTCAACGCTTGCCTTACCCATGCCACCTCCTCCATCTTCCAGACCCCCCCCCCCCCCTGCCGTGCTGTTGGCGGTTCGGGCTCGGAATTAGATGTCTGCGCCCCCTCCCCCCAAGGCTTTTTTTTTGGCCTGGCAAATCATTGGTTTTGGAAGTCATTTTTGAAGGCACGTTTTTGGGGGGCTACCATGGAGGAAAGTCTGCACGGCGCGTGTGGTGCGCGCACGACCAACAAAGTCATGTGTATTCCGCCACAAGTCAGGCAGTGGTCCATATTGGCAGCGAACTCCGGCGTTGGGTCGGAAACCTGCGCATCTGGATCGGTTTCCAGATGGCAGGGGAAAATGGCAGCGTTACGGATGCCCCCCCCCCCCCAATATGTATCCCGGTTTATAGCATGCAGGCGATTGCTTTGAGCCCATCGTCCTTGCCGTGGGTTGGCTTTTGAAGCCAACCCTCCCTTCCCCCCTGCTTTGGCCCAGCTGTTTTAGGGTCTTGGGTCTGGAGTGCTTTGGCATGCATGCCTCCAAGGTGACGTGGGTTTGCGGCTAGAACGAGGTCGGTGCACTGGATGGTGAATATTTCAAGCGATTGAACATTCGACCTGAGGCCCGGCTGCTCGACGCGGTGCCAGAGCAGTACTGTCTGGAACTAGTGCCCGCACGTGGCGAATTTTTTGCCAAGCAATCCATGCTCGCAGGCAAACAATTATCTTGCGGACGACCATTACCCGGATGCTGTGGCGTCGTCCCAACCACAGCCAATGGGGATTTTGTGGGTTCACAGAGATGGCTCACTTTGGGTTGTAGGTGGTAGGGCAAAACATGAGCCCCTACCAGTACCCCCCCCCCCCCCCCAACATCCTGGGGTTTGGTTGGGTGGGGGGGGGATGAATACCCGAATCCTGCCGAAGGCCCAAAATCCCCCGACCCCCTGGGACCACGAGGCAATAGCCTGGTAGCACCGTGCGCTAGTGCAATTGCTGCTAATCTATGGTGCAGGAAGTCTGACGAGTAGTCACCGCGTTGACATGTCCTCAGCACGGATTGACACATGAGACCTGTGAAGGGCTATGGCTATGCCATTTTGATGTTTGCCCTCAGAGATATTGTACATGGGTACAACTGGACCAAGAAGCAATGATGATGATCACCATGTGAGCCGTGTACCACTGCTTGTTCCCTACATCATGCACAATCATGTGCGATATACTGATTGCATTTTGGGGCAAATTAGAAATTGTGGCTTGAAAATTGGGGAGCCCCTTGATCGCCGTGTGTGCTGCGCGATTTGGCCTTCTGGCTGGACCAAGGTCTTGTAGTCTGCACTTGTGGAACAAAGTATTAATGTGGTCGCCCACTGCCACTCAAAGATTGTTGTGTCGCCACAGTCCACACTCATTTGAAGTGTTAGGTACACTTCAGCACTGTCTGGAGACAAGGACAGCGAGGACAGCAGCACATGAAAGCCGTGTTCTGTTGTCTACGTTGCGGGTTTTGTTAGTCTGAGGAAATGTAGGAAACCACAGTGCACAATGGGAGATCGGTTTGAGGGGACGTTTGGAAGGGCTTTCACTTCGTAGAATTTCTGGGGCACTATGTTATTAGAAATAGTGCACAGTGCACATGCAGTGCAAGGATCTCCCCGTGAGGTTTGGTCATCCTGTTTTGGCTTGTTGCTTGGCTCTTCTTCAATTCGGTCGTTTTCATGGGGGCCTGAAATTTTGGTGACTACCATTGCAAGTCCTCTGCGTGCCCCCTGAAGTGGATCGCTTTGCCAAAACAACAGGCTTGTCAGGCTCCACCCGCACTCCTGCTTCTACTACCGCTTGAGTTCCTCAGTTCCCACAAATTGGTCGAGCAGACATGTGACGGTCCAAGTCCTAGCCTTCATCATGTGTGTGTGCGCGCGTGTGTGTGTATGTGTGCGTGCGTGCGTGCGTGCGTGCGTGTGTGTGTGTGTGTCAGCGATGTCAGTGAGACGCCACACCAAGGTGCTCACTAATGGAGAGGGGTGACTTGGCTGAACGCAAGTTGTAGTGAGCCCTGAGCACCAGTCGCTGCTGCATGTGTCGTGTCTGTGTGTTGCCTGTGTTAGTGTCTGGCCCTGGCTTGCGCTGCAGTTTGCGTTGCAGCACCTGAAGACAGCTCTGATAGCAATGCTCCAAGTGTGCACTCACTGTTTGCACGGTACTGTATGGTTTCCTACAAGCGTGTGTGTGTGTGTGTGCGTGTGTGAGTGTGTCTCTTGTGTGTGCAAGTGAGTATGAGATGAACCGGACACGAAAAGGCTTGGGTGCAGAAGATATGGAATTTCCAGGGGTACAACATCAAGGGGGGCACCAATGAGCTATGCGGAGTTAGGAGGGAATGCATGGGGGTACGGGGGCACTGGGAACTCGCATGAATAGGAAGCGCCATGAGAGAGAGTGCTGGAAGCATGCTGTGATTGTTGGGGGCATCTGTTGCTGGGGTGGCTGTCAATGAGTTGGGCAGTGTGGTATTGATATTGATGGTATCCTGCCTTCTTCTGCAGGGTGGGAGGTCAAAGGGAAAGGGGTGGGCCAAGATTGAAGGGCATGGAGGCAGGAGGAGCCAAGGGCCTGGGCCTGGCTAAGCTCTGCTGGTCTTGGCAAACATACCACCACCCCTGTGCTGGCACTGCCTCGTCTGAGGATAGTAGCTCCATCTGGCCTTTGTTTTTCTGACAGCAGCTTTTCTGGTCAGATGGCATGGGAAGACGTGCTGGGTCATGGATATAACTGGAAGCCACATTGTACTTGAGCATTGAACCCACTGCTTGTTCGAGTATTATTTTCAGCCACAGCTAGTGGTGCAATGGTTCACCACTGGTGAGCACATCCCTGCCATAAATTGATGTTTCTAGCTTCCTTTCAGAAACTTGGGCACTCCAAATCAAATAGGACATTGCTTGGAATGATTACAGAACCTGTGCCAATCTGTCGTGTCTATCTGCAAACAATTTTCTTCTGGCATCACACAGGCATCGAGGTGCATTTCGCGCACAATTTTCTTGTTGCTTGACATTTGCGTGAAAGCACAGCCTTACTACTGCTCAACATGTACTGCTGATCAGACTGTTACTTTGCTTGATTTCACCCGTGCTTGCACAAGGGGTTGGTGGGTATTTACATGGTGAAACAAACCTGAACTGAAAATCTTTGTTGTCTCATGCCTTTCCGTGCGTTTTGTTTTGGTGGCATGCCCACCAAGGGCCTTTACATACAAAGATCTGCTCATATGTGAGGTCATTGGAGCTACCATTTTAAGTGCACCTGCTACGTACCTTTCTAAGACCCACGCATCAGATAAGAATGATTGCGATTCCCAGCATATTTTCATTTTCAAAGGCACGCAGCCCAAGACCGAAGCCGGAGGGACCCGCCAGGGACAACCCTATCGCGGGGCCCCGAACGGGTACGACGCGGAGCGAGCCCAGCGCCCCTGCCTCGGCAGGGGCCAGCGGCAGGCACCATGAGCCCGGTTCTCGGCCGGCCTCCACGTGCCCCGCGCAGCCGCGCAGTAAATCCGGGGGCGAGAGCCCACATGGTGGGGGAAGGCACCACGGCGACGGGAAAGCCGACCTGAGCACCGAGAGCGACCGGACCGGACGAGGAGCAGCGCACCAACGCGGGGCCAAGAGGCACGCCAGAGAGGCACGCCGCCGGCCACAACCACGGCACAGGACCGGGTGCCAGGAAACGACGGCCGCCGGGTGCCGCAAACCCGGACAGCGCGCACCACACGCACACAACCAAGGCACAAGAGGCGGTGCCAAGCAACACCCCAAGCCGGCGAGGGGCGCCCACCAAGAGGCACCCCGCCGCCCCGCACGGAACGCGGAGCAGCGAGGCCGTGGAGAAGCGGAGTAGCAGCCAAGAGGACAAGGCCGATGTCAAGCAGGGAAGCGGTGACGAGGCCAAGGAGAGCCAAGGACGAGAACAACAAGGGCAAAACAAGAAGGAGCAGCCAAAGCCCCACGACAGCAACAAGCGGAGAAAAGGGTTCTGACGCCCCGGAATGGATCATCCGGGGCGGAACAAGCAGCAAGAGCCGCCTTCCCCCGGACTGGATCATCCGGGGACAATTGGCGGGCAGACGCTCCGGGCTGGAACATCCGGGGCGGAACAAGCAGCAAGAGCCGCCGCCCCCCGGACTGGATCATCCAGGGGCGGGTGGCGGATGACGCCCCAGACTGGATCGTCCGGGGAAAAGTGGCAGATGCCCTGGGCAAGATTGTCCGGGGCGGATCATGCATGAGGAGCCCCGACCCCCCGGACAGGTCCGGAAGGAGCACAAAGGACAACGCCATGGGGATGTAGAGAAACAGTGAAGGGGACGAGGCCGAGGAGATGCAGTGCAGCATGGATTGGGACGGGGCTGTGGAGAAGCACAGAGGCAGACCAGAGGATGAGGCCGCGGTGATGCACAGAAGCAGCCATGAGGGCAAGGCCGTGGTGATGCAGAGAAGCGGAGATGAGGACGAGGCCGAGGAAATGCAAAGAAACCATGATGAGGACAAGGCCGTGGTGATGCAGCAATGCACACAAGGGGACCAGGCCGTGGAGGAGCTGAGCAGGAGCCAAGAGGACGAGGCCGAGGAGAAGCAGTGAAGCAGCGAAGAGGCGGAGCCCGTGGTGATGCAGTGAAGATGACACCAGGACGAGGCCGTGGTGATGCAGCGATGCGGTGACGAGGCCATGGAGTGCGCTGGACGGGATCATCCGGGGCAAAAGAAGAAGGAGCGGCCAAAACAAAACAACCACAACAAGCGGAGAAAGGAGTCCAAACGCCCCGCACTGGATCATGCGGGGCGGAACAAGCAGCAGGAGCCGCCGCCCCCCGGACTGGATCATCCGGAGACAAGCGGCGGCTAGACGCCCCGGACTGGATCATCCGGGATGGAACAAACAGCAGGAGCCGCCGCCCCCCGGACTGGATCATCCGGGGACAAGCGGCGGCTAGACGCCCCGGAGGGGATCATCCGGAGCGAATCAAGCAGCAGAAGCCGCCGCCCCCCGAACAGGATCATCCAGGGACAAGTGGCGGCGGACGCCCCGGACTGGATCACCCGGGGTAGAACAAGAAGAAGCGGCCACAACCCACAGGACTGGAACATCCGGGGAAAAGTGGCCAGACGCCTAGGGCAGGAGTGTCCGGGGCGGATCCAGCAGGAGGGGCCCCCACCCTCCGGACAGGAGCGTATAGGGGAAGGGGCCAGAAGCGAAGGAAACATCAGGCCGAGGCCAAGGTGGAACAGCGATGGAGACATGTTCGGGAGCAGCACAAAGGACTACGACATGGCGAAGCAAAGAAACAGTGATGGGGACGAGGCCGAGGAGATGCAGTGCGACAAAGATGAGGCCGGGGCGGCGGTAAAGCACAGAAGCAGTCTTGAGGAAGAGGCCGTGGTGATGCAGAGATACAGCCATGAGGGCAAGGCCGTGGCGATGCAGAGAAACGGTGTTGCGGACGAGGCCGTGGGGAGGCAGTGAAGCAACGATGAGGACAAGGCCGTGGTGATGCACTGATGCACACAAGTGGAAGAGGCCGTGGTGATGCGGAGCAGCACCTAAGTGGACGAGGCCATGGTGAAGATGTGAAGCAGCAAAGAGGCGGAGCCCGTGGTGATGCAGTGAGGCACAGACCCAGACGAGGCTGGGGTGATGCAGCGATGTGGTGACGAGGCCAAGGAGTGCCTTGGAATGGATCATCCGGGGCACAGCAAAAAGGAGCGGCCAAAACACGACGAAAACAACATCCGGTGAAACGAGAACGGATGCCCCGGACAGGGTCATCCGGAGCGGATCAAGCAACAGGAGCCGCCGCCCCCCGGACTGGATCATCGAGGGACAAGCGGCGGTATGGTGCCACGGACTAGATCATCCAGGGCTGAACACCTGTCTACGCAAGAACCGGGCCTCACAGGCCGCGCAGAGGCGGGCCTGGTTATCTGAGTATAGTAGGCCACACGTGAGTGCCGGCAGCTACGCCTCTTTGCATTCCCACCAGGCATGAAGCACTCCTTCCGCACGCCGGACACGTAGGGTGACGAGGTGCACAATGGGCCGCGCACCCTGCAAAACCAAGGGCGGAGTCACATGAACAGCAAAAAGCCCGAGCCACGAAAGGCGGGAACAAAAGAGTGAAGCACCCTTCACCAGGAATGGCGGGGAAACAACAATTGAAGAGCCCTCCCCTTGGAAACGGAGGGGTTGGACGTCTACATCAAGGTCACCACGTACACAAGCGGGGCAGGTATGTAGAGCACTCTAGCCCTCCAAGTGCTAGCACGGGTGCGTGTAGTGGCGTCCTTGCTAGGCCACAGCCGGAAAAAGGAAGCTGCGTTCTCGTGCCTAAACACAGATAGATCACTAGGGCCGCCCACCCTGCAAAACCAAGGGCGCAGATCACACACACAGCAATACGCCCAAACCAGGTATGGCGGGGACACAAGAATAAAGGACCCTCGCTAGGAATGGCGAGAGAGAAACAGCAGAAGGGCCTACCGCCAGGTCTGAACGACAACGTCAAGGACATCAAGACCACATGCGGTGCGCGCATACAAAACACACCACCCTCCAAGCCCCAGCAGGGGTACATGTAGTGGCATCCCTGTTGGGCCACAGCCGCTTAGAGGCGCTGTGTTCTTGTGCCATTACACAGGTAGGTCAATGGCACCTAGACATGGAAAAGGTGGCTAGAGGCTCCGGACTGGATCGTACGGGGCTGGTCAGGAGAACGCAACATGTGCGCGGCAAAAGGGGACGAGATAGGAGCGACCCGTGCCAGGATCACAAAACGGTCCAACATTAGGAGGCCCGCGCCACTGGGTTGCTGGCGGCCCGGTGGTGTATAAACACGGGATGAGGGATGGGATGAGGGGACGGGGCCAGGAAAGGGATGCGGCAAGGGCCGCACAACGGCCCCTTGGGATCGGGAAACCACAGGATTCGGGGAGTGGGTCGCTGACAAGATGTGGAAAGGGGGAACGGGACAATGCAAGGTTGCGAACAAAATAGAGCAGGGAAAATAGGGCGACAAAAAGCGCCAAGCAACAGCCCCGTGGGACTGGGAAACCAGCCGCCATGGAGTCGTGAACCATGGGCCAACCATGGGGAGCCTGACCACGGGAAGTTGGAAAAATGCCCTGAGCACCGGGACGGCCGTGAGGTGTCCGCAGGGGTGAGGGTTGACCGTGAGGCCCCCGGGTCAATGGCCTGAGTACACGTAGGTTCACGCGTGAGCGGAACCCGGGGGAACGTGAAAACGGTCGCCCTCTGGCCTCCAGCCGCGGATGGACCAAAACCAAGTGCATCCGGGAGCCGAGTGGCTACTCCAGCCCGTGAGGGATGGGGAGTGGTGGAACGTGGCTGACAGCAATCATGCGCTGTCGGCGACGGGCTATCCACAGTAAACCCGCCTGCATGCACTTTGAAGGCTATGCTAGGGGGGGAAGGCCGGAGGATCCTTCGACGGGGGACCGGATGGAGCTGAGACCGTGAGGACAGCAACAGAAGGAAACCTACCGCCGGTCATGAGCCCAAGGGAACCTGGGTGAAGTTCTCGGCTGTGAGGTGAGACGGGGGTCGCGAGAAGACCTGATGGTGGAGAGCTCCCCTTCCCGCCAGAGGCGGCCACCATGGAAAACAAACAAGGATATGTCAGATGAGGCTGCGGACGCCGCCGCCCTTACTTACTTACTTACTCGTTTGAAGTGTTAGGTACACTTCAGCACTGTCTGGAGACAAGGTCAGCGAGGACAGCAGCACATGAAAGCCGTGTTCTGTTGTCTACATTGCGGGGTTAGTTAGTCTGAGGAAATGTAGGAAACCACAGTGCACAATGGGAGATCGGTTTGAGGGGACGTTCGGAAGGGCTTTCACTTAGTAGAACTTCTTGGGCAGTATGTTATTAGAAATAGTGCACAGTGCACGTGGCACGCAAGGATCTACCCGTGAGGTTTAGTCAACCTGTTTTGGCTTGTTGCTTGGCTCTTCTTCAATTCAGTCGTTTTCATGGGGGCCTGAAATTTTGATTACTACCATTGCAAGTCCTCTGGGTGCCCTCTGAAGTGGATCGCTTTGGCAAAACAATAGGCTTGTCAGGCTCCACCCGCACTCCTGCTTCCACTACGGCTTGAGTTCCTCAGTTCCCATAAGTTGGTCGAGCAGACATGTGACGGTCCAAGTCATATTTTGTGTTTGTGCGTTTGTGTGTGTATGTGTGGGTGCGTGTGTGTGTGTGTTTGCGTGTGTGTGTGTGTGTGTGTGTGTGTGTGTGTGTGTCAGCGATGTCAGTGAGACGCCACACCAAGGTGCTCACTAATGGAGAGGGGTGACTTGGCTGAACGCAAGTTGTAGTGAGCCGTGAGCACCAGTTGCTGCTGCATGTGTCGTGTCTGTGTGTTGCCTGTGTTAGTGTCTGGCCCTAGCTTGCGCTACAAGTTGCGTTGCGGCACTTGAAGACAGCTCTGATAGCAATGCTCCAAGTGTGCACTCACTGTTTGCACGATACTGTATGGTTTCCTACAAGCGTGTGTGTGTGTGTGTGTGTGTGTGTGTGTGTGTGAGTGTGTCTCCTGTCTGTGCAAGTGAGTATGAGATGAACCGGACACGAAAAGGCTTGGTTGCAGAAGATATGGAATTTCCAGGGGTACAACATCAAGGGGGGCAACAATGAGCTATGCGGAGTTAGGAGGGAATGCATGGGGGTACGGGGGCACTGGGAACTCGCATGAATAGGAAGCGCCAGGGAGAGAGTGCTGGAAGCATGCTGTGATTGTTGGGGGCATCTGTTGCTGGGGTGGCTGTCAATGAGTTGGGCAGTGTGGTATTGATATTGATGGTGCTGAGACGGTGCTGAGATGGTGCTGACTATGGTGCTGAGACATAGCACATCAAAGAGACCCAGTAAGGCAATATCTTACGGACAATGTCTTAAAGAATCCAGGGGAACACAGCAGGTGCAGAAAATCATCATATGCGCGCATTATGCCCATCAGGACCACACAACCCCCATCCCAAGGTTTGAATAGGGAAGCACAGAGATACATCGTGTCATGGGAGGAGGACATCAGGTGCGATATGCCTTCGCCAGGTATATCCCTGCCACCAGGCTGCATGTAGCTCGCCAATGTCCACCAAGACCCCCCGTCGCTGAAGTGCATGCCACAGGTGGGGTATCACTGTTTCAATGGTTTTAAATCCTAGTTCGGTGCATACGGAACGCACATTTGTCGCCACATCAGACGCAGATAGCGTGCACAAAGGGCATTTGGAGGCACACCCAGGCACGAGGGATTTCATAACACTTCTGCAATCTAGAGACCAGGGGTCGAGCCATCTCCTGTATGGCTCCGAATTCCGTTCTGACTGCTCAAGCGTTTTAGAGGGCACGGTCATGCTGGGCCCCTTGTTGGTAACACGAATTGTGCTCTCCAATACTTCCATGGCGCTCCCATATCCTTCTACCTGCACGGGGATAGTGTACAGCGTACTTAGGGCGTCACAGCACAGAAGCATAAAGGGGAACACGGTTCCAGGTGGCCCGCATACATAAATCTTAGCCCACGCAAACTGCACCCTGTTTTGCGCGCCGAACGCGCAAAAAAGGACCGGTTCGCAACAGGGCAAAAAACTATTTTTTTGGATGTTTCATGAACGTGATTTTAGACGTAGTGAAATAAATTGCTTTTTTCGTGTTGTGCAACTCCGTGTTCCTCAATGTGACGTTTTTTACATTTCTCTGGCGTTCTGAGTGCGCGAGGCCTCGCGCACTCAAGATAGCGAAAGCAGAGTTTATCACGAAACGTAACAACCCGTAAGGACTGGCTTTTGCGGAAATACGCAGCTCCCACACGGTATTAAAATTAGGATTGTGTTGACCAGGGAGCATTGGAAGTGTATGGCTGTCGGACTTCCCATGTTAGGGGAAACACATGTACTGTAAAGTGAAAATAAAATACAAATTTAAGCAACCTGAGTGCGCGAGGCCTCGCGCACTCAGGTCACGTTATGTATTGAATTTTCAGACTGGATGTGACGCGTACAATTGCAGGTACAGTACGAGACGGACAAACACGTTTGATTTTTCCGGTGTATATGTGTGTAGACACCATGTTGATCAGATTCAACACGGTATAGAACATTGTTTCCCCGGAAACAATCAGTGCGCGAGGCCTCGCGCACTTAAATGACAGAAGAAAATGAAAAAGCGATCAAGCTAGGCTACGCCGGTATTTACATTCCCCTTCACGTCTACCACCTGTGACAGTCGATTATACATCGGTAACCTTCGTCATATTTTTCAGGGGATCAGGGGAATGATTTGCTTTTTTCCAACAGCCACTCGATGGTAGACGTGTCCGGTTTTAATAGCGGCGTAGCCTTCGTTGACCGATAGACATGGTTTTTTTTCCAACTGGGTTTAAAGACGGACGCAGAACAGGAAATTGTGGTTGCGAAAACAGTTTGCGGTTACTGGGAACGGAGCGCACGCAGACACCAAATCCAATTTGCGGCGACAGCACACGCACCAGAATGACGACAGGAAAAGGCCAGATGTTTTCTAATACATTTTTTTTAAAGGTCGCTGTGCGAAACGATAACCAACATATGTGCGCAAATATAATTCCACAGAGAAAGACGCAAAATGCCACTTCGAGCCAGAAAATCCGTAGAGCAACGCATGATTGCAGAAGTAAGCAAAGGAGCAGCAGCACTACGAGAGGCATGCGCGGCAGAACCAGCATACCAAACAGCAGGTGACCTATGGAAAGGACTGAAACGGAACGACCTGGCGGCGCAACTGGTGTTAACATTTGCACAGCGACTCAGGTTCAACAAAAGAACGCGCCACAGTTTACCAGCAGCTAAACGACAGGAGGACAAGCGCTGGGTGCGCATTTTGCAACAGGAGGGCTGGAACCTGTACCTGTTGATGCGTCAACGGGCAGTACCAAACAGGAAAAAACCGGAAAACACAACAGGGTACCTGACGCAAACAGAAAGACGAACAAAAGTACGACTCGGGCAAGCAGACGCTGCCGCAGACACAGTGGACGAACAGGCAGCAGCAGCACTTAAAGCAACTTGGTCACTGGTGCTTTCGTCGTGTTGCGTGCTGTGGATAGACAACTGGTACCGGGCACAATACACGACACACCCAGACGAAAGTGACCGGTCGCAAAACTGTACTGCAATGGCAGTACTTCAACTGAAACAGAGGCCCACGTATTGGGCAGGACATCCAGCCATTGAGGAACTGGCAGCACGGATAACGACAGTCGCAAGGGCTCTGCAACAGCGTGAACGGAGAATCCACCAGACATTGCGTGACATGGGGTATGCAGATGGGTGTACACCAGACGCTGGAAACGTGAGAGCGCCGTTGGATGTGAGGAGGGATGCAAGGACTGTACAGGCACCGGTGTGGCGCCCGTTTGCCCTGTCCAAAGAGAAGGTAACTTGTGGTGTTGGTCTGTTAAACTTGTTACACTTTGCAAGGGACGTAGCACAACAGACAAACAGAGTTCTACCGCTGTTGGTTGACGAAAACATACACTACAGGGTACTAAAGTTGTTGTACGGTGCCAAGAACCAACGATGGAACATGCGTGCATACCTGCGTTACGTGCCTGTAGTTTACGGTGTCTGGCATGCCTACAAGTTCGTTGTTACTCATACTTTTCGGGTGTTCTGGCCTATTCTAACCTACCTACGGAAAGGTCTGCTACGACCTGGTTCCACCATACTATCATACCCCAAACTGATAGTTATGGAAAAAACTATTGCTGCGCTGATGCTTGCCACACCCCGAATACTACGCCCGTATCGGCGCAAGGCACAAGCTGCAACCGCGATCAGTGGTCGTGACACTACGCATGCCAACAGGGCAGCAGTGGCAAACGCAGTCTTGCATTTGTTGTCGGATTGGTGCCCGTTGTTGTTGTACTTGGGTCACCTGGTACGGGAGTGCAATTGGTCGGGGGAAAACAACGCTACAGGGACACGAGCTCAGGAGGTGTTGCAGTTGAGTTTGTGTCTGTTGCGGAGGCTGCGTCGAGGACCGTGTGACACCATACTGAAGTACGAGCGCACAATCATGTGCACATTGTTGTACAACAGCAAGTGGCACCAGGACCTGCCCGGTCAGGCACACTCAGAGGAGTTTGGAGAAGGGATGTTGAGCAAGCTGGTGCGGGACAAGGCGAGAAACACGGGTTCTGTTACTGTTCAGGAGGTGGAAAACCATTACTTGTTGCTAAAGGTTGGTCCTGGTGGAAAACGCGTGGGGGTGCAAAACGTTCCCAAGAACCTGGTACACAGCATGCGACAACGACTGACCAGATTTTTGGCGACAGACCGGATATGCATGGCCTATGTGGAATGGGAGTCGGACAGAGTAAGCACGGTTGCACCTTCTTGGCCGCGGAGGTTACCGAGATTTCCGCCCTCACCTACACAACCCCTCGGTTACGACCACTACCGGCTACTTGGTCACAGCGTACTAGATGCCCTCATTGACCAGAAAACAAATCCCACCAACCAACTGAAACGGAAACTGGATGCTGTTGTGGGACAGAGAACAGATATGGATGCCGACAGACAGGAAGCAGCAACACGCAACGTGCGGCAACGCTTGCGGTAACTGACACCCGCAGTGCGCGAGGCCTCGCGCACTAAACGTTATGAAAACAGGTATGTAATGCGATGTGAGTGCGCGAGGCCTCGCGCACTGAGTACTTCGCTAAGTGCCGTGGATTAAGTCACAACAAAGACGTTTGTGGAACAGATTTCCGAAAACGACCTGCAAAATACCGTTTCGACTGATTTCAGAGTTCAAATGACCGTGTTTCATGTCATGCCATTTGCCCTTTTCAGGTATTGTTTGGCATCATGAGTGAACCAGGGTCGCCAGAACGTCCAGTAACAGACGCAGAGGCCATGGAGTCGTCACCAGGGACCGACCACGGGGACACGCCGAAGAAAGGACGCAAGAAGAAGGGTGAGAAGAAAGCAATACCGGAGATGAAGCTCACAGTCGAAGTGGCACAGTGGCTGCGGCAGGAGAATGGTAAAGCCGTGAAGGTAAAGATTGCTGATTTGAAAATTGACAAGACCAAGGAGCGCGGACAGATCCGATCCATCAACTATGACGACGTTGCCAGAAAAGTGGCAGGATACCAAGCACTGCCACCAGCTGGACCGTTGCGCATAACGGCGTGGGAGGATGGTGGTATGACTCGCTTCGCTTTCGATCGAAGACGGTTCTTCTTTTTGCTTCGGTACATGATTTGCTTTGCAGATGGCTCCCTTTACGTTCTGAATGGTCAACATGGCACAGAAACATGCAGAAAGATTCAGCAACAGCGTCTCGAAGAAGGCAAAGAATTGGACGATTGGCAGGAGTTTTGCTACGTTGACATTCTGAAGTACGAAACGCCTTGGAGGATCCGTGCCAAGGTTGCAGGATTGCAACAAGCTGGCAGCCAGTCTGTGACGTGGATTCCGCTGTCCGAGGCGCTGGACAACATGTTGTTGTACATTGAGGATCAGAAGCGGGAAAAAGAGCCACAAGATTTCGAGAGGTTCAAGATTGCTGTTGTCCAAGCTGCCGTCAACTCTGCGTTTCTTGCACCCGAGGCTTTGGAGGAAGCAGGACATACAGTATGTATTCGTGTATCGCACGGTTACAGTGCGCGAGGCCTCGCGCACTCCATGACACTGTCTCCCCCCGCAGGACTCGACATTCAAGAATTGGAGGGACATCTTCTCCCTGGCGTATTACTGCGGCCGTGAGGCGGTTACTGGTATGAGGAACCTCGAGAGTAAGAGCAAGAAAGAGGACGTTACAAGGAATGCCTTCAAGAGGCTGGAGGGGCTGCATCTACCGAGCCTATTGCAGAAAGTCTGTGCGCACATGAACCTGAAGGACTCGACCTTGAAGACCACCCAGAACTACATTGACGCGCAGATTACGGAACAATGGGTTATTTTCCATCTTGACCATCCGGACAATACGCAGCATGTCAACCAGACCGCAGGTATGCGTCAGTGTCGCAGCTGCAGTGCGCGAGGGCTCGCGCACTTCACCACGTTTGTCACATCCGTACAGCTGCCGATGCGAAGATCCGAGCAGAAGTCGCAGCACTGGGCACGCCGCAATTGAAAATTGGGCTTGGAAATTGGGGTTATTGGGTGGACGCAAAAAGTACGAAGTTTCGGTCGCCCTGGCCAAAATGGAAGACGTTGCTCACTGCACCTCTGTGGCGCACTGGGGACAAGGGCGCACCTCCATTACCACAGACGTTGGCCGTGCGGAAACAACTGCAAAGGAAGGTTGAGGCACCATCATCGGCACCTTCACAGACACAGCTCAGTAATGGCGATGTGATCAATGTCTCCAAGTCGGACGAGCAAGGGATCAAATACGCTTTGACAGCCTGCCGTATTGAGAATATTGAAGAGACACCGCCAGGCCGTTTCCGGGATCTGCAGTACCCGTTGTGGATCATCAACGCTGACCTTTTCATTGAATACGACTCTCCAGGATTTGTTCCGAAGTGGCTGTTCGATGTGATGATGCTGGGGAAAGACGTCATTTTCTATGGCGAGGCTGATGTTGTGCACCGTATTGGCCGCGAAATGCAGAGGCTCTGGCGTATGGAGAAGGACAAGGATCCAACCACAGTGCCATTCTACCATGTTCGGTTGCCGGTGTACTCTTGGTTATCGGGTCCCGTGACCAGCAGTACGTATCAGTTCGACGAGCACTGTATGTGGATCGGAACAACGAGTCGCTGGGATAAGCAGGTATATCTGCTTCTTTCGATTGTTACGATGCCGTTGTGTGCGCGAGGCCTCGCGCACTGCGGCCTCCGTTATTCGTCTATATTCATCACATTTACAGTTGCCGAACTATGTGTCGTATTCCGCTGGACATTTCGAAGAGATGCAAGAGAAGAACCTCGGCGGTTTCATGCCTCTGATTCACGTGCTGTGGTACCTGGACAGATACGTTTTGTGCAGTGGGCTTCCTGATGCAGTGGTTGTTGTGGACGACACGCCTGCCATGGCCGCAAAGATTGCGATGTCTGACCTCAAAACTAAAGTGGCGTTTCTGGCTGTGTCAACGATCAAGCAAAAGGACCTAGGGAATGCCGTTGGAGGTGCTCTGCAGCATGCAATCGTGATGCGGTACATGCTGGAGGCCGATCAGACGGAGCAGGGAGCAACAGCTGCAACTTGGGATACTCAAGAAGAGTGGCTCCAGCGTGGCATTCCACTGTGGGTTTTGGACAGCAAACGAGGGCATGAAGGGCACCAGCAGGTGCATGCTGCAGAAGCCGTCCAGCAAGATGTCGTGACTGAGGCCCCCGCTGAAGACACTGAGCCTGGTGCGCCTACACCTACCTTGCCAATGCAAGCCAAGATGAAGAAGACTGCCAAAGTTGTACCAACTCAGGGTACTGCAGCCGGAAAAGGAACACCCTCGAGTACCAAGAAGCAAGCAAAAGGGAAAGAGAAGGAATCGGACAAGCCCGCGGAATCAGACGACGACGATACTGACGAGGAGTCAGAAGAAGACGATCTGGAGCAAGTACTGGAGACCCAGCAGAAGCGCAAGCGGGCATCCGCCTCTCACTTCGATGCAAGCAGCCCCGACTCTGGTAAGGAACAGTCCAAGAAGAAAGCGAAGACTGCTGCCAGTGCTACTGCAGAGTTCAAGCCGCCCTCGCGTTCTGGTACCCTGCCGTCTCGAGGTACCGTTGCCTCTCCAAGTGGGACAAGTACAACAGCAAGAAGCCTGGGTTCCAGGTTGGCTAAGGTTGCTGGACCGAAGAAGAAGTAAGTCACCATTAACCCAAGTGTTACGCCTCTTTTTGCAGTCATGAGTGCGCGAGGGCTCGCGCACTCGCCTTCGACGCGAATGCAATTATATGCCCTTAAAGGGTTGTACATTTTTGCCAAGCTTTTATCTCAGTGTTTGTACGTTGTGCACTTCGTGTCCTGTTTTTGTTGCCCTCTGTACACAATTGTTTCCATGACCTTGAGTGCGCGAGGCCTCGCGCACTCAGGTACACAAAAAAGCAATTTATTTCGCAGGACAAACATAGGTGCAACTGGAGACCCGCAGAATGTCATATTTTGAAAATGAGCTCCCGAACAGGCACGCACCAGTTGGCTTTTGAAATACAAAAACGACAAGATTGGTAAAACACACCCCTCAAATCAGACAAAATAATAGTTTATTTTGATAAGCAAAAAGTGGAAAAAAGCAGCAAATTGGGTAAAATTGTATTTTTTCGGTGGCATCTGGGTCATGTGTGTTGCAAATGTCCAAAAAAAATAGTTATTTGGGCGGTCATTTTTTAGGTCCTTCTCTTCCAAAAGGGGGTGCAGTTTGCGTGGGCTAAGTAAATGTTATCCTTACAGCGCATGTGGAACACTGCGCTTCCAAACAGGGAGATGTGTGTGTTTTGCGTCCCTTTACACATCAAAGAGAGCGAGGAAAGTTGGCTGGATAGTTTGCCCCCCATAGGCACGCCCATGTGCTGAGATAGTACATATTCCCCCGCACAAAAAAGATTGTTAAACCAGAGCTCCAAGTCCACAAAATCGCGGTGGCAGTCGACAGGGATGTAGGGGTAGACGTCCGTCCCGGGGGCCCTGTGGAGGCAGTAAAATTTTTTATCGATGGTAGAGATAGAGACAAAAAGTACGGACCTGCTCCTGCTCCGGTATCTACCCTGGTTTGGGGGCACAAACTGATCCAGTCGCTCAATCATATAGTCGTATGATTCAACTAGAAGTCCCTTGTCAATATTGAGGAACATGTCCTCAAGATCGAGTTCCCCCAGTTCCCAGTCCGCCGTATCATGTGATTGCTGTAGCATGGCATCATTGACATTGCGGAAATGTTGCAAAACGCCCGGCATTGTGAAGGCTTCACAATTTTCAAGCATAGAGGCCAATTGTTGGACCAAAACACTCAGGGCCCGGCTCATCCGGGTCCCTAGGTTTTGTAGGGGGTGTCCAGCATGGGAAATGATTGGGCGCACCTTGATGTAACCTAACATAGGCGCCCCATTCTTGTTCAAAGGCACTTTCTGCAATGTGACAAAGGGCATAGGACTGTGCAAGGGTGGGGTCGGCGTAGGACTGGAGTACGGTGTACCTCGGGCTATCAATACAATGCTCTGTGAAAAGGCGTGCGCGTAGTAGGCCACAGTGTGCCACATGCACACTTGCATTTTTGTCCAACGGACCCCAAGACAGCCATGGGTGCGCATTGCGCACATCATGCACAGTCTGTGGGTGTGTACGGGGGTCTGCACTTGCTTCCAGCTCCCGTTACATGCTTTTTCCCTGTTTCCAGAAGGCATGCTTCATTGCCAACCAGACCTGGGGTTGAAGTTGGGGCAGGGCACGCGAGAGGATGCGAGAAGTGTCATGGACGCAGCTAAAAAATGTGCTCGGGGAGGAGAGGGTGGGATTCATCATACACTGGGCCAAAGTGCGGCGGTGTAATAAATTTGGGTACAGGATTCCTATGTCAGGGTCCATAGCCCGCATGACGATGTCGTTCATGGGGGCGGGTCGGCATATGGTAGGGTACTGGGCACATGGACAGGAAGCGTTCAGGTCTCGCTGCAGTGTAGCTGGTGTGTATGTGAAACGCAGGCGATACAACAAATTGCCCACAGATGCAGAGCGTCGGGGCTTGATCATGAGTCTATTCATGTAATACTGTTTCAGGCAATGGGGGGCAGGGCTCTGGCGGATAACCCAGCGTGTCATGTCCACAAATGAACCACACAGCTGACGGCAAGAACCAAGCAAACGCACTGGCATTTCCTTCAAGAGTGAAACTTTTTGGTGTGTACATTCCCTGCGTAGTCGTGCAAGCACAGGCTCAAAGAGTTGACGCCATAAACGGACGCCCACGTGATGTTCGGACACCGCCACCAAACCCAGAGCCTCCTTGGCGCTTAGCGTTAGGAATGCAGATTCGCAGCGAATTCAATTTAAATTCGCCCAATTCGTTGCGAATTCGTTTGCAGCGCGAATGCGCTGCGAATTCGGACTGAAATTTTTAGTACTGCGAATTCGGGGCGAGTTCGCGCTGCGAATTCGCAGGCGACGGCAAAATGATCACGCGTGCGCCGTCTTTTCTCCAGATGAAAAACTAACTTTGAACTGTGCGATGCAATAATTTTTTTGACTTGATACAATGAAAACTATGATGCTTCTGCGTCGATTGAGCCGTTGATTTTCTTGTCCGGTGCCTGCTTACCCGCTTTCGAAACCAAAATTTACTTTTCGGTTTTGAACACACCGCTGTGTCCGCCTAGCTCCATCGAACACGGCGGTACCCTCCATTCTCCCCAGAAGTCCACCAGTTTGGAGAAAAACCCGTCCCGAACTTTTGATTTTCGACTTTTTTTGTCTGATTTTTGACAGTCAAAATGTGTTGCCCCTTGGCAACCACGCACTGTCGGGCGTGTGTGGAAGGAGACGCAGCCGAGAGCAGCCCGACGCAGCCACAGTGAGGCCCCGGGCACCCACAACGACGTGCACGGAGCTAATGACATGCACCCAGCTGCACCCAGCCAGCGCACCTGCTCCAACCTCCCTATAAGGACCCGTCTTTTTTTCAAATCGTGAAGCTGTAGCTTCAGAGGGGGGGGGGGGGGTTGGGGCCGGCTTCACGGCTGGAGAAATTTGTGCAATGCCAAATTTGGACCTGATTTGGCGGATTTGGGGCCTGTGGTGGCGGCGCGCTCCCTGCCTTCGGCGGCGCGCTCACAGCAGGCCAGCCCATCGACGGCCTTAACAACGATGCTAATAGTGTTAGTTCTATCCAATTGCCAATTAGGACACGATTCGGAAACAAGGGTGACTCCGGTGGATGATAGAAGGCCCGGAGTTAAGGATCTGGCTAAACCCTGGTGTGGTGCCTCAGCCCACACCGGCTGTCCCCCTTGGGTGCATCAATGCACTTGGGAGGGGACTGGTACACGTTAATGGGCGCATTTGCTTCGGCTTTTGCCACGCCTACGTGTATGGGGGATCACAAGTCCCTTGAAGCCGGAGGAGCCCGAGTGGAAGATGAGTGGACTAGGAGGCAACTGAGGTAGGCGCATCGTTGTTAAGGTACGAATGGGTGGATGCTCTGCAACATGACTCATGCGAGTGCCACAATTGTACGATTCTGCCTCAAATGCCTTGCTGAATTCTGAGCTGCAATAGCATTCACCATGTGAGTGCCACACAATGCACAATTGTCTCAAGTTGCAGGATTTGTCTTGATTTGTTTTGAAGTGCACTGGTGTTGATTCCGTATATGAATGCACAGCCTTGCTTTGATTTTGGTTGTAGACTTCGTAGAAGCCTTCCACTCTGCCTTGTGTTTTTGTTGGATTCCGATTTGCGTTGCATTGCTATGGCATCTAAAATCGGCGACGTCAGCCGTGCGACCCGGGCCTCCCTACTGCGCGCGAACGGTGTTTATTGATTGTAGGAAGGTGCGCCTTTGCTTCACTTTTGTTTGTAGAGGTCGTAGGAGCCTCGCACAAGGAGTGGTTTTTTTCCTGTGTACTAGTGAGCAGAGCCGTGGCTTCTTGAGCAGTTCAGGTGTGATTCAGGTGTCGTTGACATTTAGATAACTCCATTGGATGTCTACTGTTGTTTCCAGTCGTTGAGGTGACTCCGACGCAAATGATCAATGAGGTCACACTTTGGTGTCCATTAATGCTTCAATTGCTTGTGTTTTGTTTGTGGGTTCCAAAAGGGAGGGCGTTTTCATGTGCAACACTGGTTAGTAAAGGAATACGCAAAGCTGGTAGGCAACCACTTGCAGATTTGGTCGGGCAGCTTCACCGGGAGGGGGGGGGGGGGGGTCTTGGCCTTCTGAAGCTACAGCTTCAGGTTTTGAAAAAAAGACGGGTCCTAAGCTATGTACATAGCCCCTTGTAGCCCTCGCGTATCCTTGACAGCGGTACCCTCCTTACCCTTCCCGGTGCCGTGTATGCTCTCTCTTAGATGACTTCAAGCCCAAGGATTCAATTCAAGAATGCAATGAATGAAGGCCCAATAAGGGCAACAAGTGGTTCACATGTGATGCTTTGTGTGTGGATTGGTGATGCTGCATGCTTCGTTGCTGCTTCTTTTCCAAAAGGCATTTGAAAGAATCAAGGAACTTTGGAATTCTTGGTTTTGATTTGCTTTATTTTTGTCAAATCGTCCAATCGTTTCAGCATGGTAATTGGCAACAACAAACAACAAAAATTGCAAGGTTACGGAAGCTTTTGGGAAATCTTTTATGCGATATGGTACTGGGTAGTGGCATACCCATATGTAAACAGGTGAATTGCAACCTAGAAGGTAAATGGTAGGTGCCTATGGATTCAATCAAGGGAGGATCCGAATTTGAAGTTGCGAATTTGAGTTCGGAGCGGTCCACGAATTCGTGCGAATTCGGGGCGATTCCGAATTCGAGCGAATTCGTGCGAATTCCAGCGCTGCCGTACACCTCCGATCGTACCATCGACGTAAATTCTGTGGAGAAATGGGCAGGTGCGAGACCCCCCTTCAGAATCTGCAAGTACTTCGGGGAGCTACGGGAGGGGCATGCAGTGCTTACGTTCCGTGGAACGGCTTCGAGCCAGCAGCTTTTCTGGTCACATGGCATGGGAAGACGTGCTGGGTCATGGATATAGCTGGAAGCCACATTGTACTTGAGCATTGAACCCACTGCTTGTTCGAGTATTTTTTTTCAGCCACACCTAGTGGTGCAATGGTTCACCACTGGTGAGCACATCCCTGCCATAAATTGATGTTTCTAGCTTCCTTGCAGACACTTGGGCACTCCAAACAGGACATTGCTTGGAATGATTACAGAACCTGTGCCCATCTGTCATGTCTATCTGCAAACAATTTTCTTCTAGCATCACACAGGCATCGAGGTGCATTTCGCGCACAATTTTCTTGTTGCTTGACATTTGCGTGAAAGCACAGCCTTACTACTGCTCAACATGTACTGCTGATCAGACTTTTACTTTGCTTGATTCCACCCGTGCTTGCACAAGGGGTTGGTGGGTATTTACATGGTGAAACAAACCTGAACTGAAAATCTTTGTTGTCTCATGCCTTTCCGTGCATTTTGTTTTGGTGGCATGCCCACCAAGGGCCTTTACATACAAAGATCTGCTCATATGTGAGGTCGTTGGAGCTACCATTTTAAGTGCGCCTACTACGTACCTTTCTAAGACCCATGCATCAGATAAGAATGATTGCGATTCCCAGCATATTTTCATTTTCAAAGGATATGGGCTTGCTGAGTCAGGGCCATAGGTTTTAAGATTTTATCATGCATAAAACATGGTGTGCGCACTATGGTTTTCTGTTTCAAAATGCTTTCTGTGTAAAGTTGTTTTTAAGACGTCACATCTGCGTAAAATATTGGTTCGAACGTGATGATTGATGCGAAGCCCCACCTGGATTTCGGGAGCCTGAGTGTACAATAGTGAGGGCTCACTTTTTTTTAGGCTGATGGTATTAGGAGGGACATGCGTGCTCGAAAAATGTTGAAAACCAACAGATAAGGACACACGAGGCACAACGCCCATAATTTCTGCTGCGAGCGCATATTGCATGTAGTGCAACCCAAACTTGATTATTGAACTTATTGGTCAATCAAGATGTTTGGTTTCGGGGTCAATGGAATTCTCTTGACTTATTGTGGCTTGCATTGCAACTGATGCAAAAATGTTTTGAAAGGCATGTATTTGAAAAATGTTGTTTCTGCACTGTTGATGGATACAACAGTGTGTGCGGAATTGAGGGGTTTGTGGGGCATCTGCATTGGATGAAGATGACCCCTCCTGCGCTTTTTGTTTCTTCTTTTGTCGCTCCAGTTCAGCCTCAGCATCACGTTTCTTTTTCTCTTCATTCCAACGTGAGAAAGATGTCCTTGATTTATGCCCTAGATATTTTGATGTATTCCTGCAGGTTTTGTAGTTGAAAACCCAAACCAAAGCAGCAAGTAGAGCAAGAACAGGATGTGGATCGAATCAATGATTGGTTTTGGAATCCAGTGTAACACAGAAGTGCTGCAGATAGACAAAGCAGGTTTATACACAAAGATTCAATCACAAATGGATAATACAAAAGATTTTATATGAAAATTGGTCTGACTCTTGCCTCAGAGATTGCATTAGGCACTTCATGTGCACTCTTTTTGGTGAAATGGTGCTGGTTAGGAATGTGGGGCATAGATGTCAGGACCACACAGAAAATGACTTGGCCAAGCAACTGCATTCAGAAACAGTTACAAAGTAGGACCACAATAAGTGGTAGAAACAATTGAGTATAGGGGTCTTGGGGTGGGAGACCACTAGGCTTAACCTCCAAGGCCTAAAGCATGAAATGCCTATTTTATTTCGGTATATCCTCCATGAAGGAAGGTACCTCCGCTCAGTTGAGTGGTAGGGGTGAACTTCATGGGGGCCTAGGGTCACAACCCTAGTTACTTTGAGAATGTGTACTTTAGGCAACAAAAGAGAGATAAAAACACTTAAGTTTGTTTTAGCATCAACAAAAGGGTTTTAAGGGGGGCTTGGCCTGGATCAAGCCCTCCAAGAAAGACATGGCAGTGACTTTTTCTTACTCCCCCCTGGAGTACTAGTTAGTTAAGCTAGTAGGACCAAGGAAAAAGGCTCAAATATTCCAAAAATTACCTCACAAAATGCATTAAACTTACCAAAAACATTCTCATCAGTTCATAGAAGCCTATCACACTGTAGGTACCCTAGAAAAACAGTGTAATGTACCGTGAATGATGTCTCTTCGATGGGGCATTCCTCCAGAGTCGCCGGCGTGCGGCGAAAACTTTCCGAGAAAGTTTGGGGGTAGTGGGGTTTGAACCCAGGACTCCCTCCCTAGAGCACATATGCTTGCCCACTAGGGTACAGTCGAACGCTCTAATGCGGACGGCTATCGCTGTATAAACAGCAATTTAGTAAACGTCTTGACCAAGGCCCAGGGCGGAGCAATACTCCCAATGGAGGACACAAACCTCCAGGAGCTAGAAAAAATAGAAAATGTAACCAGCAGGGAGTGATTCCTGCGGTTTAGCGGAAGGGGTTGCGATTTAGCAAGTGAAATTGTTAAAAATCGACGAAACCACGCGGGAAATCGTCATTTTTACACATAACTCAAAGTCGCAGACAAGCGCAAAGGAAGCGGACTCCAAGAAAAGGGTTGCGCAAGCGTAAACGGCTTTTGAAAAAGAAGGTATGAGACGTAGTTTTTAAAGTTCTAAAGGAAATTTTTGCACAGTTGCATCAAAATTTTTATAAACTTCAGAGTCAAGTATTCAAATTCAGCCCACACCACAGAGCAGGTCAACAACCCATCTCTCAGGTATGTCAGTGTCATCTCACATGCATGCATTGCGTTCGTGTTGGTTGTTTCGTCAAAACGTTAGGGTTGTCAACGCTGTGTTCGTTGGGGGGTCGGGTGTTCTTCTCTCGTGCTCTGCACAGGTGAAAACAGGAATGAAAGGTATGCGATGCGAATGGAGCGCGCAGCGCGCACGTAGGTTGAGAATATGCGCCGTGCTCGCGATGCATGTGCCTAATCGAGGCATTCACACGCTATGACGCTTTACCTGTACCCCAAATTCACCCTTGTTTTCCTCTTCACAGGTAAGTAAAGAAAGCGTTTGTTCGTGTGTGGCCGTGGCGTTAAAGTAGGGTTGCTTAAAACGCTTAGGCTTGTTTTGTGTTCGCTTCATTCGGCATTCACACGATGCATGGTGAGTAAGGTAGGTTAGCCCAGGAGGAGCTCACCTCCTGGTTGAGTCATTGTGAAATCGGTTCTGCCTCCCTTCCCTGCGTGCACATGATGCATTAAAGGGTAGGCCACGCGAATTGCGCACGGTAAACCTTGTTTAGGTTACCCAGAGGCTCCTCGGTACGTTCTTTAAGAGAACCTGAAGAGTCTCTTAACGCTTGCTTGCTTGACAGGGGAGCTGATCCGTCAGCGTGTTTGCGGACAGTGTATTATAGGTCACACTGAAAAGGGTATAATACTTGGAGTGTGGCTTGGTTCCTCCGCCGCAAACACCCCTTCATTTGCCTCTGTTGTACAAGTGGGAGAGGTTCAGGGTGATTGGTGGACGCAGCAGCTGCCTTCGGCGGCTATCCTTTTTTCTGCCCCAGCAAAACAGGGGCGCTGATCACAAATCAAATGACTGTGCCTCAGCCAGGACTGGCGAGGGCAGTTCGACTTCACGACATCTGCCCTGTGCACGCAACAAGGGCACCCCTTCCCTCCAAGCCCTAGCAGGGGAAACGCGTTGTGGCGTCCCCTGTTAGGCCACAGTAGTAAGAAAAAGTCACTGCCATGTCTTTCTTGGAGGGCTTGATCCAGGCCAAGCCCCCCTTAAAACCCTTTTGTTGATGCTAAAACAAACTTAAGTGTTTTTATCTCTCTTTTGTTGCCTAAAGTACACATTCTCAAACTAACTAGGGTTGTGACCCTAGCCCCCCATGAAGTTCACCCCTACCACTCAACTGAGCGGAGGTACCTTCCCTCATGGAGGATATACCGCAATAAAACAGGCATTTCATGCTTTAGGCCTTGGAGGTTAAGCCTAGTGGTCTCCCACCCCAAGACCCCTATACTCAATTGTTTCTACCACTTATTGTGGTCCTACTTTGTAATTGTTTCTGAATTCAGTTGCTTGGCCAAGTCATTTTCTGTGTGGTCCTGACATCTATGCTCCTCATTCCTAACCAGCACCATTACACCCAAAAGAGTGCACATGAAGTGCCTAATGCAACCTCTGAGGCAAGAGTCAGACCAATATTCATATAAAATCTTTTGTATTATCCATTTGTGATTGAATCTATGTGTGTAAACCTGCTTTGTCTATCTGCAGCCCTTCTGTGTTACACCGGATTCCAAAACCAATCATTGATTCGATCCATATCCTGTTCTTGCTCTACTTGCTGCTTTGGTTTGGGTTTTCAACTACCAAACCTGCAGGAATACATCAAAAGATCTAGGGCATAATTCAAGGACATCTTTCTGGTAGCAGAGGCAGACCCTTGTGACCTTTTGAACCGACCCTGAGAAGAAGTGCAGCACAAAAGCTCAACAACAAGTTCATCATGTCCACGCCATACGCCAGGACCTGGCCCATCAGAACTGTCCGAGTGCAAATGGGCAGCATGGCCCATCGAATGAGTGAACCACCTTACCGAGCTCCACATCATCTCAGTGGCGCACCTGGGTCCCAAGGAGATCCAGAACGCAGAAGGGCGAAAGAAAATAAAGGCCTTACCACCGAGGCCTTAGCAGCACACGGTGGAGACAGCTTCAGTCACCTCCACAGACCTGTAGCTGCCTCAGTATCCAGATCCAATTGCTTCATCCTCTACAGCGATTGAAGGACCTGAGGAGTATGAGGAACTGAGGAAGAAGATGGATGAGTACATTCTACATGAGGAGTACTATAAATCCATTCGTGGGGAAGATGGAGAGGAGCCATTGGCTGTACATGGATCCAGACCACGTACAGACCTAGGGTCCTACGCACACTCTGGCCCTCCGTCCACTGCATCTTTGCCAAGACGGCTAAGACCTGAGTATCCAAGACCATGTTGTCCAACCCCAAGGGCTCCCGAAGTGGGCCCGACACGAGTCGAAGAACAACATCATCCAAGGCCAACCTACGGTGCCCTGGATCATACGGCCGAGCTGTTGGCCAAACTCCTGTTTGGATCAGAAGATCCAGATGTGACGGCCCTATCGGAGGCCATTAAGGCTAAACTGGGTATTGCAGAACCTTTACCCAAGCCAGAGTTGCCCTCTCTCTCTCCAGGATTGAGTACCCTGGCCGAAGATCCCAAGAGATCAAGGGTCTCAAGGCTGTTGCCTAAGGTTACCTGCCCCTGCCCCTTTCACCCCCGTGCCAGGACAGTGCCTATGGCTGATCTACACGACGTGCCTGTCACAGAGATTGAGAGAAGAGGCCTGTCAGCCCTGGCACCTCTTGCCTGCGTGTCGCCTTCAGGCCTAACTCCGGGGGGTGGGAAGACGGGCAGACCTATTGCCCAGGCGAACATCCAGCTGGAACTGCCGGAGTTCGACCCCAAAAATCTGCCCGAATGGGCAGAAGAATTTGCAGAGTTCCTTTTGTTGACTGGCCAATCCCATGTGGATGTGGCCACCAAATGTTCACTGCTAAAACGCTCATGCAAAAAGAAGTTTTTGCAAAAACAGGTTAAACAGATTGTAAAAACCTGTTCTACCTGGGCAGAGGTACTCATGAGGTTGGAGAAAACATTCCCAGTCTATGAGACTGACCTCAGCGTACGCACACAGATCGAGGAGCTACCTATGCTCTCTGAGTTTCCATCCGCTGCGCGAATTTCTGAATATGTGTGCGACTTGGAGTACTTGTTTTCGAGGATGAACGTGGGCTCCTACGGAGCCACTTAGCCCCACCTGTGGCTCATGAGTAAGATCCCCCAGCGTACGTGGGATGATTGCCGCTCCACCTCTGAGAGGAAGAGCAGGACCCACTCGTACGATGAACTGGTGGATCTCTTGATTGAGCTAGCTCTTGAGAGAGAGAATGACTCCCACATGGAGAAATTCCTCAAGAAGCATTTGGGACGAGGTGGTACCCCTACCCCCGAACGTGGCGAAGGGAAGGGGCATAAAAATCCCACTAACACCAACCAGGGAGGTGGTAAAGGGAGGGGCAACCTACGTGCCATGAACGAGGTTCAACCTGATGCAGGTACACCCCCCCTGTTCTACTGCAGACCTGTTAATGACAAGGGGGGACCTTGTCATGCCTCCGACTGCGATCTCCGCAGTGGCTGTATGCTGCAGATGAAACGTCAGCATCATACCAAAGATGGGAAAACTGTGACCCATCAGGACCATTTCAGGTGTACCATCACCTGTGGTTACTGTGGCAAACGTCGTCACTACGAGGACGAATGCCACATCAAGAAACGCGGGAGTGACAAACTCAAGCATCAGGAGGCGGAGCGCCAGAAGACCCAGACGCCCGCCAGAAATCCCCCGAACAGGGATAAAGGTGGTAAAGGAGGTGGCAAGGGGGGTGGCAAAACTGGACCCCCTAACCCCCGGAGCCGCTCATCAGCGCCCGTTGCAACACCCACTCCTGCTGCAACACCCGCTCCTGCCGCAGGTGACCCTAAGAAACGCCCTCAAGGGGATAACACTACCCCTGAGGGGAATAATTCCAAGAAGAGGCGTTTGAACTGGATGGCCAAGTCCCTCATGGCTGCAAGGGTGGATGTGAAGTTCCCTGATGAGGAATAGGGGGGCGGCTCCGAAGAGGAGGACTTGGTTTTCTGGATCCTCGTGAAAATCGGGGATCAGGTTTTTCGAGCGGTGCTGGATACCGGTGCAACACTTTCCATAGTGGCCCGGCGCCTGCTTAAGACTTTCAGGAAAACTAAGACCGTGGCCATAAGAGTAGGGGATGGGCGTACCATCCATTCCTTGGGGGGGGTCGATGTGACTATATGTCTGGGCGACGAAACCGTGACCCAACACTGCAGAGTGTTGGACACTGACGCCTTTGACATCGTCATTGGCACCGACTTTCTACGAAGAAACCCCCAGGTAAAAATGCTGTCCCTACAGCGTCCCTATTCTTTGCACTGCGACTTTGGCAGTGGGCTATTCTCCGTTCCTTTGGAGCTGTCCGGACGAAAAGAGTCTGGGCTGCGCTACGCAGCCAAGACGAACTATCGTACTGAAAATTACCAACTGGCCCGTCACGTTCTTGAAAATGGACTGGCGGCCCTTCAGGTAAACCTGGATGAGATCCAGGTGGAATCGTTTGCGAGCCAACAACAGCACATCATGCAGTTGTACTGCTCGAAACAAATGAACAATGCTTTCCGTTTCTTCTGGAAAGCAATGGGCCTAGCGTATGCTAACCCTCCCTTCTCCCTGCTCGCGAAGGTTCTAACCAAAATCGCTTATGAGGGAGGAAGGGTTGTTATGTGCACCCCTGATTGGGGCTGCTCTGGTGAACATGCTTACTGGCGCCGTATGCTAGATCGAATGACCGTGGGAAGAGTGCAACTCCCCGACGGCCCCATCTATGTGCCTGAGGACTCAGACACAGCTATGCAGGCCCCTGAGTGGGCAAGTTTCTTGTCCATCGTCGATGGATCTCTCAATCCTGTACCCCTGTGTGACCTAGACCAGGTGCTTCTAAACGAGGTCCTGGCCGAAAATCGTGGCCTGACCCTTTATGATCTCAAAAATCGATCTCCTGAGCATCTATCTGCCACACTTACAGGGTGTGAGTCTCCCGATGACTATCTGGAACCTGCAGCTGTAAAAGAGGATGCTGACGACCAACTGTCTGAGATCGCCAGCACTATTCCCTCTGTTGATCCCAGCTGTGTTGACCTAAAACATAGTGCTTTCCTAGCCTAGCTGTTGCTAGAGGAAGTAGATCTAGAGTCAACCTCTGAACCCGCTTCCCCTGTTGGGAAGCCAGTGCTACACATGCAGCCTGTGCACACAGGTGAACCCGTGGCCCGGAGTGCTGATGCTCTGGCGCGGTCTGCTGCTAATAACATGCCATTGTCTGAGCATGACACTCAAGAACTCCGGCGGCTATTGTACCTGAAGGCCGAAGGTATTGAGCGCCAAGAGCGGCTGCAATACCTCAGACAGACCTGGAAATCCTCCATCTGGTCTGAGGAGGACGATGAGTCCTATACGCTGCCTGATCCTGAGATACCTCTAGTGTATTCTCTACACTATGGGCAGCAATGTCCCCCTGAGTGGGACGATGGTACTGTGCCTGCCGAAACTGCTGATCGGCAGAAAAAGAAAGAACACGGAAAAAGCAACCTCCACGCTGAGGAGGATTTCCTTCAGAAACTCGAGAGTCTTAACCTTGACCCCCGCCTGAAGAAACTGCTGATAACCTATGAGGAGGTGTTCGGCGCCTTGCCGCCTCCCCTTTCTTGTAAAAAACTGGTCCAGATGGACCTGAAATTGAAACCAGAATTTGAAAAGACGCGAGTGAGGCGTCGTCCCTATCACGCTCCACAGGAACAGGTTGGAGAAATCGAGCGCCAGATCCAAGAATGCATTGATGCTGGCCTCATTGAAGAGTATAAACACGGGGACTATCCCCATCACTGCAGTCCCTGTTTCCTTGTTGCCAAACCAGGGTCGACTGCCCTACGTCTGGTTGTAGACTATGGTGAGGTCAACAAGAAAACCCAGAACCACTCAGGGAGTATTGCTAACATGGAAAACACCCTGGAGCGTAATGCCAAATGCAGGTATAAGACCAAAATGGACAAACGCTCAGGTTTCTGGCAGGTGGACCTAACCGCCGCAGCTCAGGAGCTGTTGGCCTTTATAACCCCTAAGGGTCGTGTCTTCAAGTGGAAGGTTATGCCTTTCGGGGTGGCAAATGCCCCAGCGCTCTTCCAGGAGCTTATGAACAAAATTTTGTACATACTGAGGCGCAGGCCTCTAGTACAAGAGTTGATATCTCGGGGTGCAGAAATGGAGGCTCACATCGACGACGTGAGTTTGGGTACTAATACCAAAGAGGACCATGTCCTTCTCCTCCGTGAATTTTTCATTGTCTGTCAAGAAAACCATCTCCGAATCAAACTCGAAAAATGTGAGTTTATGAAAGAAGAGATGGAGTATTTGGGTTTCGACGTGGGGTATGGCTGGTGGAAACCAGCCGCGTCTAAGATGCAGCCCCTACAGGACATGCAGATTCGCGATGACCCTAAGAAGGGTCTACACGATGTGAGGAGTTTTGTGGGCGCCTGTAATTTCTATCGGCGTCACATCCACAATTTTACTTACTCCTCTGCACCCCTCAGTGACCTGATCAAGAAAACTACTCCCTGGAGGTGGACCTCCAGAGAGGAAGAGTGTTTCCAAGAGTTGAAGAAGAAGATTGCCTCCTCCAACTGCCTGGGAGTGCCCCGCCCTGAGGGCGAGATAGTCCTGATCACTGATGCCAGTGATGTAGGGGGGGGAGGTACCATCTATCAATGGCAGGAGCTTAACCCCGCTGAACTAACCCACTGCCATTATCGTACTACTGGACTGAACCGTGATGGTTCGTTGAAACATGACTATCCTACCAGTGAGTGGCGACTGGTGCCACTGGGACACTGGAATTGGAAATGGAATCAAGCGCGTTCCAATTACAGCACCTATGACCAGGAACTCCTGGCCGGTATGTTGGTGCTATCGTCACAATCCCGACTCCTGGGATCTAACCCTATTGTCTGGCTGTGTGACCAGGAGCCTGTGAAGTCTTTTCAGAAGGGCCCACCACCAGAAAAAGCAAAGCTAAAACGGTGGTGGACTTACCTGAGCCAGTTCAAGCTGACAGTGCATCATATCCCCGGGATTAAGAATGAACTGTCTGACTATATATCGCGCAACAACTGCGATGCGCTTATTGGTGAGAGCTCTGAGGCGCTCGCCAAAGAGGCTTCCCAGCGTATGGATGTCCAGCTTGACCTGTCCATGCGCACTGCTGGAATCCTGGAGGGTTGGAGTCTAACCGACTATCAGTCAGAGTATGAAGAAATTCTCCAAACCCTCAGCACTGGTCTCGAACCCCGTGTCATTGACGGGCACCAGTGGTATAAAAACAATCAGTACCTCTTCTACGAGGACCGAATTGTGGTGCCTGAGGCACGACTGGATGGGTGCCTACAATGGTCCCATCTCAGTTCTGGTCACAATGGCGCTAATCGCTCAGTGGACTTCTTCCATGAGTGTTTCTACACTAGTCTAACCCTGACTGAACTGAGGTCGCGTATGCAGACCATTGTGGATGCTTGTGGCTGTCATGCCAGCAAGCAGAGCGACAGTAGGGATAGGGGCCTGATCTCCAGCTTACCCATACCCTATTGTGCTAACTCTCTTCTCTACGTGGATTTCATCCACGGCCTACCACGCTTTGGCGGCTATGATAGTTGCCTCGTGGTCACCTGTGGTCTATCTCGCTTCACCCGTGTGTTCCCTTGCAATAAGAAAATCACAGGTGAGCAGACTGTGAAAATGTTGGTCGAACAATGGTTCGAACCCTATGGAGCACCTAAGCAGGTGCACTCTGATGAGGATGTACGCATCCGCAGTGACACTGGGTGGTACAAACGAGTGCTAAATGCCCTCAACGTGGAGGTAACCACAGGTGTGCCCTATACCCACACGTCTAACCCTCTCTGTGAGAGACAGAACCGTCTGGTGGAGCAAAACTTAAGAATCCTGATGGAACAGGAGCGCACCAAGGACTGGGTACGCCTAGTGCCCTGGGCAGTGCTGTCCATGAACTCACAGCGGAGCTCTTCTACGGGTTTCACCCCCCACGAACTGTTCCATGGAGGACGACCTGCTTGGTTCTTCAAAACCCCCTTTCCTGAGGACTTCAAGAGCCCTGTGGGAGATTAGCTGGAACACAAGCAGTCTCTGGCTAACCAAGCTGGTACTAACCTGAGGCACATTCGTGACCGTGAACAGAACCGACGGAACCGCCTACGGCGACCTGCCAGCTTCAAGGTTGGTGACCTTGTTTTGGTACACCATTCACGCCTACCCTCCTGGCCACGTAACTGCCTACAGGACCCTTACTTTGGACCCTATCGTATCATCAGGATAGATGGATCCAGGATCCATGTCAGGTGCAGTCCACGTCTAGGTGGTGAACTGCTGTGTGCACCTAAGCAGTTGAGGCACTATCACTCCCCTGACGACTTGTCTTGGGATGAGTGGCGCCTCAGCGACAGTGAGATTGAACGTATAGACCTAGAGAACGCTGCCAGTCCAGAGGAGGCAGACGAACTCGAAGAGATGACTGCCAATGAGATGGCAGTCGATGGTTACTACGTGGTTGCAGGTATTGCTCGCCATGAGTAAAAACAGGGCTGGAAATTCCTTACCCTGTGGGATGGCTATGGGTTGTCTGAGGCGACCTGGGAACCTATGTCAGCCTTCATACAACCAGATGGGAGTATCAACCCCATCTTCCGCACTTACCTCGTTGAGAACAACGAGGGGCAGCTCCTAACCCGTTTTTTGCACTGAACGGCGCCTTTTGTGGCTGGCCAGGCCGGCAGCTCCTAACCCGTGCTGAGACTATGTCCCAGCGTAAGAAGCGAAACTAATCTCCCTGTGTCAGTCTGTGCCCTGCAGACCCATGCCTATGATTTCCAGCGTGAGCCAGGTGGCCGCTACCATGATTGCAGCCACCCAGCGAGTGTGTGCCTTGTTGACGATGTGTTGCATGGGTACTGCCCTAATGTAATGACCTTGGAGAGCCAACGAAGAACGGTGGCTTACTACACCAGGGGGGAATGACAAGCAAGGTGTTATGAGGCAAGGTGTGTCTTCCCTCCTTGGGGACAAGCGAGCCCACAGTTAGGACCCCTGACTGGTCCAGACCCATGGGGTTCTACCCTTCCTTACAGGGTTTACCATACCCCTAAGTGTGCTACGTATGTCTGTATGTGTCTCACTTCTCTCCCCAGCGTGGCTCCCGGAGACCGGGCTTCGCTGACGTCGGACCGAAGGTCCTAATCAGGTACTATTACCACTCCTATGGCGCCCAATTTCTGTGCTGGCGCCTATCCTTGGGGTAGGACGGCAAAAGCACTACCTACAAGAGGGGAGGGGTGGCCAAGTGTGCTAAGGGCATACAAAAAGCCCATTTTTGCTACAGGCCAAAAGCTAACGCACTCCCCTGCCCACGAGGAAAAGCACGCGGGACAGGAGACACCACTACACTACACTCACTAACGCCAGCACCAGCCTTCGAAGGCAGGGTGAGCACTCATCACTTGCACTCCACTCCTGCCAGGCCTGCTGACCCTAGCCCCTACACACGCTACTTGGGGCTGCTGACAAGGAAGTCTCGGGCCCTAAAGGCCCTCCTGTGAAGAAGACAAGAGAACACAGCGCTCCTAAGCAGTTGTGGCCTAACAGGGGACGCCACAACGCGTTTCCCCTGCTAGGGCTTGGAGGGAAGGAGTGCTCTCGTTGCGTGCACAGCGCAGATGTCGTTGAAGTCGAACTGCCCTCGCCAGTACTGGCTGAGGCACAGTGATTTGATTTGTGATCAGCGCCCCTGTTTTGCTGGGGCAGAAAAAAGGATAGCCGCCGAAGGCAGCTGCTGCGTGCACCAATCACCCTTAACCTCTCCGACCTGTACAACAGAGGCAAATGAAGGGGTGTTTGCGGCGGAGGAACCAAGCCACACTCCAGGTATTATACCCTTCTCAGTGTGACCTATAATACACTGTCCGCAAACACGCTGACGGATCAGCTCCCCTGTCAAGCAAGCAAGCTTTCAGAGACTCCTCAGGTTCTCTTAAAGAACGTACCGAGGAGCCTCTGGGTAACCTAAACAAGGTTTACCGTGCGCAATTCGCGTGGCCTACCCTTTAATGCATCATGTGCACGCAGGGAAGGGAGGCTGAACCACTGACTCAACCAGGAGGTGAGCTCCTCCTGGGCTAACCTACCTTACTCACCATGCATCGTGTGAATGCCGAATTGAAACGAACGCAAAACAAGCCTAAGCGTTTTAAGCAACCCTACTTTAACGCCACGGCCGCACACGAACAAACGCTTTCTTTACTTACCTGTGAAGAAGAAAAGGGTGAGTTTGGGGTACAGGTAAAGCGTCACAGCGTGTGGATGCCTCGATTAGGCACATGCATCGCGAGCACAGCGCATATTCTAACCCTACGTGCGCGCTGCGCGCTCCATTCGCATCACATACCTTTCATTCCTGTTTTTACCTGTGCAGAGCACGAGAGAAGAACACCCGACCCCCCAACGAGCACAGCGTTGACAACCCTAACGTTTTGATGAAACAACCAACACGAACACAATGCGTGAGTGTGAGGTGACACTGACATACCTGAGAGATGGGTTGTTGACCTGCTCTGTTGTGTGGGCTGAATTTGAATACTTGACTCTGAAGTTTATAAAAATTTTGATGCAACTGTGCAAAAATTTCCTTTAAAACTTTAAAAACTACGGCACATACCTTCTTTTCCAAAAGCCGTTTACGCTTGCGCAACCCTTTTCTTGGAGTCCGCTTCCTTTGCGCTTGTCTGCGACTTTGAGTTATGTGTAAAAATGACGATTTCCCGCGTGGTTTCGTCGATTTTTAACAATTTCACTTGCTAAATCGCAACCCCTTCCGCTAAACCGCAGGAATCACTCCCTGCTGGTTACTTTTTTTTTTTTTTCAGCTCCTGGAGGTTTGTGTCCTCCATTGGGAGTATTGCTCCGCCCTGGCGTTTGGTCAGGACGTTTACTAAAACGCTGTTTATACAGCGATAGTCCTCCGCATCAGAGCGTTCGACTGTACCCTAGTGGGCAAACATATGTGCTCTAGGGAGGGAGTCCTGGGTTCAAACCCCACTACCCCCAAACTTTTTCCAAAAGTTTTCGCCGCACGCCGGCGACTTTTGAGGAATGCCCCATCGAAGGGACATCATTCACGGTACATTACACTGTTTTTCAAGGGTACCTACAGTGTGATAGGCTTCTATGAAGTGATGAGGATGTTTTTGGTAAGTTTAATGCATTTTCTGGGGTAATTTTTGGAATATTTGAGCCTTTTTCCTTGGTCCTACTAGCTTAGCTAACTAGTACTCCAGGGGGGAGTAAGAAAAAGTCACTGCCATGTCTTTCTTGGAGGGCTTGATCCAGGCCAAGCCCCCCTTGAAACCCTTTTGTTGATGCTAAGACAAACTTAAGTGTTTTTATCTCTCTTTTGTTGCCTAAAGTACACTTTCTCAAAGTAGCTAGGGTTGTGACCCTAGCCCCCCATGAAGTTCACCCCTACCACTCAACTGAGCGGAGGTACCTTCCCTCATGGAGGATATAGCGAAATAAAACAGGTATTTCATGCTTTAGGCCTTGGAGGTTAAGCCTAGTGGTCTCCCACCCCAAGACCCCTATACTCAATTGTTTCTACCACTTATTGTGGTCCTACTTTGTAATTGTTTCTGAATTCAGTTGCTTGGCCAAGTCATTTTCTGTGTGGTCCTGACATCTATGCCCCTCATTCCTAACCAGCACCATTACACCCAAAAGAGTGCACATGAAGTGCCTAATGCAACCTCTGAGGCAAGAGTCAGACCAATATTCATATAAAATCTTTTGTATTATCCATTTGTGATTGAATCTATGTGTATAAACCTGCTTTGTCTATCTGCAGCCCTTCTGTGTTACACTGGATTCCAAAACCAATCATTGATTCGATCCATATCCTGTTCTTGCTCTACTTGCTGCTTTGGTTTGGGTTTTCAACTACAAAACCTGCAGGAATACATCAAAAGATCTAGGGCATAATTCAAGGACATCTTTCTACAGTTGCTTAGCAGCGCTGTGTTCTCTTGTCTTCTTCACAGGAGGGTCATCAGGACCGGAGACCTCTTCGACAGCAGCACCCAGTAGCGTGTGTAGGGGTTAGGGTCAGCAGGCCTGACAGGAGTGGAGTGCAAGTGATGAGTGCTCACCCTGCCTTCGAAGGCCGGTGCTGGCGTTAGTGAGTGTAGTGTAGTGGTGTCTCCTGTCCCGCGTGCTTTCCCTCGTGGGCAGGGGAGTGCGTTAGCTTTTGGCCTGTAGCAAAAATGGGCGTTTTGTATGCCCTTAGCACACTTGGCCACCCCTCCCCTCTCGTAGGTAGGGCTTTTGCCGTTTTCCCGCAAGGATAGGCGCCAGCACAGAAATTGGGCGCCATAGGAGTGGTAATAGTACCTGATTAGGACCTTCGGTCCGACGTCAGCGAAGCCCGGTCTCCGGGAGCCACGCTGGGGAGAGAAGTGAGACACACACAGACATACGTAGCACACATAGGGGTATGGTAAACCCTGTAAGGAAGGGTAGAACCCCATGGGTCTGGACCAGTCAGGGGTCCTAACTGTGGGCTCGCTTGTCCCCAAGGAGGGAAGACACACCTTGCCTCATAACACCTTGCTTGTCATTCCCCCCTGGTGTAGTAAGCCACCGTTCTTCGTTGGCTCTCCAAGGTCATTACATTAGGGCAGTACCCATGCAACACATGGTCAACAAGGCATACACTCGCTGGGTGGCTGCAATCCTGATAAGCGGCCACCTGGCTCACGCTGGAAACCATAGGCATGGGTCTGCAGGGCACAGACAGGCTCAGTGCAGTGCTCAGTAAGCAGTAGTCTGTGAAAAAGCCAATGGCCTTCGGCCAGGGAGTGGTTGTCACGGGGGGCTAACGGTGCTGTCCTGCGATGCAATGCGGGGCAACTGTGACAACTGCTCTTACACCCATACACAGGCACGTCTGCAGAAGAGTGCTCACTGCACCTGTCAGTAGACTGACACAGGGAGATTAGTTTCGCTTCTTACGCTGGGACATAGTCTCAGCACGGGTTACGAGCTGCCCCTCGTTGTTCTCAACGAGGTAAGTGCGGAAGATGGGGTTGATACTCCCATCTGGTTGTATGAAGGCTGACATAGGTACCCAGGTCGCCTCAGACAACCCATAGCCATCCCACAGGGTTAGGAATATCCAGCCCTGTTTATACTTGTGGCGAGCAATACCTGCAACCACGTAGTAACCATCGACTGCCATCTCATCGGCAGTCATTTCTTCGAGTTCGTCTGCCTTCTCTGGACTGGCAGCGTTCTCTAGGTCTATACGTTCAACCTCACTGTCGCTGAGGCGCCACTCATCGCAAGACAAGTCGTCAGGGGAGTGATAGTGCCTCAACTGCTTAGGTGCACACAGCAGTTCACCACCTAGACGTGGACTGCACCTGACATGGATCCTGGATCCATCTATCCTGATGATACGATAGAGTCCAAAGTAAGGGTCCTGTAGGCAGTTACGTGGCCAGGAGGGTAGGCGTGAATGGTGTACCAAAACAAGGTCACCAACCTTGAAGCTGGCAGGTCGCCGTAGGCGGTTCCGTCGGTTCTGTTCACGGTCACGAATGTGCCTCAGGTTAGTACCAGCCTGATTAGCCAGAGACTGCTTGTGTTCCAGCTAATCTCCCACAGGGCTCTTGAAGTCCTCAGGAAAGGGGGTTTTGAAGAACCAAGCAGGTCGTCCTCCATGGAACAGTTCGTGGGGGGTGAAACCCGTAGAAGAGCTCCGCTGTGAGTTCATGGACAGCACTGCCCAGGGCACTAGGCGTACCCAGTCCTTGGTGCGCTCCTGTTTTATCAGAATTCTTAAGTTTTGCTCCACCACACGGTTCTGTCTCTCACAGAGAGGGTTAGACGTGTGGGTATAGGGCACACCTGTGGTTACCTCCACGTTGAGGGCATTTAGCACTCGTTTGTACCACCCAGTGTCACTGCGGATGCGTACATCCTCATCAAAGTGCACCTGCTTAGGTGCTCCATAGGGTTCGAACCATTGTTCGACCAACATTTTCACAGTCTGCTCACCTGTGATTTTCTTATTGCAAGGGAACACACGGGTGAAGCGAGATAGACCACAGGTGACCACGAGGCAACTGTCATAGCCGCCAAAGCGTGGTAGGCCGTGGATGAAATCCACGTAGAGAAGAGAGTTAGCACAATAGGGTATGGGTAAGCTGGAGATCAGGCCCCTATCCCTACTGTCGCTCTGCTTGCTGGCATGACAGCCACAAACATCCACAATGGTCTGCATACGCGACCTCAGTTCAGTCAGGGTTAGACTAGAGTAGAAACACTCACGGAAGAAGTCCACTGAGCGATTAGCGCCAGTGTGACCAGAACTGAGATGGGACCACTGTAGGCACCCATCCAGTCGTGCCTCAGGCACCACAATTCGGTCCTCGTAGAAGAGGTACTGATTGTTTTTATACCACTGGTGCCCGTCAATGACACGGGGTTCGAGACCAGTGCTGAGGGTTTGGAGAATTTCTTCGAACTCTGACTGATAGTCGGTTAGACTCCAACCCTCCAGGATTCCAGCAGTGCGCATGGACAGGTCAAGCTGGACATCCATACGCTGGAAAGCCTCTCTGGCGAGCGCCTCAGAGGTCTCACCAATAAGCGCATCGAAGTTGTTGCGCGATATATAGTCAGACAGGTCATTCTTAATCCCGGGGATATGATGCACTGTCAGCCTGAACCGGCTCAGGTAAGTCCACCACCGTTTTAGCTTTGCTTTTTCTGGTGGTGGGCCCTTCTGAAAAGACTTCACAGGCTCCTGGTCACACAACCAGACAATAGGGTTAGATCCCAGGAGTCGGGATTGTGACGATAGCACCAACATACCGGCCAGGAGTTCCTGGTCATAGGTGCTGTAATTGGAACGCGCTTGATTCCATTTCCAATTCCAGTGTCCCAGTGGCACCAGTCGCCACTCACTGGTAGGATAGTCATGTTTCAACGAACCATCACGGTTCAGTCCAGTAGTACGATAATGGCAGTGGGTTAGTTCAGCGGGGTTAAGCTCCTGCCATTGGTAGATCGTACCTCCCCCCCCTACATCACTGGCATCAGTGATCAGGACTATCTCGCCCTCAGGGCGGGGCACTCCCAGGCAGTTGGAGGAGGCAATCTTCTTCTTCAACTCCTGGAAACACTCTTCCTCTCTGGAGGTCCACCTCCAGAGAGTAGTTTTCTTGATTAGGTCAGTGAGGGGTGCAGAGGAGTAAGTAAAGTTGTGGAAGTGACGCCGATGGAAATTACAGGCGCCCACAAAACTCCTCACATCGTGTAGACCCTTCTTAGGGTCATCGCGAATCTGCATGTCCTGTAGGGGCTGCATCTTAAACGCGGCTGGTTTCCACCAGCCATACCCCACGTCGAAACCCAAATACTCCATCTCCTCTTTCATAAACTCACATTTTTCGAGTTTGATTCGGAGATGGTTTTCTTGACAGACAATGAAAAATTCACGGAGGAGAAGGACATGGTCCTCTTTGGTATTAGTACCCAAACTCACGTCGTCGATGTGAGCCTCCATTTCTGCACCCCGAGAAATCAACTCTTGCACTAGAGGCCTGCGCCTCAGTATGTACAAAATTTTGTTCATAAGCTCCTGGAAGAGCGCTGGGGCATTTGCCACCCCGAAAGGCATAACCTTCCACTTGAAGACACGACCCTTAGGAGTTATAAAGGCCAACAGCTCCTGAGCTGCGGCGGTTAGGTCCACCTGCCAGAAACCTGAGCGTTTGTCCATTTTGGTCTTATACCTGCATTTGGCAATACGCTCCAGGGTGTTTTCCATGTTAGCAATACTCCCTGAGTGGTTCTGGGTTTTCTTGTTGACCTCACCATAGTCTACAACAAGACGTAGGGCAGTCGACCCTGGTTTGGCAACAAGGAAACAGGGACTGCAGTGATGGGGATAGTCCCCGTGTTTGTACTCGTCAACGAGGCCAGCATCAATGCATTCCTGGATCTGGCGCTCGATTTCTTCAACCTGTTCCTGTGGAGCGGGATAGGGACGACGCCTCACTCGCGTCTTTTCAAATTCTGGTTTCAATTTCAGGTCCATCTGGACCAGTTTTTTACAAGAAAGGGGAGGCGGCAAGGCGCCGAACACCTCCTCATAGGTTATCAGCAGTTTCTTCAGGCGGGGGTCAAGGTTAAGACTCTCGAGTTTCTGAAGGAAATCCTCCGCAGCGTGGAGGTTGCTTTTTCCATGTTCTTTCTTTTTCTGCCGATCAGCAGTTTCGGCAGGCACAGTACCATGGTCCCACTCAGGGGGACATTGCTGCCCATAGCGTAGAGAATACACTAGAGGTATCTCAGGATCAGGCAGCGTATAAGACTCATCGTCCTCCTCAGACCAGATGGAGGATTTCCAGGTCTGTCTGAGGTATTGCAGCCGCTCTTGGCGCTCAATACCTTCGGCCTTCAGGTACAACAGCCGCCGGAGTTCTTGAGTGTCATGCTCAGACAATGGCATGTTATTAGCAGCAGGCCGCGCCAGAGCATCAGCACTCCGGGCCACGGGTTCACCTGTGTGCATAGGCTGCATGTTGTAAGTGCGGCTAGCCCCATCTGCTCAGATTTTCAGACATTCTGCCCAGATTGGCTACATTTTGGTCATTTTCTTTGCTTCGGCGGAATCGCCGCCTCGCAGCTCAGTCTCAGGATATTTCCTATATATTTCTGATATGCCGGATTTGATTCCGCGGTCCATTTCCCGTAAATCCGCCGCGTTCCGCTATTTTAGCTGGAATCGCCATTTGCCGCTGACGCGCGCTCGCGGGCCAGATCGGCCAAACATTTTTACATAATTGGATTATTTAAATCTTTTCAGACAGTTTTGGACACTCAGATGTATTTAGAATAATTCGCATCAATTTTCTTCATAGACTGGGATTTTCTGCCGGACCACAATCAGCATGGACCTTGCTTCTGTTGTCGCTGCTCTCGCCTCCGTTGGTGTTCGAGTATCCGGTTCTACCCCCAATAACAACATCCAGGGAGACTCCTCGCGTGCCTGCCCCACTGGTCTTGCCGGCCCCGAGCCCTCCGGCACCCACAACGACCCAGGGCACCACTTTCATGGTAGCAGAGGCTACCTGAATGTTGTTCCTTTGGTGTCCCAACCACAGCTAGCTCCCCAGTACGGCCCCGTAGACTCCGCCACCTCCGGAGACGTAACGATTACGCTGCCGTGGTGCTGTGCGAACGAGGCCTTGAGAGGAATGCCTTGCGCAAGCCCAAATTGCCCAAGAAGGGCACAAATCAGCAGCTGTGGAGGCCCAGATTACCATCAAGATCCCAGTCGAAATTGGCCATCAAGTAGCTGGAATCTCCCAGTCTACGCTAATGGCAACGCTCCGGTGGAGCTTACGGACCTGGCAGGTACCAATACTCCTTACCAATGTCCACATTTTGAGACCATCGACGCCGACATTGACGACATTGAGATGGGTGGTCCAGGTGAGGTACCTACCTATAATCGACCAGCCTCTTGGGCACAATGGGACAACCATTTGTCTTCAGAAGTGACCCGTAACCTTGAGGCGCTTGAGGCCCTTTGTCTATTAGCCACGTCTAAGCTGATAGGACAAGAAAGAATCGCCTCTGATTTTTTATTCGAATATTTTTTCCTCCTTCAAGAAGAAATTAATACCAGGATGTGGTGGTGTTCTCAAGAAGATGAATCTTTTGCCATTTTTTTGCAGATTTGGGAGGCAAGCCCCTTCCCGAAGGAGAAGACCAAGGCACCTGTTGCCGGGCCCTCCGCCCCTCATCCCTCTGTTTCAATCCGCGACGATCTAGCCGCCGCGGTTGAGGAAGGAATTTTAGAGGCAGCCAGGCAGGCGAGCCTGGAAATTAGGACTGAAGGAGCTCCCCAAGTGGACTCCTGGCTGCGAACCACTGAGATTAGCGGTCCGACAGCCTGCTCAGGCCCTTCAGGACACGGTATGTACTGTCCTGCCGACTGCTCTTGCAGATTACAGCGAGATACTGAGCTCCAATTGCTCAAAGATCAAATGCAACTCATCATTCAGACGCTGGGAATTAAAGATCTTTTCAAGACCCACATGCGATCTGAGGGCGCATCATCGGTGGAACAAACAACAGAACCGTCGGAGGAGGCGACAGAAATTTTTTCGATTGCTCCTTCGGTGGACTCTAAGACCACCGATGCAAGGATCAGCAGGACTAAGCTAAAGGAAAGGGTTACAATCTCTCGATCTCAGAGTAGGTCGGCGAAGGCTAGGACTGAGGTTCAGAATGCTAAGCGAACTGCCTCCCGTACTGCCCTTCCTGCTGTTGATTCCAATGCAATAGCCCAGATGTTGCTCGCCCAGACCCTCGCCGGAGCTGGTGTGGCTAATGATGCCGCCAAGGTGTCTGCCATTACGGCCGGTGTTGGGCTGGATTCACTTCTAAATCCTACTTCATTGCGACTTCGTCAGGTTGCCAAGCAACCAAAGTATAATGGGAACCCCAGACGTTGGCCTCAGTTCCAACGGGAATTTAAACTGTGGGTTAAGACTCAAAAACTCCAGGATGATCAGTTCCTGATGGCGCTCTTGGACTGCCTTGAGGGAGCGCCGGCCAACACTTGGCTCAGGACCTGGAGTGATCGTGAAGATTCAAGTTCCCCCCTTACCTTTGATGAGGTGTGGGAACAGTTGGAGGTACGTGGATCCCGGCTGCCAGAGGACCATTACCACCAGATGTTGAAGAATTTTCCTTCATTCTCGCGATTAATCTTGCACGAAGTGCAAGACAAGAGACAGCGCTTCTGGAATCTCGTAGAAGAATCTGAACATTCAGGCGAAAAATTTTCTAGTGCTGAGCTGAAAAATCTGATTTTTGACAAGATCCCCTCAGAAACCGCCGCCACCCTTCGGAATAAACAGTCCGAAGAAAAGGTCAAGACCTGGTGGGCGGAAGTCGATGGCTTCGACACCTCGGCCAACAGGTTTACGGTCAGGGAGGCACTTCAAAAGTGCTCCCCCACGTCGTTTACCAAGGTGAAATTCACTGAAAACACGTGGAAAATCAAGTTTAATGAACACGAGGATCGGGACTTGTTTGTCCAAGTCCTCAATAGGGGAGTAAGTTTCCACGGCCATCGCCTGAAGGCCAGGAACTGGGTGTTTTCGTTCACCCCACAGGAACTCTGGGAAGAGGTTGAGAGGCTCGCTGACGCCGCCAATCCAAATTTCCATGAGGGTCTTGGGGGAAACAGGAATACCCAGCAAAACACCCAAAATGGGGCCCAAAAGGGCAACAAAAAGGTGAATGACACCCGGAATGTTCAGGATCATTGTAGCATCTGTCTTCTTTTAGGTTCTACGAACCGAGCTAAGACGCATTCTACTGGTAATCACCGATGGTCTGCTTACGATCACAAGGTGATTGGTGAAAATGTCAATAATTCGCAGAATTCAGACAGGAATGACAGACAGGTGCATGGTGCAAACGGGGGAAAGGGTAATCCGACCCCCTCCGGTGGAAACAAAAATACCGGAGGCCCTGGCGGGTCCCAAGGCAAAGGAAATCGGACTCCATCCGGCTCCGGTGGGCAGCCGAACGGCCAGACAAGTCCCAATGGCAACGCCGGAGGCGGAAATCGAAATCCAGGCCAAACCCCTCAATCCGGTACAAACAAAGGAAATGCTCCAGGATCACAGGGTAAAGGTAAGGGAAATCCTTCAGGAACCCCTTTCTCTGGTAAGGGCAGAGGGCGTGGCGACGGTGGTGGCCCATCATCCGGCGGCCGTGGCCGTGGACGTGGAAAGGGCAATCATCGTGTAGATCAGGTCTCAGGTGCAGACCAGGTGTCTGATGCGGATCGAGATTATGTCGAAAATGCCCTGAATCCAGCAGATGATCCGTTCCAAGATGAGTGGATCGATGAATCCGGCTGTGTTCACAATGTTAACGCAGCCGCTGGAGGTCAGAACGCCTAGGGGAGCCACGAAAATCGCCCCTCCCCAGGCGATTTCAGGCATGATCCCCAGATTCCTGATCGGCCATTACTTGATGTAGGGTCGCTTGTCTCCTCTCCCCTGGATCCGGCAGCGGATCCTTCTGTTGTAGTGGACGAGGTTGGTGTACAGTCCAAGCACAGGGCTGGTCAGTTTGTCACAAAGCTGTGGGTCTCTGATTGCAAGGGAAATTTCCATCTCGCCACTTGTTTGTGTGACAATGGATCAGAGGTAAATCTCCAATCCAATTCATTCTTACCCGATGACTGCGTGTTTGAGTCGCCTCATCCTGTTACCCTCGAGGGAGTTTCTGGACATTCTCTCGCAGGTGGGCAACGCGGTTGTTATATATCAACTCATTTGGTCGCTCAAGACCTTTGGGAAGAGCAAAATGTGGAAGAAGTTGTCCTTAAGGATGACTACTTCTATCGTGCCGACATAAAGTATGACCTTTATTTGGGCCATCCTTGGCTTCGCAAGAACAGGGTAGCGCCTGTAGGTCATCGTCGTTGTTTTTTGCTGGAGTCAGGTCCCTTGGAGCGTCCTGAGTTTCGTTTTTTGCACGCAGGGTTTAAAAGTGCAGAAGAATTTTTGAAGCAAAAGGTAACACCAAAATTTGGTGAAGATGTCACCATTGCAGAGGTGAATTGGAGTGCCGATTACTCCCAAGAGTTAGAATGTCTTCGTAGGGACTCCCAGCCACGACGCCCTTCGCGCTGGCACTCTTCATCCTACAGAGTTGTCGACAAATGGCGCGATGCAATTTGTGAATACTTTCATGAACATCATTCCTTTTGGCCACAGTATGATGCCTTTGCTAACCGTATGAACAAGCGCTTTGACAAGCACTTTAGCGACGCTTGGACCCATAAATGGGACAAGAAGTTGTGGATCAATCCTCCGTTTCACTTAATCCAGCAGGTCATCCACAAAATCAAGCAAGATAAAACCCAGGCAATTTTAGTTGTGCCCTTGTGGGACGACAAGCCTTGGTTTCAGGAATTACAAGACATTTGTGTTGATTACATCGAACTTCCCAGGAAGATTAAGCTGTATGCCAGGGACGACACAGGTCCCCTGCCACAGCGGTCCTGGAGTTCGCTTGCATTCCTGGTGGATGGAAAGCTTTCTGACTCTAATTCTGCTGATTCTAGTACAGATTCCTGTGTTGGGTCTGAATCTGAGGTTGAGCGTGGTACTGATGATGAATCTATTTTTTCTGATTTTTGTCCGTCAGATACCCAAGGTGATTCAACGTCCAATGGATCCGCCTCGTCTCCCTCTTCCCCAATACGGTCGACATCGAAAAGAATCTTCAGTGCATGGGCGAAGAAAAATTCCAAATCGCGCCGCAAATTCAGAGTTTTTTATGAAAAACCCCCTGTGGAAGCTTTCATGGATCCTTTCGAGGAGCTGGATCACGAAGAGAATCTCTGGGATTTCGACACACGACCCACCTATCTTCAAGAGGCAGTTGATACGGACCTGTTTAGGGACATCCGTAAGAAGATTCTTCCTGCCAAAGCCGAAGAAGTCGCCAAAGTTTTTTCGACAGTAATTCCTGGCGATCAGGTGGACACTGAATTGTGTTCCAAGTCAAGAGAAAAGATTTTTGAGGAACGGAAGGACACAACCCTTTCAGGGAAGTTGATCAAAGACCCCCCTGTCCGTGGACAGTTCGGTGAAGCCTTCATCGAGCTTCGTGAAGGGTACAAGGCAAAAAAACAACGCCCTTATGAAAATCATGGACACAAACATGAGATACTCAGAAAAATCATCGAGAGAAATCTCAGGGAATTTGGTTGGCTTGAGGGTTGTATGACCAGCGAATGGTGCTGTGCACCCTTCACAGTCCCGAAGCCACCGCCTGCAGACCAGAACCCAATTGATGGTTGGCGAATGGTGGTTGATTTTCGCAATCTCAACGCCGAAACCAAGGCGGATTCGCACCCCCTGCCCCTCATTGAGGAGGAAATCGCCAAGAGGGCAAGAGGTCGTTTGTTTTCTGTGCTGGATCTCCGTCACGGCTTTCACCAAATGCCGTTGAGGAAGGACAGCCGACCTCTCACCTGTATGTGCACGCCATGTGGCCTAGTCCAGTGGACCGTCATGCCCATGGGCCTGAAGAACGCCCCCTCATTTTTTCAAAGAATGATGGAGGATGTGCTGTTCACAACCCATCCTGAGCTTCGTGCCTTCGTGAGTGTGTACATAGATGACATAATCATCGCGACGGAGGGGGAGGGACTGACCGAAGCCGAGCTGGTGGCCCTACATGAGAAGCAGCTGAACCAAGTTTTGGACATTCTTGACGCCAATCAGCTGATTTGTGGGCCAAAGAAGGGAAAATTATTTTTAAAATCAGTCGAATTTTGTGGTTCTCTCCTAGAGAATGGCACCCGACGACCCAGTCCAGGGAAGCTCGTCGCTATTCAGAAGTGGAAGCGCCCTGACACGATCACGGAGTTGAGAGGATTCCTGGGTTGTTGCAATTTTTACCACACTTTTGTGCCGAATTATGCCAAATTTGCTGCCCCCCTCACTGAATTATTGAAGGTACGGAGAGATGCGGGCAAGGCAGGTTCAAAGGTTCGTGTCAAGTGGACTGACGAGTGCGAGGAGGCCTTCCATCACTTGAAGGCGGCCCTCTGCGAAGTCGCCACGTTGCATGTGCCCCAATTTGACCGACCCTTCTACATTAGAACCGACGCTTCTAGGTACGCGATCGGAGCTGTTCTTGAACAGGTTGATGAGGCCACCGGCGATCATTACCCTCTTGCATTTTGGTCTCGGAAGCTAGCCCCACGCCAAATGCAATGGTCGCCGCGTGAGCAAGAAACCTACGCCATCATCTGTGCTTTAAAGAAGTACCAATCGTGGGTTGGCACCAATCGAGTCGAGGTCCTGACGGATCATCGATCTCTGGAGTATTGGGCCACCGAACACATTGATACTGTCGCGAGCCCAGCTGGTCGACTGGCCAGATGGCACGAATTTCTCTCTCTGTTTGACCTCCATGTGTCGTACTTGCCTGGAAAACACAACACGGTAGCGGATGCTCTGAGCCGATGGGCTTACCCCGCCTCAGAGGGGCTGCAAAGTACCAACATCCATGGTACGGAGCAGGACCGCCATGTCATCATCGAATGGGATCAGGAAGAAAAGAAACTCATTCGACGTGCATGCATGCAGTGCGCTGTTAAACAGCACGCATTGCCGTGTCACGACATCACGGCCATCTCAGATCCGGCGCATGCCCATGAGATCTGCACCAAAACACTGAAAGTCGTGGAGAAAGTCACCGATCCCTCCTCAGGGAGTGTGAAACGGTTTGACTATACCCGACAAGTAAGTCGATTTCGGTTGATCCAAGGCATTAAGCGTCGAGATCCGGCCAAAACTCCACCCCTGCCTAAAGATTCCCTGATCATCCGTGACTGGACGTCCCATTATCTGCAGGATCCCATGTTTAAAGAGGTCTTTGGAAATCTCAAATCCAAAGATGCTCACAAGGATGGGATTTTTCCTGAGTACTCGTTGGATGGGGGGAAGCTGTGGATGGAGGGTAAATTGTGTGTGCCAGACGCCCTAGCCCCCCGAGTGTTAAACTGGTGGCACAAATGGGAGTCCCCCCACGCACATGGCCGTCGACTGTGGTCGATGATTAAACATAGGTTGTTTGGCTCACGGCTATATACTCACTGCATGAAAGTAGCCGCCGGATGCGCCCAATGTGCTGTCTCGACGCCTCCCAGCGCGAAGAAGCACGGCCATCTGAGGCCACATCCTATTCCGGAGCGCCTCTTTAACAGAGTCACCAGTGATTTCTTCTATCTCGGTGAACTCGATGACGAAGAGTGCCATTGGACCAACAAAAAAATCAATGGTGTGCTCCTTATTCAGTGCCGTCATTCCGGCTACATTCAAGTGTTGCCTTGCAACATTGAGCCGATGACTGGCAAGGCTGCCGCCAAATGGTGCGCGCAGACCTGGATGGGAGGTTGGGACGTCCCATCCGAGGTGGTGACGGATTCAGGCAAAGAGTACACCTCCGAATGGTGGAGAGAATTGTGTGCTCGCCTTGGAATCCACCACCTCCGATGTGAAATCCACTCGCATCGAGCGCTGCCTGGCGAAAGAGCCGGCCGCTCAATAATAAATATGCTTCGTAAGGAGCTCGCGAGTGAAAAGGATTTCCATTGGATGGAAGTTCTCTTCGCATTGCTTCGCCGTTACCACAACACGCCTTTGTATCATGGCCTTTCTCCAAATGAAATTGTCTTTGGACGAAAGAAGTGTTGGTGGAACATGCCGTTGAATAATCCTCGCCCCTGTAAAGATGCTTCGTTGTTTTTGGACGAAGTCCAACGAGCAGATAAATCTGTGTCGAAATTAATCGAGAAGCATCAAGCTGACTGGCTTTGGGTCCAAAATCAAGGCCGAAAAAACCCCCACAATTTTGAAGTCGATGATTGAGTTTGGCTTCGAAATTCCGAAACCACCCTGGACGGAGATGACAAGCTTCTTCCCTTGTGGGAGGGGCCATTCGCTGTTACAGCGCGTCTTGGTGAGAACAGGTGGAGGATTCGTGTGGATGTCAGCAGGGAAATTGACGTTTCGGGCGATCGCCTCAAGAGAGAGATCCCCTCCCCCAAGGATCGGGTTAAACCCCTTTTTTGGACTGCGAAACATTTGTCTGATCGGGTCATCGAAGGGGGAAAGTACGAACTCAAGAGGATTGTTGAAGCAAGACGTGACGCCAAGGGCGAATGGGAATTTCTGTGTGAGTGGAGGGGCTTTGATTCCAGTCACAACAACTGGGAACCAGCCCAATCTTTTGTCCATGGGTACACCAAGGGGTTCATCGACTTCCTGAAGAAGCACCCCGAAATTGGCGTACTCCTGACAGATTGTTTGTCGAAACCAGACAGACAAGTGGAGAGCGACGGAAAACGACCTGTGGTGAATCGAGATCCAGCCTTTTACGGCCCTCAGCAGCCACATTCCAGGGCTGATCCGTCGATCCCCCCTCCTGCGGTCAGGCCAGCCCAGGAGCCAAATGAGGACCAAGCTTCAAGTTCGGCCGCTGATTTGCAGCGCCCAAGTCGTACGAGGGCCAGGCCAGACAGGTTGGTGGTCACATGTATTCGTGCTTGGCCGAATTGAGGAAGCCATCCTACCACATTCTGCTTAATCCACTGTTCATTCTTTCTGTTTATGTCATGGTGTGGAGAACTGCGAATGTTTGATAATTTGACGTCAATCAATCCATTTTTCTTTGGTCTCCGTTCGGTAACGTAGCGAAAGTCGAAAACCGAAAGCCACGGAGTGTGCTGCCGTGTTCAGAAAAAACCAAACTCAGGCTTAATTCAGGCAGATTCGGGGTAATCTTGTCTCTGTTGGTCTGTGCATCTTTGGAATTTGGCTACTCGTGCAGATGGAAGCAAATGTACATAATCAAAACACCGGCCGGTGACATTCACCCCTACAGGCACCCCCTGTAGTACTGGCTGCACCAGATGCGACGCCAGGAACTCAGATCTCACCTTCATTTGCTGTGATGCTGACGCCAAAGTCCAGATTCAGATCCAGGATCCTCAAATTTACCTTGAATTTCTCAGGTTTGTCCATCATTCTGCCACTGTTGTACGAAACCCAGAGGTCAATTGTTCAGACAATCTTCAGATAGGAGCTCTAGGGACTTCTAACAGCAACCTCTGAAGTCCGTAAGCTTCGTTGTATTTTTGGCACACGCCAATGTGAGCTCAATCCGACCTGAAACTGTCGAAAATGGTGAATCCAAGTGTCTTGTGGGACTCCATCGAAAGATTGGCCTTGTCCAAGTCGATTGACACCACCGCCACTGTAGATCCGGTGTCTCTCAGTTATATACTGTCAGTAAAGCGCCTTCAGCGAACCTTCGGCGCGTTACATGCCAAGGATCCAGGGCCAGCATGTCCCATCATGATGCATCATCACATGATCCACATTTTCATAGAATCTGTTAGATGCTCGCGAACCAACGTGCCGGAAAGCACAATTGAGCTGAATAAACGACAATATATATTAACTTTAGTCTAAACGAAAGTGTTAGTAGTTGCAGTTGTACACATTCCGCTTCATTTCACCTTCATCTTAGGGAATTTGCTGACATTAGGACAATTTAGATTGATTTCCTTATCATCTCCTCTCATTCCTTGAAGATCTGTTTAGATCTAAGTGAACAGAAAGACATCTTTACCTTCCGTGGTTCACTTAGGGTCTGTAGACTACATTTGTATTTGTTTTCCCTCTCTGTGAGTGTTTAATCTCCTTCATCTCTGCTCAAATTGACTTTCAATTTTGTTGAATTTTGTGATCATCCACCAGATGCGCCAATTCTGAGCCACATGCTGTACTTTTCAGAACGAGAAAAGCGGGATTAACACGATGTAGAGTTCGGCGAGGACACCGTAGCGTGCCCGCGACAGCGAAACTGTGCCAGAGCGCTGAGATGTCACTCAATTTCTTGATCCCCCCACTCAATCCACCAATAATCTACCTCATTCTCAACCAATGCATGGTTTGGTATCGATTCTCGATACGTTTACATGCTTTTTAGCCCCTAACCTAATGTTTTACAGCACCGAGGACTGTTCGTCACTTCTCATTCTGTCTCATTTCAGGTTCATCCAGCCTGATTCAATGCCAATTCAGCCCAAATCAGGTCAGATCCAGCAGATTTCGCCCCATCGAGGCTACATTTCTATTTTTTTCGGGGACTTACCCGCACTACGTTCTTCGTTGACGTAGCGACACACCCCAGTGTGTTTTTGGAGGGGGAGTGTAAGTGCGGCTAGCCCCATCTGCTCAGATTTTCAGACATTCTGCCCAGATTGGCTACATTTTGGTCATTTTCTTTGCTTCGGCGGAATCGCCGCCTCGCAGCTCAGTCTCAGGATATTTCCTATATATTTCTGATATGCCGGATTTGATTCCGCGGTCCATTTCCCGTAAATCCGCCGCGTTCCGCTATTTTAGCTGGAATCGCCATTTGCCGCTGACGCGCGCTCGCGGGCCAGATCGGCCAAACATTTTTACATAATTGGATTATTTAAATCTTTTCAGACAGTTTTGGACACTCAGATGTATTTAGAATAATTCGCATCAATTTTCTTCATAGACTGGGATTTTCTGCCGGACCACAATCAGCATGGACCTTGCTTCTGTTGTCGCTGCTCTCGCCTCCGTTGGTGTTCGAGTATCCGGTTCTACCCCCAATAACAACATCCAGGGAGACTCCTCGCGTGCCTGCCCCACTGGTCTTGCCGGCCCCGAGCCCTCCGGCACCCACAACGACCCAGGGCAGCACTTTCACATGTGTAGCACTGGCTTCCCAACAGGGGAAGCGGGTTCAGAGGTTGACTCTAGATCTACCTCCTCTAGCAACAGCTGGGCTAGGAAGGCGCTATGTTTTAGGTCAACACAGCTGGGATCAACAGAAGGAATAGTGCTGGCGATCTCAGACAGTTGGTCGTCAGCATCCTCTTTTACAGCTGCACGTTCCAGATAGTGATCGGGAGACTCACACCCTGTAAGTGTGGCAGATAGGTGCTCAGGAGATCGATTTTTGAGATCATAAAGGGTCAGGCCACGATTTTCGGCCAGGACCTCTTTCAGTAGCACCTGGTCTAGGTCACACAGGGGTACAGGATTGAGAGATCCATCGACGATGGACAGGAAACTGGCCCACTCAGGGGCCTGCATAGCTGTGTCTGAGTCCTCAGGCACATAGATGGGGCCGTCGGGGAGTTGCACTCTTCCCACGGTCATTCGATCTAGCATACGGCGCCAGTAAGCATGTTCACCAGAGCAGCCCCAATCAGGGGTGCACATAACAACCCTTCCTCCTGTAATGGAACTCAGCACGTCCGCGCAGATCGCGATCATTTAGTAAACGCGCGTGCGTGCATATGTAAAGCACAGTGCAATGCAATTCCATTATTGAACTATTGAATCAAATTCATTTTGTGTACTGTGCAGAACACTGGGATGAAACTATGTAGTGATTTATGAGATCAATCACGTGCTGCGCCGTTGCCGGATTCGCATTTGGATTTCGAAATCACTAAGGAGATCACGGGGAAAATAGCACTCAAAAGAGAAGATCTCCAAGATCATTACAATCCCAGTGTTCGATTTCCGTGAAATTCTCTTTGGTGATGTCGGAGTCATTTCTGGAGTGGTATGAAAACCATCCTGAGGAGCTGCAGAAGACCATTCGCCGTATCGCTACGTTGCCTGTGCCGCAGTCTGGGGGACTGTCTAAACTGTGGTGTTTGCAGCGCTGGTCAAACTGGGACTTCATTTCTTGTGAAGAAAATGCTGCGCTGGTTGTGTTTGCTGCACGGCACCCAGATTTGTTGTGTGACTCGGAACTTGCTCAGAAGTGCATCAACGCTGTCGATGAGATGCAGGGAACGGCACTGCGAACGCTGCAGATTGACTCCGCAGAGCAGAGTGTTGCGGCGGTGAACCGTGCTGTGCAGGATAACCCTTTACGTCTCATTTTTGCACTTGCTTCTTCACGCCATGTGCCGAGGTCCAGTGGGAAGCGCGGTGTTTCATTTGGAGTTCAACAGGAGCAGGAAAGTTCACAACGCCACGGCGAACAGAAGACTTCAAAGTGCAAGCAGGAGCAGGAGCCCCAACACAGGAAAACGAGACGAGGCACTGGAGGTCGTCGCCGAAACAGATGTTCGTAAGGTTCTTTTCTGCTTTTCTTGTGTGTATGTGTGAGGGTGATGCTCTGCGGTGTGCATGCTGGTGTGTAGCGTCCTCGTGTGCGTGTGTTGGTAGCGTCCTGCAGTCTCTGTTGTGTTGTTTCCTTTTAGCGTGCAGGGCAGTCTGGCAGTGCAGTTTTGGCTTGCGTGGGCAGCGCTACAGTGTTAGCAGGCACGTGAAGCGCAGCGTGAGCGTGAGGCTCCGCTAGGGTGTTTGGCTGCGTGTGATTTGCAGTGAGTGTGGGGCGTGAGGCTCCTGGCCCTGTGTGTAACCCTGTGCGCGTCCTGCTTGTTGCGGCTGCTGTTTAGGCTGTTTTTTGTGCTGTTCCAGGCAGCCCAGTGGAGCTTCAGTGGGCTGCTCCACGGGCGCAGTGTAGGGCTGCTCCACGGGTGTGCCGTCTGAGTGGTTTCTTTCTGCTTAATTTGCTTAATTTGTTTGTTTCTTACACTGTGTGGGTGAGTACAGACTGGTACATTTGGGCTAACCTGAATCTGCATGCAAATGAGTTGCATGTAAAAATGAGTATGTCCTCTGTGTTCAGTATGTCACTTTTGAGATGTGTAGTGTGTTGGTACGTGTAAATGTATGTGTGAGCTTGCCTTATTTTCTGTTGTTCTGCCACGCTTCGCCTTGGATCATGCAGTGCTTTGTAGATGATGCTGTAGTTTCGCTTCGCGCTCTGGAGATAGCAGTGCACTGATGGCACTGCTTGGACGTTGCATTTTGTATGTTTTCCCCTCTCTTACTCTGTGCAGGCTGGTGTTGAGTAGCAGGGGAGCCAAGCAAAATGGGAGCACACGCAGAGCGAAGCTGCAAGGAGTGAAGTGAGGACGGCACCTTTCAGGTGTGCACGTCGACTTCGCTGCTTGTTATGTTTCTGCTTTTGTGTTGACCTCATTTCTTTTTCTGTGCTCTGCAGTGCCCATTCCAATGAAGTACCCTTAACTAAATGAATGAAGAAGTAATCTATATTATTCAAGTGAAGTTTGTATATATTAATTGGGTTGCTTCAGCACTGCTTCTATTTTTTACAGCACACTGCTTGGTGGTTTCCTCTGTGCCAGCCTGCCAGGGATTCGGGAATTTTTTTTGTACAACACTCTTTGCAGTGGGGTTTTTGCAGCCCTTGGTGCAGCGGGCTGATTTTTTTTTAAAGCAAGGACTGTTTGTCTGTATTTTTTTTGGCGTGTGTGTTGTTAGTAGATACCATGTCAGTTTTGTTTTCTGTAGGTGTGAGTGCATGCAGTGCATAGTTAGCTTTAACGTCTAGCTGGGTGCGTGTGCACAAGTGTTTGAGTTCTTTGGTCAATAGGTTAGTGCAGCACTTGCTTAGCCACTGCTGCAGGTGTTGTTTCACACTTGTAGGCGGGTTCGTATTGTAGGTGTGCATTGAGTTGTTGTCCCTTTTGGCTATTTTTTTTTGTCAGCACACTTTCTGAGTGTCTATTCTGTGCAGTGCTGAGGTCCATCATATCTCTTGTCAGCCCTGTGCCAGGTGCCTCAGCACCCTGCACATGGCTTGTGAGGGGAGTGTAATGGAACTCAGCACGTGCGCGCAGATCGCGATCATTTAGTAAACGCGCGTGCGTGCATATGTAAAGCACAGTGCAATGCAATTCAATTATTAAACTATTGAATCAAATTCATTTTGTGTACTGTGCAGAACACTGGGATGAAACTATGTAGTGATTTATGAGATCAATCACGTGCTGCGCCGTTGCCGGATTCGCATTTGGATTTCGAAATCACTAAGGAGATCACGGGGAAAATAGCACTCAAAAGAGAAGATCTCCAAGATCATTACACTCCCTCATGAGCGATTTTGGTTAGAACCTTCGCGAGCAGGGAGAAGGGAGGGTTAGCATACGCTAGGCCCATTGCTTTCCAGAAGAAACGGAAAGCATTGTTCAGTTGTTTCGAGCAGTACAACTGCATGATGTGCTGTTGTTGGCTCGCAAACGATTCCACCTGGATCTCATCCAGGTTTACCTGAAGGGCCGTCAGTCCATTTTCAAGAACGTGACGGGCCAATTGGTAATTTTCAGTACGATAGTTAGTCTTGGATGCGTAGCGCAGCCCAGACTATTTTCGTCCTGACATCTCCAAAGGTACGGAGAATAGCCCACTGCCAAAGTCGCAGTGCAAAGAATAGGGGCACTGTAGGGACAGCATTTTTACCTGGGGGTTTCTTCGTAGGAAGTCGGTGCCAATGACAATGTCAAAGGCGTCGGTGTCCAGCACTCTGCAGTGTTGGGTCACGGTTTCGTCGCCCAGACATATAGTCACATCGACCCCCCCCAAGGAATGGATGGTACGCCCATCCCCTACTCTTATGGTTACGGTCTTAGTTTTCTTGAAAGTCTTTAGCAGGCGCCGGGCCACTATGGAAAGTGTTGCACCGGTATCAAGCACCGCTCGAAAAACCTGATCCCCGATTTTCACGTGGATCCAGAAAACCAAGTCCTCCTCCTCGGAGCCGCCCCCCTACTCCTCATCAGGGAACTTAACATCCACCCCTGCAGCAATGAGAGACTTGGCCATCCAGGCCAAGCGCCTCTTCTTAGAATTATTCCCCTCAAGGGTAGCGTTATCCCCTTGGGGGCGCTTCTTGGGGTCACCTGCGGCAGGAGCGGGTGTAGCAGCAGGAGTGGGTGTTGCAACGGGCGCTGCTGAGCGCCTCTGGGGGTTAGGGGGTCCAGTTTTGCCACCCCCCTTGCCACCTCCTTTACCACCTTTATCCCCATTCGGGGGATTTCTGGCGGGCGTTTGGGTCTTCTGGCGTTCCGCCTCTTGACGCTTGAGTTTGTCACTCTCGCGTTTCTTGATGTGGCATTCGTCCTCGTAGTGACGACGTTTGCCACAGTAACCACAGGTGATGGTACACCTGAAATGGTCCTGATGGGTCATAGTTTTCCCATCTTTGGTATGCTGCTGACGTTTCATCTGCAGCATACAGCCACTGCGGAGATCGCAGTCAGAGGCATGACAAGGTCCCCCCTTGTCATTGACAGGTCTGCAGTAGAACAGGGGGGGTGTACCTGCATCAGGTTTAACCTCATTCATGGCACGTAGGTTACCCCTCCCTTTACCACCTCCCTGGTTGGTGTTAGTGGGATTTTTATGTCCTTTCCCTTCGCCACGTTCGGGGACAGGGGTACCACCTCGTCCCAAATGCTTCTTGAGGAATTTCTCCATGTGGGAGTCATTCTCTCTCTCAAGAGCTAGCTCAATCAAGAGATCCACCAGTTCATCGTACGAGTGGGTCCTGCTCTTCCTCTCAGAGGTGGAGCGGCAATCATCCCACGTACGTTGGGGGATCTTACTCATGAGCCACAGGTGGGGCTCAGTGGCTCCGTAGGAGCCCACGTTCATCCTCGAAAACAAGTACTCCAAGTCGCACACATATTCAGAAATTCGCGCAGCGGATGGAAACTCAGGGAGCATAGGTAGCTCCTCGATCTGTGTGCGTACGCTGAGGTCAGTCTCATAGACTCGGAATGGTTTCTCCAACCTCAGGAGTACCTCTGCCCAGGTAGAACAGGTTTTTACAATCTGTTTCACCTGTTTTTGCAAAAATTTCTTTTTGCATGAGAGTTTCAGCAGTGAACATTTGGTGGCCACATCCACATGGGATTGGCCAGTCAACAAAAGGAACTCTGCAAATTCTTCTGCCCGTTCGGGCAGATTTTTGGGGTCGAACTCCGGCAGTTCCAGCTGGATGTTCGCCTGGGCAATAGGTCTGCCCGTCTTCCCACCCCCCGCAGTTAGGCCTGAAGGCGACACGCCGGCAAGAGGTGCCAGGGCTGACAGCCCTCTTTTCTCACTCTCTGTGACAGGCACGTCCTGTAGTTTAGCCATGGGCACAGTCCTGGCACGGGGGTGAAAGGGGCTGGGGCAGGTGACCTTAGGCAACAGCCTTGAGACCCTTGATCTCTTAAGATCTTCGGCCAGGGTACTCAGTCCTGGAGAGAGAGAGGGCAACTCTGGCTTGGGTAAGGGTTCTGTAATACCCAGTTTAGCCTTAATGGCCTCCGATAGGGCCGTCACATCTGGATCTTCTGATCCACACAGGAGTTTGGCCAACAGCTCGGCCGTATGATCCAGGGCACCGTAGGTTGGCCTTGGATGATGTTGTTCTTCGACTCGTGTCGGGCCCACTTCGGGAGCCCTTGGGGTTGGACAACATGCTCTTGGATACTCAGGTCTTGTTCGTCTTGGCAGGGATGCAGTCTCGGCTCTGTCGGACGGCGGGCCAGAGTGCGCGTAGGACCCTAGGTCTGTACGTGGTCTGGATCCATGTCCAGCCAATGGCTCCTCTCCATCTTCCCCACGAATGGATTTGTGGTACTCCTCATGTAGGATGTACTCATCCATCTTCTTCCTCAGTTCCTCATACTCCTCAGGGCCTTCAATCGCTGTTGAGGATGAAGCCGGACAGTTGGATCTGGATACTGAGGCTGCTACACGTCTGTGGAGATGACTGAAGCTGTCTCCACCGTGGGCTGCTAAGGCCTCGGTGGTGAGGCCTTTATTTTCTTCCGCCCTTCTGCGTTCTGGATCTCCTTGGGACCCAGATGCGCCACTGAGATGTTGTGGAGCTCGGTAAGGTGGTTCACTCATAGGGTGGGCCATGCTGCCCATTTGCACTTGGACAGTTCTGATGGGCCAGGTCCTGACGCTTTGCGTGGACATGATGAACTTGTTGTTGAGCTTTTTGTGCTGCACTTCTTCTCAGGGTCGGTTCAAAAGGTCACAAGGGACTGTCTCTGCTACCAGAAAGATGTCCTTGATTTATGCCCTAGATATTTTGATGTATTCCTGCAGGTTTTGTAGTTGAAAACCCAAACCAAAGCAGCAAGTAGAACAAGAACAGGATGTGGATCGAATCAATGATTGGTTTTGGAATCCAGTGTAACACAGAAGGGCGGCAGATAGACAAAGCAGGTTTACACACAAAGATTCAATCACAAATGGATAATACAAAAGATTTTATATGAAAATTGGTCTGACTCTTGCCTCAGAGATTGCATTAGGCACTTCATGTGCACTCTTTTGGGTGAAATGGTGCTGGTTAGGAATGTGGGGCATAGATGTCAGGGCCACACAGAAAATGACTTGGCCAAGCAACTGCATTCAGAAACAGTTACAAAGTAGGACCACAATAAGTGGTAGAAACAATTGAGTATAGGGGTCTTGGGGTGGGAGACCACTAGGCTTAACCTCCAAGGCCTAAAGCATGAAATGCCTATTTTATTTCGGTATATCCTCCATGAAGGAAGGTACCTCCGCTCAGTTGAGTGGTAGGGGTGAACTTCATGGGGGGCTAGGGTCACAACCCTAGTTACTTTAAGAATGTGTACTTTAGGCAACAAAAGAGAGATAAAAACACTTAAGTTTGTCTTAGCATCAACAAAAGGGTTTTAAGGGGGGCTTGGCCTGGATCAAGCCCTCCAAGAAAGACATGGCAGTGACTTTTTCTTACTACGTGCCATATACTCCAGAGCATCACTAAGATGTGCTAGAGGTTCCCAGGTGTTGTCAGCCTCACTGTACCCTTGCCAACGCACCAAATATTGAGTTTGCCCATGATGCGAGCGCTCTGCAATGATGTCCTGAACACTGTACATCTCTTTGCCACCAGCGCGATCTGCAATGTGCTTGGGTGTCCTAAGGTTGCCATGAGGAGGTAGACGTGTAGGTGTCTATGGTTTGACCCTCTTTGGCTCTGGACCACGCGTTCCCATTGTAAATGCTAAGAATAATCACATGGGCATACGCGTAGAATTGAAAAACAAAGGCACAGCAAAGCATTGTCAAAAATTTGCAAATTTTTGCATGATCAAAAGTTTAAAAATCAGTCCGAACTCTTTGGAAATTGGAGTGATTTTGATGATGTGGCAAGTGACATCACGATGACTATGCATGACGTAGCATGATGACATCATCAAGGAAAATCTTTCTCAGATATTAATAGGTACATTTGCGTTTTGGGTGTAGTAGAAGTCATGGTTCACAACACATTATGCAACGAAAAAACAGGTGCATCAATCTAATCTTAGGTCCATTGAATACCGGTACCTACCGGTTGTTAAAAAACCTACCACCTCCACCTACCGGTGAAAATTTAAAAAACAACCTCCAACACCCGGTTGTTTTCAAAACTAGCAGGTTGCAGACCTTACCGGAATTAATGTTGAAGGATAAACACAGACTAAGAGGCACTGCAAGACATGCGGAGTTTAGTTGTGAGAAGGTGAATGTTGCAACAACTATCTTCCATAGTCACTTTCTGAGTGTCTGTATTTTTTTTCGATGACAGCATTTTATAATGCCTGATCAACCTGCAGACTTGGCTGCAGTGTTTACGTAAAATCCAGGCCAGGCTCCGCCTGCGATCAATGCTGAACGATCCACCGATCAAAACGCCTGCAGAGCAGCAGAAGCTGACAGTACCGCCGCCTGCTGCTTCTGTCCCTCAAAGCCTGCAGATTGTCGTGGTTACAACTCTGTGGTCAAACTGGGTTCTGTTCGAAGTTTTGGAAAAAGAAATACAACTTCAATGCCTCCTGCGACAACAGTCACGTTTTCCACGTCCACCTTCAACGCCAAATAATAAGCTGCAAGACAACTGCAATACTACAACAGCCACCGTTCGACCATGCTGTTCCTCTTTTGCTACCCTTGCAGTGCTTGTCAATGACTCGAACAAAAACAGCGATGACGAGTTCACCTCAAACTCAGCGCCAACCAAGTCAGCCAAAAAGGTATTGCCTTCACCAACACACCGCCATCAAGCTGCTGGTCAAAAGCCGAAGCCGTCCAAGAACAGGTACGTCGCAGCTTTTGTCTCGCAACCAGAGGATGATGATGAATGCAGCTCAAACTCAGCGCCAGCGGAAACAGAGGAGATAGCAACACCGTCGCCAAAACATCGCCAACCAGTTGCTGATCAAAAGCCAAAGCCTTTCAAGAGCAAGTACGACGAGACACCTTCACCAATGCATCGCCAACAAGATACTAGTCAAAAGCCGAAGCCATCCAAGAAAAGGTACGACGCCACTCTTGTGTCGCAACCAGAGGACAATGATGAATACATTTCAAACTCGACGCCAGCAAAAATAGCGGAAATGGAAACGCCGTCACCAACGCTTCGCCAACACGTTGCTGGTCAAAAGCCGAAACCGTCAGGGAACAGGTACGACGCAGCTCTTGTGTCACAACCATCACGCTACTTGCCGAGCTCATCAAAGTTCGACACCGGAAATGTGTTTAACATCCTGCGGACCCGTGCTGCAAGGCAAACCACCACGTCCAAAGAGCCTGTCAGCACACTGCCTCGCACGCAAGTGAGCGAAAAAGCTACACAGAACCAAGGCACTCTACCAACAGCGAAGCAGCAGCACCAACCAACAAGTCGAAGGTCCCCATCAAGCACCTCCAAGTATGAAAGACGACTTGGGTACAAAAAAGGTTCTCCGAATTGCAGAACACGGCTTCAAAGTGCGCCCCGAGTCCACCACTACCAACCAGCGAGTTCACCGTCAAATATATGGAAGGTAAAACCATCGCCGAAAGTCGCAGCTTCGAATTCTAGTCATAAAGAAAAGCCGACCAACAACAACACTTCACTTGCTGATGATCAAAGTCAGATGCCGCAAAGCACGACCACCGAGACAATGCCGACGCCAAAGCTTCCCGTGCAACCAAAGGAGGATAATAAAGTATCGTGGTATGTAAACGGTATTGGTGAATTTTGTCTCAGCAACAACAATGAGGCAGTCCAACTTACTAACGCTCGTCGCCTCACCACGATGGAGATCCAAAAGATCTTGTACGTGAAGGCTGAGACCGAATATCTAATTGCAAACAGCCACCTAAAGGATATTGACGACAACAACAATTTTTACTGGTTAGAAGACCTTGTTACATCATAACTATATATACCACGAGTGTGTTTACTGATGCATGTGCAGATTCAAGTTCTGATTTACTGATGTAAAATTTGAGTTGGTCAGCAAAGCATTGTTTTTGCGAAGAAAGGTGCCGAAACACCTCTCAGAGGTGCAAGAATTCCTGCCCTTGCCTCAGTTTTCATATTTTGTATATGTTGTAGGAGTCAGATCAACTGCTTTTTCGGTTCACTTTGGCTCAGTCCATATTAAGTCTCTTCTCGGCACTTTGGCTCAACTCAAATAATTTTTTCACTTATCACAAGATACACCCTTCACACCACAATTCACTCTGATCAACACACCTTACTCCAAAGTCCACAATTACTGTACACACTCTGCAAACAGCGTTACACGCCAAACAACTGCCACTACAGACACTGACACCCACTGTCTGAACAACATCATTTCACTGCATGCCAGCCCCTTAGCTGGGCCCCCTTTTTCATAAATATCCCAATAAGCACACCTTGTGTTGCTTGGTCTTTCAAGATGAACTCATTGTATAGCTTTTTAAGCAAAAAACATATATGTGAGTTTGCCTTGCATGCCTCGTGTCAGTTTGGAAGCCACTTGTTGTTTTTCCCCTAGGGGTAAACTGCAGGTTGTTTTCCAAGCAGGATGTGGCTGGCCGCACACATAAAACAACAGGACAAATTTTTCTTTTTCTATGCTTTTCTACCTCATTGATTATTTCGCAACATGTGTCAACTAAAAGATGGTCTGCCCTGGTAGGACATCTTTAGCCACTATGTTGGCCCAGCGGCCCTACAAAGCCGCACAATCTGATCTCTACACTCCAACACCTACCCCTTTCATACAAAGCCTACACCAACACGCATCCAAAGGTCTCCAAAATCCATCAGCTAACTCAGGTTCTTTGAGGTAACTCTATGGCACCTCCGGTGCCCCGAGATGCCTCTGCCAGTTTGGGAGGCTTGTGATAATGTATCTTAGTGTTTCAAAGTGTGGAACTCGCGCTGATAAATTTCTGACGTCTTAAAAAACTATCTTCCATAGTTGCCAGCAATTAGCCCATTGTTGTCTCTCATTTGACAATATGCCGTTTTAGCTGCCGTTTTAGCATATATAACATTATGCTGGGCAAGCATGCCCAAAAGTTCATGAAAAGTGAGGTGTTCATGCTGATTGCCATTGAGCTTTTGTACCATTCCTAGCAAAACATATTTCTAAGACACCTGGCACTCACCAACGAAGTTCCTAGCCTTTCCGGCATAGGTTTTGGAACCGCGTAGTTTGAAAGATGGCCGGTTTTTAATGATTATTTTCATAACGGCAACCGGTTTTGCTGATTGCTGGTTTTCAAGATAATTCGTTTTTCCGATCATTTGCTTTTCAATACCCAGCTTTTTGGCACCCGTCACAAAAAGGGCCATGAGGGTCAAAATGCCTACAAAGGTGTATTTCACCATCGACCATCGGTTATCGCTACCTCATCCTCTTTCTAGTGCAAAAATCGGACACAATGTATCAATAAAACCAATCCCGAAAGTTTGGAACCACTCCAATTGATTGGTTAAAACAAAATTTCAAAACAACCAGTTGGGACCGTTATTTCAAAAACGAACCTTCCACTATTGCCGATAACCTGCACGAGTCTCATGAAATAGTCCCCAAACTGTGGTTGAACCATCCAGTTACATGATAAAATGACTTCAAGCTGCATTTCCGTTTTTCTGTTGCCTTTTTTTGTGTAAAGCGTCGGTATCCATCAACTGCATTCACCCTCCCATCAATGCAAACAATATTCGCAAAATACAAGAGGCTTTTGTACATGCATTTGCTCTTAATGTTGCACTGTGCAAAAGAATTGCTTTGTGAGCCGTTCATTTGACGTCTTTTCCAAAACATAATGAGTAAAATTGTTCAGCTTTAATAAACGGTCCTTTTGGTTGTGTTAAGGCTATGGATCACCTTTTGCATTGCAATCCTAACTAGTGTGCGGCTAGCTCGCATGTGTTGTGCAAATGTGACGAGGGAATTATCATATAACTTGCACAAGTATTGATTGCGGACTTGCAAAGGTTGAGCTTTGCGGCCACGCACCCGAAATCAATGCTTTGTAAAAGGAGCAAAAGGGGGATTTTGACCAACAACCCCCAGCCGGACAGCTTGGAGGCACAGTGCAAAAAAAGGGATGGGGGGGGGTTGACATTTGACGGAGGGAGCGATGGAGGCGGAGAGCGACAATACATTTGCTTTTTTTTTTAACCACCACCACTGTTCCACGTTTGAGGCAATCTTGATTGGTTGGGGGGGGGGGGGGGTCCAGGTGGGGCGATTTAGGGTGGTGGGGGGGGGGGGGGGCACGGGCTCCCGTTACCTCCCCTTGCCCTCCGTCTGGGGTGAGAGCTAGGGCTAGGGTTAGGGTTAGGGTCACCGAGCTGGTGGAACCAGTCTTGGTTTTATAACCCTTTTTAGTGTCTAGGGTGGACCAACTAGGTTTAGCAGCAGCAGCAGCAAGCAAGCAAGCAGCACGCACGAATTGGGTAAAAATCAGAACTCTGTCGTGGTGCTTCAGATTCGGGTGAAATTTTGGTGGATGATACCTATGGGTGTGAAGTACAATCACACAAAGTGTGAGCAAGAAACTCAACGGTGGCGGCCGGGAACAGGATTCGCAAGTGGCGGACCTCGGTTTCAAAAACTGCAGTTTAGGGCCAAAAACAGCCATTTTTGGGCCAAAAAAGCCCTGGAACACATTCAAAACGGCCAAACGAAGGGAAACGGTGGGTACACTCCACGTGCGGCCTGCCTTCCCCGTGTCAACGAGCCCTTTGCGGCCCTCTAACTCCATGATATGTCGCGAAAATGGCCCAGAAAGGCCCCCAGAAGCTCCAAATGCCGAAAGCCACAAACCAAGAATAGGCCATATCTTTGGCTACATGGCTCAAAATGCGATTCCGAGGGCACCTACTCCACCCGCAACCCCCCACTTTTTGTGGTTTCCACCCCTTAGAACTGCCCAAACGGACGCCTAGATTCCAATAACTAGGCCCACTAGGCTGCGGCAAGCTGCAAGCTCAAGCTCAAACAGGTGGGTGCCCAAATGGGTCAACAGGGTCCAGTAGGGGCAAAAAGATGACTTTTCTCAAAAATGATCCTCGACCATGTGCGACGCTAAAACAAGTGGTTTAGGACCGTTTTGAGCTTGTGGTGGCCCATTTTGTCCTCCGAAAATCCCAAAATGCCTTGAAAATGGGCTGTTTTGGGACCAAAAATGAGTCAAAAATGGGTCAAAAACGCATTTTTCCAAACCTCATCCGAGACCATTTGGGGTGCACCAACTGGTGAAATGAGCCCATTTTGAGCCCATTTTGGGGCATTTTGGCCCCTCAGAAGTCCAAAAAAGCCTTGAAAGTGGGCCTCGTGGTGTTGGGGTTCACTTGCAAGCTGATTTCACTTTGTCAAGAGCCATCAATGTGTGAATCGTTCTTGATGTCCCTCACCAGTCATAGCTGATGTTCCCTCCCCCACCAGCTCGGTCCCAATATTCAGTCTTGATTAGGGTTAGGGTCATGGGTAGGGTTAGGTGTAGGGTTAGGAGCAGGCTGAGGGTTGGGGTGGGCGTTAGAGTCAAGGTTGGGTTCAAGTATAGCGTTGGGGTGCTCCACCGCCCGGGCGGGGAGGGATGCAACGTTGGCAAGGAAAATGAAAAAAAAATTTTCGGGCGCCTTCGGCGCCACCATATGTATGGCTAGTAGCTATTGACCCTTGGTAACTAAGTGGGCCCGGAGGGCAGGGAGGGGGGGGGGGGAGGGGGGGGGTCGCGTACCCGAACCAAGGAGACGCCCCCCCCGTGCACCAAAGATCTGAACACAACGATGAGCATAGGACATTAGGCAGAGGAATTGAACAAGAAAGCCGCTGAAGATGGGACCACAAGCCATGAGAACTGGGCATTAGGCTGAGGTACTGAACCAGAAAATCACTGAATGTCTGACCACATACATCAGATGTGGGCATTTGACGCAGACATGGCATCTAGAAACCACCATCAAGGCAACCACTGTACATGAGAAATGCGCATTTAACTGAGGCAGACATTGAACCATCAATGCAGCGAACATCTGACCACAAATCATGAGGACTGGGCATTTGACTGACACGCAGAATGAGATAATCACGGAAGATCGGACCACAAGGATGAGACTAGCACACTGAACCACAACATCACTGAAGATCTGGCCTCTAAACCTCAATATTGGGTACTTGACTGAGGCACTGTACCAGAAAATTGCTGGCAAACCATGACACCAGGCAGGAGCACTGCATACGTCTGGGGAATGGAACCAGAGAATCACGCAAGATCTGACCACAAAGCATGAGAATCAGGCATTCCACTGAGGCATTTGACCAGACCAGCAGCGAAGATCTGATCACAATGCATGAGAATGGGGTACTTGACAGAGGCATTGACCCATAATTCACTGAACATATGGCCACAAACATCAGTGTGGGCATTTGATCATACAAGAGAAGTCAAGAAAAATGTGGGCATAGGGGTTACATCACCCCTGCCGTCTCGAAGAGCCCCCCAAAGTGGGGGATGGAAATCAAGCTGAGTGGTGTTGTTTTCTTTTAAGTACACTCGCTCTGACACTGGAAAAAAATAGACACTCGCGCTAACACTCCGAAAAAAAGAATACCTTTTTTTGTGTATCTTTTTCGGCTGTCACATGAGTCAAAAGAATTTTTTCCCGAATTTTTTTACATATTTTTTTTTCACTAGCGTGACACTTCATTCCCCAGTTTTGAGAGAATAGCAGCACACAAAAACTGCAAAAGAGAACGATTTCTGCGCAGAAGTTGAAGCAAAATGGATGTAGAACTCTGCAGCATGCCCGCAGGCGCGGTTGGCAAGGTGCCACTGCATTGTTCGGCAAAAAGAAATCAGACAGGGTCGGTAATGATGTCGAGTGGCAGCCATAGATATATGAATGGGCTCTTTGGCCGCAGCTCCCTCCGAAATTGTTGCACGCCAGATTGCAAGAGTACGGCAGGCCTGCAGAGGCAAAACAGCAGTCAGATCCACTTGAATCAACTCTCCAAATGCCCGGTGTACCAGTGCATTAGAAATGCTGCAGGCAGTTGGACGCACAAATGTGCGGCTCCATCTGCGCTGTTTTGCGGCATGCAGAACACGCAAACTTTGTCCAGCAATGGCAGATTCTCAGGGATCATTCATACAGGCAGGTGCAACGCCATGAAGCAATGGGACATAATGCTGGATGGAGTATGGTACCGGTTGTACACCCAAAGCAACTGGGGGTGAGCCATGCAGCAACTGTCCTGCTGTAAGGCAGGGAAGCTGTTTAGAAGTGCTGTTCATCCTTCCAGCCCTCACTCCAAGCCCTTGGCCCTCAAAGCCTGATAAATGGGCCGGCGTGGCAAGTGCGCAGGGCATGCTACACCCTCATGTAGGAGAGGGGGTACGTGCCGCCCCCCATCCCAGCCCCACTTGTTGGATAGGACCGGGTCTCCACTGTTCAGGCCTCAAAAGCAGGATCTTGAACAGACTCAGGTCCTTGCAACTGCAGTGCCTGTCCTGGTGCCTGTTTTGCGTGGCATTGCTGCGGCAACATGATTGCGAAGACCCCAGGAATCCGACAGGGAGAATTCAGAGGCGAGGCAATATGTGGGTCATTCTGCAGAAAAATGACCAATGATCCGTTCAGGCGCAGCCGACATGACCCTGACGCCAACACCCTGCCAGTCACAAGAACAGGAAGGAAAAATACAACCAGTCATCCAAATCAGATCTGCACCCAGCCTCTCCGTCATGCAGTTTCTCAAGCCTCCTACCCTCTGTCACTCCGTCTCCCAACACCCCTCCTACCCACCCTCAAGCGTTCCACTGAAGGCAATTCACAGCAGCTCCAGATCCCACCAGCAGACCCCATTTGTGTTGAAGAACACAACGGAGAGTGCCATGAAGTAAGTGGGCATGCCATGAACACAAGGATCTGCAAAAAGGCGTGTGCACTGCATGCGGCTTCTTTTGTTCGCTGTAGAAAATGCAGGCCACTCAAGACAGCAAGTTCGCGCACCATCGTGGGTCGACTGGTCACACTCAATGAGGCCCAGGCACTCGTGGTCACCACACAAGGGCTCACTTGTTCTACACGGTTGGGGCTGGGAAAATGGGCTCTTGTGCACCTGCCCCTATGGGCCAATGTTCTTGCTGACTTTCTGGCCGCAGAAATGCCCTGCCATTTTCCACAGACGGCAAGGGCCGGTTTCCGTGGCAATCTGTATTTCCAAGTTGCACTGCTCCCACATTCAAGCCCGCGGCCCGTTCTGACATTCCTATCTCCTTCCTGCCCCATGTGCCCCTAATTTAAGACCCACACTCCATTTCTGACCTGTCACCACTGTTGCCATGTGGGGCCATGTGCAGTTCATTGAAAAAGATGGTCGTTCGGCATGCTAACCAGGAGAGGCCAGCACTGGAGCCTGTGGGTGTGCAATACTGAACAATCATGATTATGGAAACACCCAACTGGACCAAAAAGAGGGGAGGAATGGGTCATGGAGCCGGGAACTCTGAGGGCACCTTAGGGCACAAGTGTGTCTGGGTCTGGGACAGTGCAAACGCACGAAAGCGTCAATAGCACACAAAGAGGGCTGTGCCCATCAGGGGGCAGACACCAACAGCAAGGCTGACGACACCAAAAATCCACCCTGACTAAAGATACAATCTAAGCAGTAAACAGGAACGACGTCCCCTTTCTGGAACACGCGTTGGGCCCTGCAAGCACACCAACTCTGCTTTCAAGCATGCGGGTGTACTGTGCCACAAGGGGTAGCAGACTTCCCGTTGCGGTCCAACACATCTGCATATGCTACAACCCTACCTTGGGGAGGCAACCCTCTCCATGTGAAAACCCAACTTCCCCTAGAAGAAGAAGCGCCTGTGTGTTCACCTGTGATGAGCGCTGGAACCGCACATTCATGTTTGCCTGCACATGCGCTGAGTCATCGTACCACTGAATGAAAAAGCAATGTCATAATGTCGGGTCTGCAATAGATTTGGCAGTCAGCTCTGAATATTGATTGATTATTGAGGCGGCCCCAGAAGAAAACAAAACCGCAGCCTACAAATTGAATTGGGTCTTGAAAAGTAGTCAGAGAAATGGCGCTAAATCAGGGTTGGGGAGGAGCCAACCCGGCTCCCAGTAAATGCATCACACCATGCTGACGATCCACCGAACATGCGTGTGAGCACTTACTTTTGTACTGTGAGGATTTTCATTGATGTTCCACGGGACAACAAACACTTCGAACAGCACTGCCGTGACCCAACATGGCAGCAGACGGCGTGTTTATCCATGGAAAAGGTGATTTTAAACTAGGTCCTGGGCTTTCGTCACACTGAAAGACATGGACGACAAGCAGTTGCACCAACTTGGATTGTGCGAGTCATTATCGGTGATGGTGATGCCGAGGGTGCGTCGTTCACAGTGGTTGTGGCTGTGGTCGTGATGCATCAAAGCTCCCCACCCCACCGGGCCCACTAGGAGCCCTTCAGCGCCCGAACCCCGCATGCAGGGTGTCACTGCGGATGGGGGGCACTCATTGCATGTTCCTTAAAAGCATTAGGGAGCAAGAACGACGCCAGCCCCCAGGAACGATGCCAGCCCCCAGAACCTTAGAACCTTCTGCACAGCCATGTTTCCAGGTCCAAAAAATGCCAAGACCCCTAATTTATAAATATAGAGGATCCTGCACACAAAGGTCTTGAGAGGACATATTGTCAGCAAACCCTAATGCTACTCCCATTATTGATGCAGCGTGAATCATGGTGGTCCACGAGCACCGTTGGTGCTGACTTCTCTCTGAAGGGAACCTTTGATGTGGGGGGGAGGTCAACAGCGGTGACAGCGTCAAACGTGCCTCTGGGGCAAGACAGGGGCCTGTACTGGGGGCAGCTGGGACAGACACGCCATCAAGCGCCCGAGCCTGCGCAGTGCAATCAAGCAACCGTCCCATCACAGGGCCAGCAGGCGGGTGATATTCCTCCAGGGCACCATTGGTGGGGCCCTGCCAGAGTGCATGGCACAGCCCACCACAGCACAACCCTTACCCCGGGTAGCAGACAGGCGCGCGTTGCTCTGCCGCCTCATGTTGAAGCGGAGGAAGGGGGGGTGGATGAGGACAAAGGGGAAATGTCAGAGGCGCTGGAGAAGGAGCGCATGCTGGACAAGGGGAACTCCGGCGTGGCGGTGAGGGGGCTGGCGAGTGTGGGGGGGAGGTGACGGACGCCATTCACACCAAAGCCGCGGCGGAACGGCGCTGCAGATGGATCTGTGGTGACTTTTTCCTTGACGCTGCACGCCGCGACTGTCGATGCTGATGCCAGCCAGAGCACATAGGCAACTACAGAGCAATGGCAAATGAATTGCTTGCGGGATGCAGCAAAGCGGATGAGGCTCATTCAGGCAATCATTGCAGTTGTCAGGGTTTTAATCAGGGAACAGGACAACGCTGTGCAGCAATGAATTGCCTTTGCAAGTGAGTCAGTGTCCGGCCGTGTAGGCCTTTTGAGGCGTCCGGGGGTGCGTGCCATCAAGTATCACTGTAACAGAAACTTCGTGGAAAAGGTCTGTATGTCCGTGAGTATGTCCGTATACCGCACTGGAGGCCAAGCAAACAATTTGTTGGGTATGGAGGACGTGTTTTGTGATGCGAAAAAGACAACCCCGGTCCTCTAGAACGATCCGGGCATGCGATGACAGCATTGGTGTTGGCCAAGCCCACGCATCCCCCCAAAACCCTCCATTTCCGCAGTGGTTGAGGGTGATATCTTGGAAAAGGGGCTCGGGGGTGTGCACCTAAAAAGATTGACCCCCCCCTCTTTGAGGGTGGTTCGAAAAAAGGGGGGAGGGGGGGGGGGGGCAGACCTCTCATAGTGTCCCATCTTGGTGAATACCAGGGCGTATTGGAATTGCACGCATCAGTGCGTACGTGATGGATACGCCCCTGTCCGTATCCCTCCCCTTGCCCCTCCCCTCACATCCGCGCATATGTTCCCCCGCCATAAGGGGCCGCACCTTCCATTGCTGCTGCGTTTACTTTTCTCCCAAGCACCTTCGCCCCCTCGCACCAGGACCCTCACATATTCCTCTCCAAAAGCCCCCCCCCCCCTTTATGGCAGCAGCCATGGCTCAGCAATTGTTGAGAAAACAGGCGGTTACGGTTGTACCATCCAAAACGACGTCGGTGCCCTGCACTGGGCGGTCAGGTATGGCAGCGCAGTGCAGGCACCCCAATCAAAGACCCGCACCGTCTCGGGGGGCCACAAAGGGGGATTACTGGCGCCATGCACGCGCTACTTCTGCGGCAAATACACCAGGAACACCCCGATTCTTACCCACTCCCAAAATGGCCCCTCAAGAGAGCAAACACTTTGGCCACAAAAGGTGCATCAAAACCCCTCCTTCCCATGAACACAGCACAATCACAAGCACAATACGATTGCCACCCATTTAATAATCTTTGAAACGGCCCTTGGCCCCTTGTGGCCCTTTGCGGTCCCAAATAAATGATCCGCAAAGGTGCCCGGTGCGAGAGGACAGATCCGAACAACAACGCAACACGTTTCCCACAGATGTCACTCAATAGCCACACTGCGCGCGCGCCGTGTCAGGTGCTGCCCCAAAATGGTGGGAGAAGGGGACGAATGCACCGTGTGGGAGGCCTGACAGTGGGGGGCTGGCGGCGCGCATGGTGCGCTGCGTGAAGAGCTCCATGGCAACAGCGTGCGGCTTCGCCATGTGATGGGTCGACACTCAGAGGAGCAGCACATTACCTGACAGGCACAGCACCACAAGGTACACCCCCAAGATGGCCGCCTCCTCCGTCGTGAAGTACTGATCCGGGAACTCTGTGCACTGGGCTCTCTGTACATGGGATGGTCGGCGTGCTGCGGGAGGCATCCGTCAGGAAGGCAAGACCGTTGGAGATCGCACAGGACCGGGGTGCAGAGCATGCCCCGCCGCCTCCCATTTGCATCCATTCCTCCCTGTTTTCTCCCCTTTTCCCTCGATTTTTATCCCTGTCTTGAACGTGTTCACACGATTTCTACCCTAATCCTTTACCAAATCCCCTACTTCCCCCAATTGTCTCCAATTGCCCCCCCATTTTCCCCATTCCTCCAACCTCCAAAAGCCCAATTCGGTGGGTTGATGAGTTCGGATAGTGCAGATGATATGGACATGCAGAGTGGTACAAAATGCCATTTGTGACATTGTTCCGTGTTTTCTCTTCGATGGGGGTGTGTGTATGGGGATAATAATTCCAACAAGGGCTTCCAAAGAGCCATTGGTAGAAGGCAGCAGGGCTGTCGTCCTCCCTGGGACGAATTGCTACGTGCTTGGTAGGTAGGTGCTGCAAAGCTGGTGAAACATCAGTCACATTCATCGTCACGGTCTGTGAAGCGCAAAGTCTCAAACTTGATGCCCCGTGTTCTCAGTGTGTTTTCGTCGATAGGCATGCTGCATTTTGATGTCTGCGTCAACATCCATGCGGGTGTCCAAGAGATCATCTGGTGCAGCCTTGTTGAGGCATTCAGTTGCCGACAGAATCTGGGAGTAGCTGCACGCGGGCTCTTGATAGCCGGTCTTGTGGCCTTTCTGCAGCCATGTTCGGCCCGTGCCTGCTGATCCGCACCCACTCCCCAACCCAGTCCGTTTGGTTTGCCTACCGAAGGTACTTGGGGTGCATTCCAGAGGCGCAGCAGCGCGTTGCGAAACGTCGTCTGTTGACACGAAAATGATCTGCACAACGGCCAAGGGGGGCACTTCCTTGGCCTTGGGATCCATTGGCTGTGCCAATGTCAGAAACCACCTGTGCTAGCGTGAGCCTGTGGTACATCAAGTGGGAAAATGGCGGGGCACAACCTTGCGAAATCCAGAGGGGGGGGATGGGGGATTTGGGGCCTGGGATGTCTCCATCAACATCATCTGGATTTCTGCCTCGTTATTATAAAGTGGCCCTCCACGGACAGGGAGGCACTCTCGATCTGTGCAGCCACCAAGTGTGCTGGCGGCAGAATCCTGGACAGTTGTGGCATGCAGGCACTTGGCGCACCAGACCAGGCACCTTTGGATGCACAGGGATTCGAAGGCAGGTTCAGCATTGCAACCCCAAAATATGGCGGTCTTTGTGGTGGCCCACGCACCGACCGACTTCGCCACATCGCCGCCACGGCGGCTCGTGCGGATGCCGATCATGTGCGACACACACCGGTGTTTGCTTTTGTGAGGCACAAAAGGAACAGCAGAGACACGCGTGTGGCGGCGTCACGCAACAGGCCGTACCGAAGCAGAAGGAGGGGCGTTGGGACATGGATGGCACGGCAAATCTTCGGAATTCTCACAGAGTGGCAGGGCTGTCCTTAAGGCCAAAAAATTAAGACCTGCCGGCCCCAGTGCGCTAGGACCTCTGTACAGCGCCAGCCGGCGAGTAACTGCAGTCGGTTGGCCATCAACTACGGTCGGTTAAACCCCAACTGCCGTTGGTTGCGTGTCGATCGCCGTTGATCAACCGAATCCTGCCACCGATAACCTTAGGCCATCCTTGGTGGAAAAAAAAAAGGAAAGGACAGCAGTGCAGAATGGTGCAAACGACCCGCGGATGCACACCAAGGGCGCTTGAGAATGTGTGAGAACGACGGTTTCGTTGAAGAGGTAACGTTTGCCCGACGCGGGAAAGTTGGGGGCCAGATTAGGCTCGTCCTCGTCAACGCCGTAAGAGACTTCGAGCAGCAACACGTACTCGGAGGGTTCAATGCTGGGGTCAGCCTACGAAAGACAAGGCAGAGCACCGATCGGGGCCTCCTGCTTCCTGCCATGCAGCGAAAGGGACACTCACGGGGATCCCAGATCCAACGGTCTGTCCTTGAATTCCCCAACGGAAATTCCGTGAATTCCGTGGGGATGGGGCTGAGGAGGGGATGGGGCCGGTGGGCCGCCCACCAGTTGACGTCTCACTGACATCGCCAACTTCTTGGAGGGGTGGGCCGCTGCACCAAGGGCCCAATCACACATGCATTCTGTGTACCAACAACACACCGTAACCGGTATGCTATGCATACGCACACACACGGTCGAAGCACAAATATATAGGTATAGGCACGAAGCCTAAGGCTCTGTCTTCGGAACGAATCTCGTCACGCCAACACGGCGCTCCACACATGCACATCCTGGTATGCAGATGCAGCAATGTTCGGCAGTTCTCCATGTGAACGCTTCTCCAGCTTAACCGGCCAGAGCGCATGTACAGACTGGGGGTGGGAGTGACGGCAGGAAGCCTTGGTCCAGGTTGGTGCCACCCCCCCCCCCCCCAGAAATGAGGGTATGGAATGGGGGTGGGTCGGGTAAAGAGCCGGTAGGGAATGATCCCCCCGTTCAGGCCTGGGGTACAGTTTCATTCAAGATGGAATCCTTCAGACTCGTGAATCCCTGGCGCGGTTTCACAGCAGTTGCACAAATGTTAAGGTTTGTGATAAGGGTCCACATCGACACTATTTGAAGGCGGCATGGAGCACACAAAATGAGGCTGCATACCGTGAAGCGGTACAGGAAGCAGGCCTCGTCACCGGAACTCACTGTGGTGTTGTACATGGCGCCCGGGAAGTTCTGCAGATACTCGTAGGTCAACTGGCTGCTCGGGAATATAAGGGAGCCACGAATATGATCCACGTGGCAGGTACCATCGTTGTTATTCCGGAACCCAATCAAAGCCTGGCAGCAAGAGACCGTGGGATGCGAGAGGAAAAAGCTTGTTTGAAACGCCTCAATCCATGAAACCTGAGGGCATCCATCAATGTAAGGAGCACATCGTGGATGGCAGACCGAACAATGGCACACCTCAACCGGAACACCGGATGGAAAGCGGCGGTCAGCATATTCGGGAAAGATTGTGACTGCTGCCACCAATTGCACCTCTTCATCCTTTTTGTGCCCCAAGTCCAGCAGTTTGTCCTTTAAGTCCATTAAGTCCAGCAGTACGAGCGCAGCAATTGTGTAAATAAAATAGCGGAACATGATTGCTGTCGTTGGAACATAAGAGGCTCGGAGCATGGGTCAGTATAAATCGACCAAGCACGGCGATGGCAGGGCGAGCCCTGACAGCAAAGAGGAAGAGAAACTGGTGTCCGTTACACCCTGCCCGCTGCACTCTACTCAGCTTTGGGGTGGAGAACAAACTATTCAAATCAAAATTTGGTTATCTTCTTTGTGCTCACACGAAACAAAAGCTTCATTTGCAAGGGGGGATGGGGAAGCGGGGGGCTGAGGGCCGCAACACACATTTAAAACCATAGAGCGGGACTACAGGAGGCCCAATACGTTCTCGAACTGTAGGTGCTTAGTCCTGTCAGTGCTCCCAACCCGGGGGGGGGGGGAACTCCTCGGTCCTGGACGCCAACTACCCCCCCCCCCCCCCAACTAACCGTTGGCCAGGGGCCCCCTTGGGGGGGGTTGGCACAAGGCCTCGGCATCTGATTGTTAGCCTTGGGGGGGGGGCTCGGAAGGGGGGGTTCTGGGAGGGGCGATGGGGGGGGGGGGTCTGGGGGCTTTTGCCCGTTTTACTACTTTTTGCCCGTTTTCTTTGCATGAGTTTCATTGCCGAGATAAGTTTCCATTGCAACAATTGGGTGATGCGCCATGGACAAATAATGTGCTTTTGTTGTGTTCCAATCCTATCTTTTAATTTAAATGTCACCTATGCAACAGGCAAATTGCACAATCCAAAAACACTCCACGTTGCCTGAGGGAGGCCCGAGGACCAAAGAAGCAAGCAATGCATAACACAACACAAGATGCAATGCATGTAATGTAAGCCACGTCTGGTTCACTTTTACGTTACCATATTGCACCAAATTCATTAATGTAAAATAAATAACCAACTGGAAATGAACAGTAGGCATTATGTGCTGTCATGTGAAAGGGCCATTAGTAGCTACCATTTGGAGCTGGCTGGTGAATGGATGAGCTTTTTTTGTTTCATTTGCTCCGCAGACCTAATCCATACAAAAAAAGTTTTTTTCATGTCGAATGTAGAATGGTGGACCGGTATCATGCATGGTGCGCATTTTCAGCATCGCCAGTTCGATGGCTACCGGTGTCACCACTTTAATCGCTTCTACCATCGGCAGCGATTGGCTCGGAAATTGATCCGGCGCCCAAAATTTTCCGCGTGCGTACACCCCAATTCACAATCTGTGTTGTTTCCGCATGAGTGAGGTGTTGGCACGGCGGCCGTTTTATCTTATTCCGATGGCTATTGAATGTGATATTGTTTCAAGCTCAGGTTGGACTACAGAAAACCGTCAATTCAAATTTTAATTTCCTTTTCTCCTATCCAATACCTCTGGCCTGGTCCCATACAGAAAAACACAAGGCTTGTGCTGTGCATTTCATTCACTATTATTGCAGCCATCAAAGTTTCAAAAAAGTGTCATAGACCACTTTGGCGGGGCAGCAGAACACTGAATTATGCACTTTGCACCATGCTTATCTTACATGCGTGATGCGGTATATTTGACATTGCAGTTGTTGTAGGCACAAATGGCTGTTTTCTCCAATTACAATGGCCATTTATGGTTCACATGTGCACTGCACTCTATGAGAGGATGTTTTTTTAACACCAGAGCTATTATACCTAATTCCAATGGCCATTTTATGTGATTTTTGTTTAAGCATTATATTAGCTCAAAGCTTCGGCAACCATGGCATCTTTCTGTGCTGAGTTGGTTGGTGATGAAGAGGTCGCAATGCCCATGCTACTCGGTGTTGTTGTAAGCGATGGAGCAGCCATGACGATAGGTGTGGAAAGAAAAGCTGGCTGAAGCAACATTAATATACTCCCTAATTCCTAATATAGGCTTTGGGAGTCTGAGGACCCTGATGTTGAGGCTGACGACATAGTCTTTCGGGGATCGGATCGCGATGAATTTGTTGAACCTGATTTCGTGGACATTTATGTTTTTTCGCTAAAAACGCGTCATATATGGATTCTTTCGTTTGTTTTTCACCTGTTTTATTGCTTCGTTTCTTGCAAAATAGGCCTTCTTGTCACCGCAGAATGCAGAGTCCGGCCAAAAAGACAGCTCAGGAACTGGAGGATACCGACTATGAACCTGAAGAAGTGGAATCAAAGCCCGGAACACCGAAGATCCTTCGAAGGGTCGGAAGAAGAAGGAAGAACCGGATCCTGGCCTGACGATGGGTACAGACATCGAGCACTACCTTCAAGCAGAGGGGAAGCAAGTGGAGATTGAGCTGGACAAAGTGAGGATGGACCACGAGAAGACGAAAGGCCAGATTAGACGGCAAGATCCAAAGTTACTGGTGAAGCGTATGGAGTCACTCGAAGCAGCACCTCCAACACGACCCATGCACGTCGTTCTCTAGGAAGACAACAGTATGTTTTCAATTGACTGTGTGTCGTTTCCATTGCGCGAGCCCTCACCCATCGACGTCTGTACTGTTCACAGATGGCAATTATTGATGTTGAAGAGTTGAAGCGTTGAAGCGGTTCTGAAAATTCGTGAAAAGCGATGGACAAAATGCCTGGATTTGCAGAAGTGGCATACCACATGCACGGCCGATATTCTGAGGCCGGATACGGCGTGGTCCTTTCGAGCGAAACTGGCGGGTCAAGCCCAAGGAAGCGCACAAAACGTTGAGCCGATACCATTGTGGGAGGCGGGGAATAACCTCGTTCGATGTGTTGAAGATCAGCGGCGACGGCAGATACCCGACACATATGACAATCTCAAGATCGCCATTGTTGATGCCGTGCAGATGAGTGCCCTTGTTCAAACAGCTTACGTGAAACAACCAGATCAATGGGTATGTGTATTTAGCATCGTTTCGACTCTGCCCGTTGCGCGAGGCCTCGCGCATGACCCTGTTTGTCCAGGACAAAACGTATAAATTGTGGAAACATTTCATGACGTTTGCGTATTATGGCGGTGCGGATGCTGTGAAAGGTTTGAAACAAATGCATGAGAAAGGACAGAAAGTGACGAAGAACTCGCTGAAGAAACTGGAGGGTATCATCTTTCCAGAGTTCTACAAGAAAGTGGCATCGGTTATGCAGGACGACCGAACGAACCTTCAGTCATTGCATAAATCGATGGACACCATCATCATAGAACAGTGGGTCATGATGCACCTGGATCACCCAAACAACATCCACTACGTTCGACCTGAGAAAGGTGTGTATAGCTAACAAGGCTTGGGTTGTGTTTCCACACGGCTGTGTATCTCCTTCTCCTATTGTATTTCTCAGCCAAAGACATGCGCACCCGCGCAGAGGTTGCAGCACTCGGGAAACAAGCCCTGAAGGTGACTCTTGGTACATGGGGCTACTGGCGGCAACCTGAAGGCAAGAGTCGTGGTCCATGGCCGGTGTGGGAGTCAATGCTGCGTGCACAGCTGTGGCACCAGCCAGAGAAAGGTAACCCTGTTAGCCCGCAAATCGCAAATGTCCGAAGACTTTTGGGCTCAGAGATGGCCAAGAGCCGTGTGCTGCCCGCAGCTGCTGGTGTTACTGGTGACTTCAAGACGGTGGAACAGGTGGATCCGGATGCCACAAGTCAGATTATCAAAGTGAAGACGACCCTAATTGCATCTCTGGTGAACGAACCCCCGAAGCGGTTCTTGGAGATCGACAAGACGATGATTGTCATCAACGGCGACATATTTGAACATCTGGCCCCCGAGACGATGTGTCCCACCTGGCTGTATAACGAGATGGCGCGCACTGACACACTCATTTGTGGATCCCAAACTGGCGTTGACAATATGTACGAAGTTTTGGATACGGAGACGGAGAGGCGCCTGAATGACGATTTCCACACACCGCGCATAGGCAACATGTTGCGTATCCCAATTTTTAGTTGGCCAACAAAATCCAAGCCGGCTGGGGATCCTACGGCGTTCAACGTTCGCTGGTTGCTGATTGTGGGGCCGGATACCTGGAGCAGAAAGGTATTATTTCGTCATCGCGTCCTCTCTATGCGCGAGGCCTCGCGCAACAACCCCTGTTCCTTCTTCACAGATTCCGAATTATCTGACGCTTGGCCCTGCCCAAGTAAAGGAGATCGAGGACTCAGATTTTGGCAGCCCCCTTCCGATAACGCATGTCATGTGGTATTTCGATACTCACCTGCATCATCTCAAACAACGGCCCGGCTTCATGGCTGCTTTCGCGTTCATCGATCATGGACCAGACTTGGCGTGTAAGATTGCGTCCATTGAGCCTGATTCCCGCATGTACCTTCTTGGTGTGTCCACAGACAGTGCCGCTGATTGGGTCAACAAAGTGCAAAATCAGCCAAACCACGTCTTGACACATAGCTCACGCCTGGATGATTGTGGTGATTGGGATCAGCAGGCCAACTGGACCAACCGTGGAATTCCCCTTTGGGTTCGGGATGAGAAGTACGGTGCGGATGCATGTGAACTGAAGGAAGGAGAGCTTGAGCAGAAGGCTCAAGCAGCAGCCGCGCAGGCCCCTGCAGCATAGCGGAAGTTGACTGGTGAGGAGCCTCCCCCAAAGAAGAAGAAGACTGCTTCTAAGCCCCAGGCAACAAAACCGGTCACCAGTGAAGATACTGACGGGAGCGATGGAGATGAAGAGGAGGAGGACGAAGAAGAAGAAGAGGAGGAGGAGGCAGAAACCTCCCAAGGCAAGAAGGCAAAGAAAGGAGCAGAGAGACCAGGGCCCGAGGGAACCCGGGGTACCATTCAAGCAACCAGCCCGCCAGTCCGCACCAAGAGAACAGCCCGCAAAGCCAGCTCCAAAGGGTAAAACGTCCGTGGCTAAATCTTTGAGTTCTAAGTTGGCGACTGTTCCGAAGAAAAAGTAATTTCTTCGTTTGTTGTGATATATTATGCGCGAGGGCTCGCGCTAGACATTGTTCTTCGACGACCTTTTTATTGTCTCTTTGTGCGGCATGTTTCACCATGTGATGCATTTTTCTGTGTTGTTGTGTTGCTTTATGCGCGAGGCCTCGCACATAGATCGCTATCAGATAAATGGTTTTTGTAGTGATGCGTGCAACACGAAGTTAAGAAAATGTCAACGGAAGCAATTAACAGTAGATGGGCATTTTCACAACAAAGCACAAATGGTACAAAAAGATATAAGTCGTGGTTTTCCGAAAAAAGCAGTGGGTTTTGGCCGACATAAATCATTTCTTGACGCATTCGGTTTTGTCAAAAACAAACCAAAACAGTCCATGTAATCAATTTTTGACTAGATTCCGAGACTCCTTGGGACCGGGCTACCCGAAAAACGATTTTCCACGGGTGTCGCCGTCAGGCACATTTTGGCTCATTTTGACCATGCAACATGAGCCGCCTAAGCACGGGGACAGGGTAACTAGTCTATTAACTATTTTCCGGGCTACGGAGGAATTATCTAAGTCCTACCCAATCCGGGGCGTAGCCTAGAGGCTCATGACTAGACTACCCAAAAAACCAAAAACATAAAATTTGAAAATAACACTTGGAAAAAAAATTTAAAAATCAAATCCCAAAGCCCAAAAATAATAAACCTAAACCCAATCCCAATACACACGCATTGCAAGTGCAAGTCAATGTCTCCTTCTTGTAAAGGTCCGCCAAGCTGCTGTGCGGAGCCACGGTTTGTTGCTCCATGGTGGCGGGTTGTGGCCCTCTCACATGTACAATTCAAGCGGCAATGCCCTCACATAACTAAAGACAAAGACAATAACACTTGCACAATCACAACCAACACATAAGCATGCAACAAACACAACAACCAAGGCAAAATCTGACCTACACGGAAAACTAACACCTCACAACGCCGCGTTAGGACCGTAACATCTCCACTAGTCTCAAACCGACAAATCAATACAAACATCCTACAAAACTAAATAAAGTCGACATTCAGCAACACCCAGAACAGGCGACCACGCAGAAATCCAGCACATCGCGATTTACTACGCACGCACACACACACACAGCAACGGCACACAAAACGCAACTGCAAATCTAGACAATCAAACTCTAAAACTCAACATCCTATGCGATTCTACACTAATTCCGCATACACCTATCCTACTCCTATGCCAATCTGCCATACCATTTGCTATCCCATTGCACTCCCCTTACAAAATATGACTTCGGGTGAAGGGGCTTGGGAAACACTCCAAGCAATTCTCAAACCAAGAATGAAACAAATGGGGTTACACAAAGGTAGGGCAGTAATTTCCTAACTTATGACAAACCTACCAAAGAGAAAAGGTTTCTGGTTTACCCAATGCTTTGCAGGGTTCTTGTTTTTGTCAAACAAAACCAGAGTGCTTTTCCCAAGTCAAAATTGAGGATCACAATGTAGATGAGCAAGGGCACCAGAACACCAGATCGAATGAATTCAGGATAGTTCCTTCCAAATCAAAGCAGAAGTAGCAAAGAGGCGCCGCAAATGAACAATGCAGGTTTGAATGCAAAGCTTCAGTCTTTTATAAACAAAGCAAATGGTTTTAATGTGAAAACTAAGATTAGTCTCGCCCACGGATAACGATAAGCACTTCATGTGCACACTTTGAGATGCAATGCAGTGGGTTAGGAATCTAGGGGATGTAGGTTGGGCCAGACACAGGATATGGCTGGGACGCTTGGCCAAGCAACTGAATTGAAAATCAGTTAAAACGTAGAACCACATTAAGTAGAAGAGACTTTTGAGTATCTAGGTCCTGAGGTGGGAGACCACCAGGCTTACCCTTAAAGGAAAAAGGCATGAAGTGCCTAGATTATTTCGGTAATACCTCCATGAAGGAAGATACCTCCGCTTACTTGAGTGGTAGGGGTGAACTTCATGGGGGGCTAGGTTTATTACCCTAATTACTTTGAAAAGTGTACTTTTATGCTTCAAAAGAGTAATAAAAATGATTAAGTGTTAGTCTTTAAAGTATTGCGTGTTGATGGCACATTTGGTGCCTAAGAGCGTTGCTGATGCCCCGTGGTTTTTGTCTTTGGTGCATCCACATCAGCCACTCACTCGTGATCGGTTGTCCTCGTTGACAAAGGAGGCTATGGCCATGTGTGGTGTGGACACGTTGGTGTATACCGTGCATGCAACTAGGGGTGCAGCTGTTAGCATGTATGCCAAATTGCAAATTCTCTCGGGGCTTGTTTATAAGTTGGGGTCCTAGAAGAATGTAGAAGCATTCACGCCTCATTAGTCACGTTTACCTGCGGCCGAGAAAATTGGCGAACGCTTGGGGTAGTGCTGTGGGGCAGTTTGGAGTGAGCGACCCTATTATAACTCCCCCTAGTGGACATGCCGGGGAAAGAAGCGTAGGCAAGCAAACGGAGCAACAACACACAGGACCCAACCCAGCCCACCCGGAGGAAGCATTGCCCCAAGCGGTTGAAGTAAAGAAAGCGTGGCAGTGCCCGAGCCGTGCGTGCATGCAAGTGTGCTAGTGGTGAAGTGGCGTGCCAATGGGCCCATGAGTCAGGACCCGCATTGGCGCCCTCTGGCAGCACGTACAAAGGCGCGTGGACGTGCGTGTGAAGTTGTGCCGGGATCGGAGTATGTGCATGAGCCGCCGCGAAAAATGAGGTGTATGGCGAGTGGGCGGGTGGGGACGGCCTTTATTCTTGACGAGCCCTAAACCCCACCTGCCTACAACAAAAAACGGTACCGCGGAACAGCTACTGGCAATAGAGAGCGTACTCCCATGTGTTGTTGCTCCGTTTGCTCGCCTACGCTTCTTCCCCCGCATGTCCACTAGGGGGAGTCATCAATGCGGGAAGCTCCTCCACCAAAATTAATCCGGACTCACTTTGGACTGTTCAACTTAATGTTCAGTGCAACAAGCAAGTCCCGTTCATTTAAGAGCTGCAGGTTGGTACTTGCAACACCAAAGTGTTGATGGAAACCACCCTGTCCTACATCAAGTTGTCTTTTTTGTTCTTTCGTTTTTTTGTAAATAAGTCAACTTGAGTAACACAAAATATCGAATCATGCGGATGCCCTATGACAACACGAACCAGACACACAAACATGCAGACACTCGAAACACCCGCAAGAAACGTGCATACAAGCAGTGCTAAGTCCTTTTCTATAGTTCGAGTACCTGGACTTGAACCACAATCCTCTCAAAACTCAAAAAGAGTCCCTTAGTACCCCAGTGTGCAACCAATCACGACAGCAGGATTTTAATGCAGAGATAGATGAACCTTTGGATGAAAATCAGCTCCTATATTATGGTGTTGAAAACTGCACAAAACGTTCTATGGAGCACAAACATAGGTCAAAATTACGACAAAATTGAGATGCAAAACACCAGTGTTGTCATGCTCGCATTATGTGAATGAAGAGTGATGTGGTGATCAACATGGGCAAACTTGGGCGGATATGAGTGATGTGGATGATTCATCCGGTGGGGTGCCACCTGCCTCCCCTAGGAGCTGCATTTCTGCCCCCCCCCCCCCTCCCACCCACACACACCCTGACTTTGTGTTTCTTTTGGGTTCAGCAAAATGTTATTTCTTAGATGGCCATCTAAAAACGAAGATTCTGATTTTTGGGGCATTTTTGGACATGCGAATGACTTTTTTTTAAACTTTTGGTATTGTTGCAATCTTTTCCTTGAGCACAGTCTTTGTTTTGGATGCAGAATCTTCTTTTTTGCTAGATGTGTTTGCTCTTTTTTTTAAAGTGTTTTTGCTCACCTTTTAAATAGTTTGACTTAAACATTATTTTATCTTAAATTTTAGCGCATCTAAACAAAGATTATGCATCGAAAAAAAAGATTATACCCACACCCATGGTAAAGACCACCCCTCTCGGGGCCATAAAACCACCCATCTCCTCCACCCTACTGAACCACAAGACATGACACAACAGCTAAACAATCCAAACAAATTCATGATGCCAAATGCACATGGGAAAGTCAGCGCGGACAGCCTGTCTCAACAACACGACCTGTCCCGCAGGGGTAGCCACTCACAGCGTGTGCCGAGGGATCTCTAGGGGTTTGCGCTCAGGTCAAGTGGCAAGGCAGACACAGGGATTCGAGCATAGACAGGGACGAGGTGCCCCAGGGCGGCCGTTTGGGGAGGAGGAGGATGCCCCACCCCCACTGTACAGTATGGGGCTGGGCACTGGCACCAATGAGTCCCCCCTGCCCCCACACAAAAGGTCAGGGCTTAGGTTGGGAAACGGACAGGCCCTTCCTGGGCAGGTAGTGGAGGGACTGGGCCCGGCAGGGTGGCTTCGGCTGGGCACGTAATGGTGGGGCTGTCGAAAGGGGTAGCTATGGCGCCAGCAAGAGGGGTGGCGGCAGGGCCCACCAGAGGGTGGAATGCCTGGGCTGAGGCAGAAAAGCAGTACTCAAAAACGAAAAAACAGTGCTCATAACCAAACGCATACACGGTACACCAAAAAACAGACGCCATGCACCCAAAAACACGGATATACAGCCAAAACCGGTCGCCGTACACCCAAAAATAGACGTCATACCCCCCCCCCCCAGATGCTCACACATTGAATCATAAACCAAAAAAAAAAGTGCTCACGTAACCAAAAATAGTCGCTCGACACCCAGACCCATACACCGCAGGCCAAGTAACAGTGGTCATGCACTCAGCAATGGTCCTCACACACCCAAAAACAGTGCTCATACACCCAGAGACATACACCACACACCCAAAAACACTGGGTATGCAGCCAAAATCAGTCGTCATCGCCCCAAAAATATGCGTCATACCGCCCCCCCCCCCCCCCCCAAACAATGCGCATACACTCACAACAGTGGCCACACACTCAAAAACAAACACACGGCATACTCCCCAAAACAGTGGTCATCCACCCAAAAACAGTCATTGTACACCCCCCAAAGTACGTTATACCCCCCAACAAGGCTCAGACACGCAAAAACAGTGCTCATGCACCCCAAAACAGTCGTTCTTCACCCAGAAACATGCGTAATACTCCCAAAAACCGTTGGGCATGCACTGAAAACAGCCCTCATACACCCCAAAACAGCGGTGGTGCACCCCAAAACATACGGTCATGCAATCAAGTGCGGTTGCCTGCGTGTCGTGGTTTGTGGCAGACAGACTTTGCATTGCACCTGGCGGACGAGCGTCAACACAGCCGCAGTGCCGGACTTCCCGCCCGCGCATGATGGGACTCCGGCCGGGGGACCCATAAAACTGGACAGGGCGACCGGCCAAAGTGCAGAAAAGGGTAAGTAGGCTTTGTAGAATCCGCACGACAAGGGGGTCAAGAGGGCTGGAGTGTGGGGCCACACGGTCCAGAGGTGCGATTATGTGCCTTGTCTACAGTGACAGCTTTTTCAACCCTTGCCCCGCTTGCTTTCGTCACGTTGCACCAGCCCTTTGCCGTTGGCCCTGCGTCACCCCTGACACCCATTGCAGGGCACGTGGGCTGCAGGGCGCTGGGGGCACCAGGACGCTAGGGCCAGTCGGTACTCAGTTCAACTTGAGTATCCAAAGAGAGAACATACTTCACCGGTATGTGGCCCATTTGGAGTCGGAAAATGCCCATCTAGAGCCAGCCGTTCGTAGCTGAGGGAAAGGTGAACGCGGCTTAAAGCTAACGACATCAGGGTTGGGGTTAACCGATGGCTGCCATGGGCTAACCGGCTGCGGTTGTGGGCGGTGGTTGGGCTGTACGATTGTCAAACAAAATTGAGCAGGAAAACCACGAGCCACCAGCTACACAGGCTTCCTGTGGTGGCGGAAGGGCGGGTGCAGTGGTGCATTGGGGTGCTGCACAAACTCGAACGCAACACCCCAATTTGAAACACAAAAGCCGCCTCGATTCCCCCCTACTCAAAAGCTTCATGGCCAACCAACCGACCACCGCCGCAGCCCTGGCCGCCACCAGAGGGCACACTGCAACTGCTCTCAGGAACAATTCAAGGCCCTGTCACGAGCACGTGGTGCACGCGTTTCAAATGTGCTACTCTCATCTGTGGCTCATGGTAATACACTATTGACATGAGAGGTCGTCATTTGTAATTTGTGCGATGGTTGCTTATAAGCATGAATAACCTCAAGGTTTTGAAAGTGCCATGGGTATTGATCTTGGTGGCAAATATTCAAGGATAGCAAATGGGAGCATTGAGCAGTGGCACGTGTGCTCCACAACCTTGTTATCACTATCAGGCGTTGGTTACTAGGCCTTCAGCATGTTAGGAGAGGCCAGTGGTTAGCGTCAGGAGGCGGTCGAGACATATAGATTAAGCGCATCACCACTAACACGAGATACGTTTTTGTTTTGGAAACGATTCACAAAGTATACACACCTTTCAAGTTTGGGATACACATGCGATGCATGAAATCCAAGGACAGAGACAAGAGAGCTTGACCATGCTTCGGGAGACACATCAACACACACCGTGTCCCTAAAGGGTCTCAAGGAAATTCTCAGTCACACTCTCCGGACACGCCGTGGAACTGTAGCATGCGACTTCAAAGATAATTGCTTCATCGTTTGTGGGAAAGAGAGCGCAAAGGACTGGGGAACAAACCGCGTAGGGCTACAGAAGCAGACGAGGGGGTGAGGGATCCTGCACATTGTCTGACAAATCCTTCCCAGACCACCGCGACAGCTTTGTTGGGCCCGGGTTGCAGGCAATGATTCGCATCCTCTCCGCCAAAGACACCCAGATCGATTTGAACTCGTGTGCAACCTTTGCTCAACAACCTGCGCGCTGCACCTGCGACGCCCGACACCGCCCCATTTTGTTTGATTTGTTTGTGAAAAGGGGGCGGGTGCTTACACAAGTCTTGTGGCCAATGGGTTTGCCCTTAGGGACCACTTGGGGGGAGGGTAAGAATCAGGGCGTTTCAGGTGTACTCGCTGCAAAAATAGCCCGTGGCGTGTACACGCCACGAGTACTACTCCCCCCTGAGGAGGCCAGGCTAATGCACAAACTGGGTAAAGAAGAAGGGGTGCTCACTTTATGGCAGCCACACCGAAGCTAAATAGGACAATGGCAGTATGCTTCAGGTAGAACCTAGCAATGGCATGGGTGAGGACTTGGATCGGATAGTGCCCAACGTAGATGGGAAGCCTTCATCATCATCAAAGGCTCCAATAAAACACGGTCAAATTTGGGTTGTAGTGCTCCACTCATCCCACACGTCTCATCCGTTTGTTGAGTTATGGTGCCCTGAACAGTCACATGTTACATTTCTTCTCGTGCCACTTGTGCCCCTCTTGCTTTCCTCTGTTTTGTTTTGGTTGATGGCGGCGGCTCTTGAGGGTATCATTTGGTTTTGAATGGGGATTGGGGCTTTCATCAATGTTGGTTGGACACCCGAGTCCCGCAAGCTACCCCCCCCCCCTCCCGCCCCCCTGGCCACCGCGTTGCTTCAAACGTTCCGTCGACGGTGCATCAGGGATTTGTGGGCCACAGCACGTCCTGGGCAAACAAGATGAAGATGGCAATGACCGCCAGCAACGGGGCGAAGGCCTTGCCCAAGGGGGTCCGCGGGCGTTTGTGCTTCCGTGCGATGATGGCCTTGTTGATCTGCCGGGGGCTCATGCTGCAGCGCTCCGGCTCGGGCTTCGCAGGGGAGGCCTGTGAAGGGGTCACAGGAGGGCGAGCAACGGGGGGTGCACTGCAGCCGCAAGCGTAAGGGGAAGCGTATGGGGGTACGGCACGGCACGAGTATGCGGCAGAGGCAAGAGCATGCGTGCATCGGGGTGGGGTAGGGGGACAGAAGAAAGGTGCGACGAAAATTGCTCCCTGAGGAGGGGGGAGGGGGTTCACGGAGGCCCGTTTCCCCAACTGACCCCCCAGCCGCATGTTGTGCTGTTGACAAACACCTTTGAGAGCCGTCGCCACAACTTTCCAAACTGATGCCAGTGGGAATGCTAATCCTGCGGCGCGCCCTGCGGTGCGCACCGGGTAATTATCCCAGAACAGGGGAGATTGTACCCTTTGTGAACCGTAGTTTTGAATGGGGAGTGGTGACCGCAACATTTTTGTCCAATTTTGAGCATTGCGCCTCGCCTTTGTGCCCGTTTGACCTACTGCCTTCACCCAAAATTGAGGAAATTCATGCGGTGCTAATTACCCCACACCTCCCCTTACCCTGCGGCGCCTCCAGCGCTTCCAGTAGGCACCTGGCCTGATCTGGGCCAAAGCATGACCCCAGGCGATGTACTGGGAACTGCTGGTGTGGCGATCTGCTTGTGGAAGGGAGAGTGCAGGAGGGGGTTCTTTTCTTGCACAAGTGTCAAAAGTAGCGACATTGAACAAACAGCACACACCCCGTGTGGCGTTGTGTGGGTATGTCACGCGGTGGTTGGGGTCGTCCCTCAAGACAGGCATTCACATGCGGGGCTACAAAGGAAAAGAAAAGAAGCTCGTCAGGGGCCGGAAGACCGGTCCGCAGCCCCTGTCACCCACAGATCTACGAGAGGAGGGAAATGTATACCACCACCCGCCGACGTGTGTAATTGGCAGCAAACACCGGGACACAACGTGGGGTCAGAGACACACTTAGACCAGCCCCTCCCATCCCTCCCCGACCCTCCATATTCGGAGGGCGAGGGGGAGGGGCTCATGGTGATCCTGGAATACCATGATGCCGGTCTGCACGCAAACACCCTTGGCCCTGGGCGACCGGCAACCGACAGGGCCTGGGCGCGGCACCCCAACACGTGCGAGTCCAAAGGATCCCCCCCTGAGGCGCATATCCGTTTGAGGGAGAACGGCGCACTACCTGCTACAGAACGAGCTGCACCCACCAAAACACCTGGAAGTCCTGAGGCCTACTACCCCTCCCCCCCCCTGTGTCCAGCCAACAATAAAATCCTCAAAAAATACGGTCCGAACAGGAGTGTTCGTTGGATACGCCTTTCGGTACCCAATTAATTCGGTACCCAATTAATTCGGTACCCAAACCGGGGACCTAGTCCCAAAAAATTACGGTCCGAACGGAAGTGTTCGTTGGACAAGGGGGAGGGGGGGGGGGGGGATAAGTACCCACCAATGTACAGTACACAGGGCGACCGACGACGGACAGAAATATGCACCTGCAGTACAAGAACATTGGCAATAACATTGGCAATAACAGTCACGATAGAAGCAACAATAACAGCGCAGGACATCGTTTGCAGCCTCTATTTTTTGGGATATCTCACAAGATGGCGCGGATGGATGGCACGTTAGACACCCTTTTGGGCAGTTCCCCTCAGTCCCCTTCGCGAGCCGGCAGGGCAGCGGTGAGGGATAAGGGTAACATGGGACTGGGATAAGGGGATCACCCGGGCACTTCAGCTCAGAACCTTTTCGTCATACAAAAACACTTGGGCCGTCCAGTCGTTGTACAGAGAGAACACAGCGGTCAGTGCACTTGGCATTGATCGGAGGTCAAGGACGGCCGTTCTGAGGCGACCGACGGCGGTTGTGCGCCAACCGACGGCGGTTGGACGTTGTTCAACAAAAAAAATTCCGTCCACTAAGACACTCCCTGACTACACCTTCGCCGCACACACTTTGCTCTTTCGCCGGCGGGGCCCGGGCTCCACGACCGCAGCCGCCCCGTCGCTTACGGCCGCGCTCTCGCGCGCGCCGGGCTTCAGGCGCGGCCCCGACTTGCGCTTGACGGGGGACAGTGCGCCCTCCCCCGCGGACGTGTCCGTCAAAGCCCCGGACGCCTTTGCTTTGGCCTTTTGACGGCGGCGGGGGGTCTTGTGGGGGGCGTTCTGCCGCCGAGGCCCCGCGGAGTCGTAGGCGGAGTAGTAGGCGTCGGTGTTGTGCGCGGCCGTCGGGCTGCCGTCCGGCGCGGCGTCGGCGGTGAGTGCAGTCGGGGAGTGACGCTCGTGGGTGGTCTTGTTGGGTTGGGGGCTGTGCTCGGCGTCCGCGTCGGAGGGGCCGCTGTCGGAGGAGGTGCTGGACGCAGCGGTGGCGGACAGGGCCGAGGCGAGGGAAGTGGGGGAGGCGGCCTGAGTGGGGCCCTGCGCAGGAGAGGGAAGGCGGTGCCGTGTGGTGTGGGGCACGGACGCAGGCACCCTTGCGCTTGGGCACGTCCGCAGCTCTGCGGTGGGCACCAGCTGCGACGTTCCAGTGTGTCTATGGCATTTGCAGGCCACGGGGGATCAGCCCTAGGCTGGCCAATGGCAGTTGGTCGTTAATCGACACAGTTTCGCCGGCAGCTGCCAACAGTTGGTAGTTGGTAGTTAATCGCCGACAGTTGCCTGGATTCCGACCCGCAACCGCCCAGTCCTTCAGGGCTGTCAACCTCCCCGCCCCTTGAGTAAGGACAGCCCTACTGCAGGCTAGTGTGCTCAACCAGCCTTAGGTGGACTAGCCAAGGGTTGCATCCCCGTGCGCGGCCACACTTGCCCCTGCATCCAACTGGAGTTTGCGGACGTTCAGCGTGAAAATGCTACTCCTTATTGGATCGTAAGACCGGGTGCCATTGAAACCCGTGGACAGCGTCCTCAAGCAGCGCAACACTCAGCACCTTGGAAACCAAAACAGCAGCACTGACCCACCATATGGTGTGTGGGGCAGTAGGTGCAGTGGAGGGAGGTGGAGGGGGTTGGCTCCAATAGGGGGTAGAGGGGGCAATTGGGACCATCAAGGCCACCATACGAATCCTAATTTTTGCGTTCGATATTTTGAATTTCATTTATACAAAATTTTTGCGACGGCACCCAAAATAGGGGAAAATTATTTTAGTGCTCCGATTTTTTGCTGCAGAATTCAGTTTTGCGGAGCTGTTTTTGGTTGACTGAGTGCAGAGCTTTTTTTAATTCTGCGGTTTTTGTTTCCATTTGGCCTCCCTTTTTGGGGGGGATTATGGTTCATTCATTTTGGTGCCACCGAAAAGGACCAGGGGAACCTTGGACTCTGGGATTGCAGTCCATAGCACAGACAAGCACCAACAAGCAAGTGTTTCAGATGATTCAGGCCCCACCTCGATGGGCATCTTATTTGAAGCATCTAAAAGTGAAGCAAGGGAGGCAATGAACAAAAGGGATGCACCATGCAGCACAAGTGCGTTCTAGTCAGCAGGGGGGGCAGGGACCAATAATATCATTTTTGCGATTTTTTTTGGATGTCATTTTTGCGAAGGGCATGAAGCTGAACACTAACATTTTTTGCGTTGTTTTTTTTGTTTTGTGGACAACAACACCCTGTGCCGGGAATGAATTATTTTCGCAAAACTTTGGGATTTGTACAGTACAGCACACCTGTTCCACCGTGTCCTGCTGCTGCTCACATGCCGCGCCAGGGCTATTCGGTAGGTCGTCCACAGCGTCATGCCCCACGGGCACTCGGCCATCCGCACCCCCGCCCTCAGCAGCGGGGCTTTGAGGCGGTGTGAGCAGCTGCGGACACGGGGCCTCCGGGGTACGGGGAGTCCACTGGGCGCCACAGGCCGAGCAATAAGGCACGGTCAGCCGGGCTCCGGCCCCGCGGGAGGGCGTGCCAGGGGTCGGGGGTGTCGGAGGCGCCAGATCCTGCAGCTGCTCGCAGAAGTCATTCAGGACTGTGCTCACCTGCAATGAGGGTAGAAATGGAGCTGAAGGTAGAGGTATACCCCCTGACTACGGTGCACTGGCTGCCAATCGATAGCAAACAGCACAATTGTGCGACTGGACAGCTTTTCTATGACAATTGGGATGTGGTGGTACGCTTTGTACAGCCAGGCTGACATTTATAGTTGTGCATGGGTGTATCATCGCACGCCACGTGACGTTGCATCAGACTGGAGGCATACACGCACTATGCAGCACATGTGTGACATCAGCTGATTACATCATGAAGGTCACGACTACCCGGACGATTTCCAGGCACCACGAACCATGACTATCAGGCACCATGGACACCCCGGTGCCTTGAATGGGTTGGCCTCATGTCTGAGAGCTCATCTGGGATGTGAACTCAGGACGCACTGGTCAGATGTCATGTGCTAGGACAGCTGAGCAACGTGACCTTAGTCAAGGAAGAGCCCATACACAATACATTGCACCCAAGGAGCATGCGGCCTGAAAAATAAGAAAGGACTGACAACCTGTTGTAAGATTTAAGACAATGCAAAATTGTGGTGCAACCCCCTGACCTCATCTCAGTTCTAGAAGCGGTACAAGGTCAGGCTACAAATACACCAGAATTAGCTGGCTCATTGGCAACGCAATGCCTTAGACTGCCTGCCAGCACCCAACACCGTGTCGAGTGTAACCACACAACCACACAACGCCCCAGAGGGACCCCAGGGGCCTGGTAATTGCCCCCAATAACACCATGAGCAGTGGGCACCGTGGTAACCTACTGAGCATCCCTTTTCTCCCTCGCCAGCCTTGCCGCACTACCTCCCTTCCTTTGCACTGTAGTCAACTGTGTTGCATGCACCAAAACATTCGGTTTTTTTTGGGGGGGGGGATCTGCAGTGTTGTGTGTTCGGGTGGGAGTGTCTGCTTGTGTTGCTGTCAGCTGATGATGTTTTGTCAAGGCTGCAGACCAACAACTCACCCAACAGCTGGGCTACCATGCTAAGACCCTCTGCACCCACACAATTCATTGAACAAGAACCTTTTTCCATGCTAGAATCATCATGCCAAGCCCTGCAGCAGTTGCAACTAGGACTGTTGCCATCACAGGACTGTTGCCATCACTGTCACGCGGTTATGACTATGACAATTCTTCGATTACATCATGCAATTGTGACAACCCATGGCGCAGGTCATACTTATGAGCCCCAGACACCGGCAGCTCTATTGTTTGTTTCCCCACCCCTCCCACAAATGAAGTTAAGCATAGGTTAGCTCACCCTTGCCAGGGGGGGGGGGGAAATGCGGTCGCCGGGATTGGCAAAAAATGTGGAAAATGCGGGAAAAATGCGAAAGATGCGGCAAAAAATGCGATAGAAAACGCGGTTTTGTTAGAATGGTGTTTGCCCCTCGAAACCCCTATGTTTCGTCTCGTCTTGCACAATCGGGCGTTCAAAGCATGGACGGTTTGATGGAACAACTTAGTGCAGTAGTTCAACTCAAGAATATCACGGACTAGGCTCAAAACCGCCAGGGGCGGAAGCTGCAGCTGCTTGGTTAGGCCAGACCGCTAAATCTCCGCGCCGTGTGCGCGCCGCATCAGGTGCTCCCCCATTGACCCAAACCGCCGGGCTCCCCGGAGGGGGGGGGGGGTCCGAATACCCCAACATACATACCTCAAAATGATCCCCATGACACGCTGCTCATTTTGAATATACACAACTGGGGAAAATTTTTTTCAAAAAAAATTGCCCATCAACTCAGGCTCCCATCAGCGAAGGTGTCAATATCCTTGTTTGTGTTTTTCATCCATTTTGAATTCTCCACAAAATTCTGAGTATTTTGAGCATAGACACATAGGGTCAAATAAAAAAATTTCCCCCTGCCGTCTGCCTAAAAAAAAATCTCCCGCGCCTGTGGCGCCCACAAAACCCATTGTTCCTCACAACTAACTGACTACAAGACAATGCCACTAGAATGTTTCCTCTTGAACATTACACTAAGGGACCTGCCCGGAAAATGCGAAAAAAAATGCAGAAAATGCGGGAAAATGCGGACCGCATTCCCCCCCCCCCACCTTGCAAGTCTGAATGAGCACCAGCAGTAGTAGTGGAGACCACCTCTGTGCATGGTGCATCTAGACAAGCAGCTTGTCACTTCTGCTGACCGCTTCTAGCACTTTACCATGCACCACTGACCCGCATGTATCCTAATGTGGACCACTGACCCACTTAATGCACCATACTTTTTGTGGAGCACCCCAACCAAGAAGAAGACACAGGTGTCGCAATGATTGATTCAGAGCACTGATGGCTGAATTTGTCTATGGCGGGGACATTCAATCTATCACTAAGTGGACTTCGTCCCAACTTTTGTTTGTGTATTCCCCCATTTCTGAAGCTGGTATTTCTTTGTGCGGCCACAAATGGAACTGAGCATTGAGCCTGTTCTAGTGACCCACTTGAAATCGTGAGAATCATCCTTTTTGCATCAATTCTTATTGTTGGAATCCAAAAATCATTCGATGAGGGTACAAATGTTTGTAAGTGCTGCCATCCACATCCACACTGCTGATTTTCACATCTTGTGGCTGCCACACTCCTTGTATGAAACACATCAAAACATCACGTCTGATGCCATCATGGTATGACTTTTCACAGTGCACTCTGGGTATGACTGCTAATAACTGCCAGTGGGCGAGTAACAACAAAAGTTGGATGCCTTTGTAAGTATGTTTCTTGGACGGGAAACCAGAAACCGTCACATATTCTGTATCAAGCTGCCACAAGGGAATGATGGTGATGCAACCAATGTTTTTCCAACATGCCCAGCCTTAGTGTTAGCCAACCTAGTGTGATTGCTGGCCCGGAGTGCAGTCTTTGCTCATGGGAAGCTCATGACAGCCAACATGCTCAACGCATCTGAACTAGTCTCTCGGATGTTCTGTACTTCACCTCCAGTGTTTTTTGTTCAGGACATGATGGCCTGGCATTGTTCTCCTGCACAGAGGGATGCAAAATTCATTGCTCCCATTTTTTTCCCTTGCAGATTCTCGGAAGATATACAAGCGAGCTTGTGTGCAAGTTTGTTGGCGATGACACCTTGCCACCATCGCCATCACTGACCTCTGGAAATTCTGGTGGCGAAGTCGCTGGCCAGGGCGTGCTAGCTTGCATACTATGAATAGGAGGCAGCGCAACTTGCTGACTGAGTTGAAAATAAATAACTGGTGGCAACTTGGCCACCAAAGTTCTCGGCATCCAGCCCTAGCGACCCTGCCCGGCACCGAAGGCCAAAAATCATTGCAGGCAATTTGGGTTGCCCGGGCAACGGCAGGGACTCCCAGCACCTTGGCTGCCTCCACCCACGACCCCCACCTATGACCGAAAGGATTGTACATGTCTCGCAGGGTTGGGGGGGGGGGGGTATAATTGAGGTGAGCCATACGAAGCAATGTAAGCAATCACTGACATTCAAACTAAGGAGCCAATTGCTCCTTTTTGTTTAAATCGATTGCTGTGGCTGCTACTAATGCGGCCATGGTGGCTGCTGACGAGGCTGCATTTACCACAGAAGTGCTTGTGCCCACTGCTGGAGTGCTTGTGCCTACTGCTGAAGTGCTTGTGCCCACTGCTGAAGTGCTTGTGCTTGCCGCTGGGGTGGCAGCTCAGGGGGATGTGCCTGCCAGACGCAATAAAAGCTATGAAAATGTCAGCCAAAACTGCAACCGAAAGGGATAGCCGTTCACGCTGAAAGGTCTCCATTAATTGAAAAATGCCATTGGCAGCCACACACTTCTGCAAGCACACCTTCTTGGAGAAATACAAAAATGGGGACATGTACAAGAAGCGCAATAATGCAAAGCCCCCAGATCAACTGAAGAAGGAAATGTAGAAGTTTAAAAACTTCTGCTAAAATGTGTGTGCACCCCCTACCTTCAACTTGGCAAAAGAGGACACTTATAACTTGGACCAGGTACCCCATAATGTGACACATTTCATGCAACGCAACATCATCGCCTCAACAACAAGGGCTGCACTGGTGCCCTTGTCAAGGTGAGTATCGCTGACGAGGTCAGGGAGCGAAGCTTCTCCTACTGGGGCTGAGTTACCTTGGGCGCCGGATCGGAGGAAGCAAGATGCCCGGGGACTGTGGAGGGTGTTCGCACGCGGAGGTTTGACTACCAGTTTGCAAAACTTGGTGGGCGATTTCACTTATACTTACCGTCACCTTTCCCAAAAAGTGCCAATGAATGGGAGTCACAGAACGTCAAGCAGCTCAGTGCTACAGAAAGACGTTTTTGTAGGCACGTGTTTCATTGTGGTGTTGCCTAGAAGTAAGCTATTTGAGGTGAATATTGCGAATGTTGCAGAGTCCAGCGTGGCTACATCTGGCCAACTATAGATGGTAGCCACAGTAATTCAGCCCTCATTGGTGCAAGAGTGTAGCAACTTACTCTCATCAGGCTATTGAAGAGTTGCCAAAATGTGTATTCCTCTACATGTTTGTCTATGCAGGTATTCAGTTGGTGTGTGTGTGTTGGGGGGGGTAGGCCCAATGAGCTTGGTGCAACATTGAAATCTGTCAATAACAAGCATGTGCTACAACCATAGACCAAACCCTGGTTAACATCGTGGGAAGGAATGGGGGCTGTCGACCCAGGATTTTTGGAGCGGTCCACTCAAAAACAAGGGCAGGAATGGTGGGGATCATGGACATTACCTTCACAAGCTGCGTGACCTCACAGGCCAGGCCCTGGATACGCACCAAGAGTGTACCGATGTGGCCGCTAAGTTGAGTCGGAGCAACAAATGAGGGCTTTTTGGTAGGAGAGCCCCGGACCCGCAAGGCAGGCCTACTGTCCACACTTGCCTGCGAAGGGAAAGGGAAGACAGGGACAGATGTCATCCCTGGAAGAGAGTGGCTCAGGGCACCGCAGATAAGCGGTTCACTAGAAGCTCAGTGATGGTCAACCACCAGTACACAACACACAATGCAGCCCGCACCATAGCACAGGATACAAAGGCACAGCACGAGAGCGCAGCACTAAATGGGCCCACGGGAACTGGCACGACACACTATGGCCCAAAACCCGACACATTGCGGTGTACAGCAAGACAGGCCGTAGGAGAAGGCAACCAATCACAACCTTGAACATAACATTGAGCCAGCCCAACACACCATGTCACAATGGACGAGTGAGCAAACTACCACATCACATTATAGTGTAGCGTGCCATGCATAGCACACAACGTTGCACAAATTACTGTTCCGAAACACAGCACGCTACCACACAGCACAGCACACTGCATCTTGCCGCAACATGCCTTACGACATCACACCATAGCTCATCAGACCATTGCATAGCAAAGCTGGTACATCATACCAAACCATAGCCCACACACGTTCCCGAAATCCCATGCACAACACATTTTAGCACAACAAATTGTAGCCCAACACACTGCAGTGCAAAAGAATGCAGCACACCCCAGTGAAACACCGTACCATTCCACACCACACCACACCACACCACACCACACCACACCACACCACACCACACCACACCACACCACACCACACCACACCACACCACACCACACCACACCACACCACACCACACCACACCACACCACATCGCACCACACCACACCACACCTGGGCGAAGGAGGAATTTCGCGCGTCTCAAGCCTGCACCCTCCAAACTCACCAGGCGCTCAGGGGAGGCTGCCCGGCCGTACTTAACCTGGGGCAATACACCCACCATCCGCGGTGCTCCCACCTCATCTGCACGCTGCAGCGGGTGGTGGATGAGGTATCCCTGCCGATGTGGATGCCGGGTCGATGCGCAGGGACCACCCCCATACTGGTGCGGGGTCCCGGCGGGCCGAGAGCAGGGGCAATGGCGGCCCCCGCCCCCGGGTGGAGGTGTACAACACCCAGTATGGCGACGTCACGCAGGTGGTCGTCCCGCCCACAATCTACGACAGGGTGTAGGCTCTAGGGTACCACCACCTGGGGGATCTGTACACTGCAGACCACCGGGTGGCCGGGGAGCAGGCCCTGAAGGAAAGGGCACCGACCCGCAAAGGTATCCCCGGCCTCAAGGGATACCTTTCGTGGCTTGCCCACCACGATGCCGTCTTGGTGCCCCTCTTAAGGGCGCCCACGCCGCGATGGCAGGCCGCTCCCAAGGACTGGGTCCCGAGCGCTATGCCTGCCTATCCTACGGAGGCGGTCGTAGGGGGGCAAGTGGCGAAGACCACCAAGGAGGAGACCGTATACCACAGGGGGTTATGCCGTGAAGGTCTCTACCACCATGAAGGACACCATGGAGGCTGAGCACTGGGTGCCGGAGCTCCGGGTGTGCTACCAGCCCCCGGATGCGCTGCCTAGCGACACTAGGCTGCACTGCCTCCTGGTGGCCCTTTTGGGTGTGCGGGTACAGGAGAATGCACCTCTGCACGCTCGGCTGTGGGATGACCACCACCACGTGCCCTTGGACCATCTCCAAGGCACGGGGGTGCAGGCGCCTACCATTGTCTGGTTGTCCGGGAAACCGACGACAGCATACTGGCAGTGGTCGCAAACGTCGCCTGCCCCCCCGGTCACGGTAACTACAGCGGTCCTGGCCCCTAACAACGAGCCAAGGATCTGGTTCCATGACTTGCCGGCACTGGGAACCCTCCATGGAGCTATCACCGCAGTGGATGTTGGGACGACAGCGGCGGGCATGGCTATGGCCGGGGTTGCCCAATGTGGGCATGGGGCCTACCAGGCCCACGTTGCCTCCGCAGTGGGCACCTCCCAAGAAGGGGAGGCCATGATCCTCCTGTTGTACGTCCGGCGGCTGGCCGAGCAGCCGGGCGTGTACTGGCTGGTGCCCGACTCCGAAGCAGTAGTGGGGGCCCTCCGTGCTTATCAAGAGGGAGGCCACTGTAGAGATGGTATACACCACCTGTATGCTACGGTCCTGGGGGGCCGTTGCCTGGCCCTAGCCTCGGCCATAAATGCGGTCACCACGCCGTCGCAGTGGATCACGGGCCTCAACGTCCGTGTGGATGCGGCGACGCAGGAGCCACCGGAGGTAGACCTCACATGGCTCCTCCGCTGCCCCTTCTCCTTCCTCCCCCCGTAACCTACCAGGACCAGTCCTAGCTTTCCCCCACAGCCCTGAGTGACTGGTTCCAGGATCAAGCCTCCATTCCGGCGCGGGTCGGATATGAGGCTCGTTGGGGGGCGAACTACACGACGGGGAGTGGCCTCCCCCTTGACTGGTTGGACAGTGACCAGCAGCGCCATATATCGGCGCACCGCATGGACAACATCCCAACGATGACTGTCCTGGCGCATAGATCGTCCACCGTAACACGGTGTTGGACACCACGTGCCTGCTCTGCGGGGCACAGCTAAAAACAACGCCCCACCTTTGGGCCTGCTCAGCCGAGTCCCACGAGTGGAGGCCGGCTCGCCAGCGACTCGCGGAGTGGTTGGACCAGAAGGTGGGCAATCGGGCTGTGTTGGTGCGCAACCAGCTGTGGGAGCCGGCTGTTCTGGAACAGTGGGCGGTAGCGTTGCGCACCCCCTCCATGCAGCGGGCCCACATGGAGTGCTCTAGGCCCCACACACTGGGGACTGAGTTCCTGCGCCACATCATCGAGGAGTCCATCAGAATCTGGTACGCCCACGCCAAGGTGCGTGCCACGTTGTTGAAGGCCCACCTAGGCCCGAACAGCACGATGGCGTGGGTGTTGCAGGAGCTGCGCCTGCACCAGCAGGCGGAAAGAGAGGGAGTAAAGTGGGAGCTTTTGGGCTGATGGCAGTCGCCTGGTGGGTGACCTCCAGATCTCCGCACTGCACTGTGGTGTGGTGTGGTGCGCCGAAGGCGCTATTACCAGAAGGCAATGGCGGGGATGTCTACCCACGGCCACAGGTAAACGGGAGGGCTGTGTGTGTAGTGTGCGCGCTGTGCCTAAGCGTGTGGATGTTGGCACAGAGGGCAGAGCAGGGGCGGTGTACTGCTCGAGGCCCACTTCCAACGCTCCCTGCAGTGCGACGGTGTCCACAAGAATACCCACTGCCCACGGCCCCCTGCAGTGCAGAAGTGTGCTAAAGGACACCCGCTGCCCACTTCCCCCTACATCAATATACTGAAGGATACCCACAGCCAACTAGCCCATGCACTGTGGCGTTCTATTGAAAGGTACCCACTGCCCACTCCCCCCAGTGCGGCAGTGCTGAAGGAGGCCCCCTGCCCCTTGTGCCCACTGCCCCCCACAGTGCAGTGGTGCGCTGAAAGGGAACAACTGTCCACTGCCCCCTTCATTAAGGCAATGTATTGAAGGAGGCCCACCACCCACTACCACATGAAGTGCGGCGGGCTACTAAAAGTGGCCTGCTGTCCCCTGCAGTGCGGCAAAGTACTGAAGTAGGCCTATGCCCCATTCCCAATGCAGGGCAAAGATACTCACTACCCACTGCCCCCTACAGTGCGGTGGTGTACTGAAAGGGACCCACTGCCCACTGCGCTGTGCAATGCAGCCGTGTACCGGAGGCCCACTACTCACTGCCCCCTACAGTGCAGCAGTGTACCAAAGGATACCCATTGGCCATTGCCCCGTGCATTGCAGCGGTGTGCCGAAGAAGGCCCACTGCCCCTTGCAGTGCCACAGTGCTGAGGAGGCCTATTGCCCCATGCAGTGCGGCAGTGTACTGAAGAAGGCCCACCGCCCGATGCAGTGCACTGAAGGAGGCCCAGTGCCAACTGCCCCCGCAGTGTTACTAAAGGAGGGCCACAGCCCGCTACCTCTGCAATGCGACAGTGTACCGATCAAGACCCACTGCCCACTACCCCCCGCAGTGAAGCTGTGTTTCGTAGAAGAACCACTGCCCACTGCCCCATACAGTGCACCGGTGTACAAAAGATGGCATGCTGCCCCCTCCCCCTGCAGTGCAGCAGTGCACCCACTGCCTCCAACAGTGCGGCAGTGTGCGGAAAGAGACCCACTGCCCACTACCCCCTGCAGTGTGGTGGTGTGCCGAAGGAGGCCCACTGCCCACTGCCCCGTTCAGTGCGGCAGTGTAGAGAAGAATACCTACTGCCCATGCCCCCTGCATTGTGGCCGTGTACTGCTCAAGGCCCACTGCCTACTGCCCCTTGCAATGCGGCACTGTACCGAAGGATACCCACTGCCCACTACCCCCTGCAGTGCAGCAGTGTGCAGAAACAGACCCACTGTCGACCCCCCCCCCCCTGGCAGTGTACAGAAGGATTTGCACTACCCAGTAGGTACCGCCACCACTTTGTACTACCCATTACCTACTGCAGTGCGGTGTTGTACTAGGATTTACACTGCCCACCCCCCCCCCCACGGTGCAGCATTGTGCAGAACGACTAACACTGCCCACTGCCCATTGCAGTGCGGCAGTGTGCTGAAGGGTCTGCACTGCTCGCTGCCCACAACAGTGGGGCAGCGTAGGGTAGGATCCACCACGGCCCACTGCCCATAGCAGTAGGGCCATGTACACAAGGAGCCACCGCTGCCCACTGCCCACGGCGGTGTGACAGTGAGCAGAAGGAGACACCACTGCCCACTGCCAGCAGCTGTGGAATAGTGAACAGAAGGAGCCGCCAATGTGCACTGCCCACAGCAGGGCGGTGCTGTACAATGGGAGACGCCACTGCCCGCAGCGTATGGAGCGTCTCAAAACCTTTGCAGGGTCCTGAGGCACCATGGCGTGGGAGGTGCGGACTCCCTCCACAGAGGAAAGGCGTAAGGTGCAGCACAGGTGCAGCTGCCAAGCGGGGCCCAGAGCAGCCAGTCCGGCGCATGGGCCGCCGCAACGCCGAGGCACTGGCGCCCCCCCGAGCAAACACGGCGCAAAACCCCCAGAAGACAGCCAACGCCGAGTCGGGGGGGGGGCTGCATGAAATCCGGGGCCGCCTACCCACAGCAGGGCAGCGGGCACCCAGCAGACAGAGCACACAGTTAGATTTATAGTTAAAGATCAGGACCCACCCATTTTGCATTTTCCCATGTGCAACACATTCCGGCCATTGCCTATCGATAACAGCCCCTCCAGCACACCACACCACACCACACCACACCACACCACACCACACCACACCACACCACACCACACCACACCACACCACACCACACCACACCACACCACACCACACCACACCACATCACACCTACAATGCAGCACCCCACCTATTCAAAACAATCCGGAGTGCAACCGGCACACACCAGCTCTGAGTGCATATCCTCTACACTCTGAAGTGCACGCACCACATGACCATCCCACTCCCGCAGCATCGCCTTCAGGCTCTCGAGCTCCGACTCCTGCGACACCAAGACCGCCATCATTGCCTCCATATCCTTCTGCTCCTGCTGCCGGCCCTGCTCTTCGTTGAAAAGCTGGAGCCGGAGGGACTTGATTTCCTGGTCTTTGCGCTGCAATGTATCCTCTGACAACGTCGCCAGGGACTTGCCTTCGGCAAAAGGTTGCAACTTATTGGCCTGCCAGATGCGACGTATGCGTGATGACTGCGGTCCTCATCATTCGTACGCTCCTCACCGTTGGCCGGTGGCGAGCAACCCCCCCCCCCCCCCCTGCGAGAGCAACACCAAAATCGCAAAATTTGACGGAAACAACACCGACCGTTGCCCTTACAAGGGGGCGTATTTATAAAGGGCAAAGTAGGACATGGCTCCAAAAGTTGCGGAAACTACGCCCGCTGTTGCTCCGACAAGGGCGTCGCTCTCGCAAGGGCGGAGAGGGGGTAGTGGCCTGGGGTGGGGGTGTCGCGCCGCATGACACGACCCTGTCAAGGAATTACCCAGTGCATTGTCGGGGGGCTGCCGATGCATTGCATTGGTGATCCGGAGTCCCTTGGCCCCCGGCTGCCGAGCGGACAGCGCTGGGACAGCAATGTCCAACGTTGCCACAGTCAACGCCTTGTCTGGCATCGACGCAGACGGGCCAGGGAGTCGGCGCACATGACTGGGGCTACAAAAGGGAGGAGTGGTGGGCTGCCTTCACCCCCCGACGCGCATTGCACACAGCGCAACACGCCATCGTGGCATGGGTCTCTGCTCCAGTCGGGTTGCTCCTTTCAGCATCAGACATGGAATGGTGCATCACAAATCTGGGTGAGGGAGGCAATGCGATGGGCTTGGGGCCTGTGGCTTATGGCAATTGGTCACTCTGGGGGCGGGCTCAGGCATCCAGGCCAAGAAAAGCAGTCCATGGGACGCACTTGTCCCTTGGTGGTGGATGCGATCGCGCCCAATGGGAAACACATTCCACTCATACCCACAAAATCACACTTCCCCCTCGGTGCCACAGAAATGGCACATGGCCAACCCAAGTTCGCAACAGTGAACCAGTACCCCCCCCTACCCCCCTCCCCCACTCTCGATTGTCACCTTCGCATTCTTCTCAGTTCAGGCGTCTCCCATGCCCCCTTTCCCTCGATTCCTGCCGTTTCCCCTGGGCCCCCCCTGTTCACCGCCTCCACGAACTTTGCATCGGCTGGATGCAGGAGAAGATGCCCCAGTGCAGCGGCGCAGCCTCAGACCAAAAAGGGGACGGCATGAGGTCTACCTTTGCCACTTGACTCACGACGGTCGAGAGCGTGGTCAGATGCGCCAAAAGCGAGCCAAACTGGCCGTCGAGCTCCACAAAATCCCGTCCATTGCTCTTGACTCTGAGCTTTGACAGCGGCGCGACATGACTACCGCGTTGACTGTGTGCATTGGCCTACAAATGAAATACACGCCACAACGATGGAACAGGCAGTGGCACCTGCACACACACAAATGCGCAGGCCATTCTTGGAACCCTCCCTCACCCCCTGCAAAGGTAACTATAAGGTACGACGCATGTGCACAAGTGTGCGTGTGATGTGTGTGCGTGTCAGCGCTACTGATGGGAAGCGGGCGCACGATATTGCACAAATTCTGCTGCGCCAGGCAGTGCCACACAAAGCGCCATCCGCTGCAGTCGCAATACGACGTGCTCCGCTGAGGGTAGGAATGCAGAGAGGCTGTGTGCGGTACGCGTCCAGCACCATCAAATGGCGGCGTGCACACCAGCTCTGAATGCATGTCTCCTACGCACTGCAGTGCGCGCGTCAGTTGGCCGGCCCAGCCGTGCAGGCGGGTCTTGTACGCCCCGAGCTCCGAATCCTGCGACGCCAATAGAAACAGCATCGTGTCGGTGTCCTGCTTCTCCTGCTGCCTCTTCTGCTCGTCTCTGCTGAGCTGCTGCTTCAACGACCTTATGTCAGCCTCGTATTTCCGCACTGACTCCTCCAGACGCCGCCCAAGCTGCCCGGCCTCAGCAGTGGATTGTGCATTATTGACCTCCTTAGTGACCTGAGGTGCATACAACACGTGTACCATGCGCCCCGTGCGCGCAGCGGCAGCACACCACTCAAAAGGATTTGCTTCCGCAGCGCAGAGGAGGAGGCCGTGGATCCCCCAGAGGAGACCAGGTCTGAAGGTTTGGGAACCTAAGCCGATGTACCCAACCAACTTACCGTCACCCTTCCCAGGGTCGTTGTAGAATGGGGGTAGCGGGTGGAGAGCGCAAAGTTTCGGGTACCGTAGTTTGGATATTTCGACAGCTCAGTGGCTTGCTCTCTGCATGGCACCGTTGTAGTCTACCTATCCCACACTATGGAGATAACTGAGCACTCTGGTGGTTCTCTGCCTCCATTTGGGTCTTATGCAGTGGTGTGGTGTATGTGTGGAAAGCTGAAAAATGGGCCCCGATGCAAAACAATCATTTACGCCACCTGCTTTTTGTGCTTTGGGACACACACCCGGCGGACTAAAGTGGTGCAAAATTGCTGGTGGAACATCCACAGGGACACGGGCAGAGGCAAGAGCAGGGATACTGGCAGGGGCAGGGGCAGGGGCAGGGGTAATGCCAGGGACAGGGGCAAAGCTAGGGGCAGGGGCACTGGCACGGTTGTGTATGCCCTCTCAGCTGGGTAGAGGCGATGACCGCATGGCACATACCTCACTGCAGGCATAGGTAATAGCTGCCACAGGCAGGGATGGGGTCAGGGGTAGGGTAAGAGATGCAGGAGTAAGAGGAAGAGGCGTTTGCTGGGGGGTTGTTCCAGCCACCAAAGGTGGGGGGTGCGCTAGAATCGGTCCCACTGCGACCTATTCCCATTGTATCTGGTGACCCTACGTATGTGCACCAAACCTTGGCGGTGAAAGGTGTCTGACAAAAATCGACTAAATGATGCCCATGGGGCACCCTATTTGTTCTGCTGCTTCCTGTTTGTCCGGCCCATGTGTGATGTGGTTGGTGCTACAGTGTTCTAGTTGGTGTTGTTTTTCCCAGGGTGATGATATTATGTTCTTGTTCTGCCTGCTTTATATTGTGTGGTGTTTGTTTGGTCATCGTGGTGTTGTTTTATTTTGGCCTGTGGGGCTTCATTCAGAGGTTGTATTTGAGCACCGTTCAAGCAGGCATCCCAATGCTGCTGTGATGCATCCCTTTGTACAGTTTTGGGTTTGTTCCTCACTGAAATAATCGAGGAGCAATTGGCACCGTAGCTGCCCACGACAAAGGTATGTTGCGATTGCATATGATGCCATTGAAGGGGGTTCTACGACAAATCATGATGGGGGGGCTCAAGGCATCCATTATATCCCAGGCTGGTGGCGAGGTTCGTGGAAAGGTTATCTGCTGGGATGGTGGCTGAAATTGTGGCAGAGTTGATGGCTAGGCTGAAGGCTGGGTGAAGGCTAGGTCAGTTGGCAGCTAGGTTGGTAGCTAGCTTGGTACTTCAATTAGTGCCTGCTGTGAATATGAGTAGTTGCTACACATGCACACTTGGACCTTGCACTGGGATTGGGGTTTGGACACTCAATGAGTCTTTTACTATGTACTTGAACGGTGCTCAATTAAAACCTCTAAATGAAGCCCCATTGGCCCAAATAAAACAACAACAACCCATAACAAACAGCACCCAAAATGAAGCATGTACAACCAAAACATATTGACACCACCCTAAAAAAAAAACAATACCAAGCAGAACAAGTTGGAGCCAACGAGAAAGATCACGGGCCAGACAAACAGGAAGTAGTTGGAACGAACAAGGTGCCCCAATGGGCATCACAACTCTTGACACCCCCCACCACCCCTACTTGCATCGGACCGAATGGCTGCGTAACCTATCTGCCATGTGGTTCCCCAAATCAAGGCATCAAAGTGGCTACACAAACCATACCACTTTGGGGTACCTAAAGGAGGGATGCATCACCCGTTACCCCTGCTATCTTGTACTCCTTGGAATGTGTTCCCATGACAATGGCTACATAACCCTTGCCATCTCAGGGTCCCAAAAGTGTGGCAGCATCGAAATGGCTGTATAACTCAGCTGGGGCTAGTACCAAGACTCTGCACTTGTAGACCAAAGCACCTTTTGGGGAAAACCAACTTTTTGGTGCAAACATTAAGAGAACATGGGTTTGGAAAATTTGAGACCATTTTGGGGCGTCAATAATTTCTTCGGGGGGCAACCCGCCGTTGATGGGGTGCTTCTGATTTTCTCCCCCGCTCTGAAGCATCTTCTGCCCTTCGTGTTTGCAATGGTATCCTCTAGCCAAGCCTTGCAGATGGCAACAAATGGCAACGAGGCATGCACAAAGCAGCCGGCTACAATGAGTCCCGTGGGCACACATGATACCCTTGGAATACACATGCAGTGTACTATTGTTTGAACTGACCCTTGAACCGATGACGGAGCTTGCTCATCATTCATGGGTAAAGAGTCGTAGACACATGCTCAGGTGCAGTGCATGTGGGGGACCGACAATCAAATTGCATTACACTATTAGACACCTTCATCCGGCAGATTGACGGTGTCAGTTGCCATCTAGCATGTCTCTCGATATTGCATTGTGCCTTGTCTCGACGCATTGTCAAGGGCATATTGCAAGTGCCACAGGATAGATTGTGTTTGTTGCGTGAAATGGCGGAAGCTACTTTGTACTACAATTGTTGCAAGTCTGCCTTCACACCCAGGATCCCAACAATGCATTGGGAGGTGGCTCGGATGTACATCGAACCCAAATCTGCGGACCCCGCTAACACATGCTTTTTGCCACGAGTGTAAGGTTCTTCATTGTACCTTGCACGTGTCTATCTTGTGTCAATTGGAGATATGTGTAGGATTGCGCCAATTTTGGGCGGGCAACCTTGTTGCTGCTGCCGCTGCTGCTTTTGTTGTTGCTGCTATTGCGGATGTTAACACCCGTCCCGGTGTGTGGATTTGTCGCAAGTGGTATGGGGTGCCTCCTCAATTCCCCCAAAACGCCAATGGTTAACTGAGAAATGATCAAGAATTTGCACCAAGATGACAAAATCACAAGTGGGCAGCTTAGCTACATAACCCCTGCCGTCTTAGGGCTTCCCAACGCTGTAGAGCGGGGGAGAAAGTTAGAAGTGGCCCAAAAATGGGCCGATTGGCACATAACCACTGCAGTCTAGGGGGTCCCCAACACTTCACAGCGGGGGGAGAAAATCAGAAGTGGCCCACAAGTGGGCAGATTTGCCGCATAACCCCTGCCGTCTAGGGGTTCCCCACCGCTACAGAGCGGGGGACAAAGTCAGCAGTGGCCCACAAGCTTTTTGTACCAAGCAATTTACTTAGTAGAAATCAAAACTTTTTTCCACTAAGTAATTTACATTGTAGAATTTTTTGTAGAATCGACTATTTCTTTCTACTAAGAAAATTCCTTAGTAGAAAAAAAATTTCTGTGAAGTAAATTACTTAGTAAAAAACCCAACCGCACAAGGAAAACTTAACAACAAACCGTTTTTTTGCTAAGTTTTGAAGCTAAGTAAAAAAATTCTAAAATTTTTTTCACTAAGTTTTACCTCGGACCCAGGGGGTGGGGGGGTCCTATAGTTGTCCGTTACATCCCTGGCAGGTGGGGTCTGGAGGTCAGGCCATTACAAAGCGGTTATTGGGGTGGACAGAAGCATTTGACGAACCGTCAGCACGAAGGGAAAGAGATAAATCATCATGAGCATGCCGGGCATGCCCGGCCATGTTGTTGAAGCGGGCCTTCCAATTCCCACAATGCAGACAAAAGCTGAAGAGCGCACTTGATGCTCTGAGTGTCCTGTCCACTTGCACTTCTAGTGGTCAAATGGAACACTGCATCTAATGCCAAACCACGGCAAGCGGACACCACTTTGGAGCTGCGCGTGCAAGCCCAGCCCATCAAAATACTTGGCTGCCGCCGGGGTCCCATGCAATGCCCCTTCGTCTTCTACGAGTCACTGGCCCACAGCAGCTGTACCTGAGTTCTAAGCTTCGTCACCTCTGCCTCGCTGCTTTGTAATTTGGCCATCAACTGGTCATTCACGGCGTCCTTGCGCTGCAGCAGCTCCTCTAACTCTCTGTTTCTAAGAGTTGCAGGTGATCACTCAGAAGGATCCACAAACTTTCACAAGGCTCCACAAGGGTCCACAGGCGTTCACCAGGGTTCAGTTGGTGGGTTGGTCAGTCGGTCGCTCACGGCCTTCAAGATCGCCCCCCCCCCCCCCACCCCGCAGTGCATCGGCCTGCTGAATCTGTACCTTTACCATACGTAGCACGGGCTTTGATGCAGAACGACAACCAAGCCTGGCCTGACAGCAACAGCACATGCATGTGCACACTGAGGAATAGAGAAACACATTACACCATTGCGCATACATATGCACACGTGAATGCAGGTACAAGCTGATCAGTAGATGGCAATTGGTAGTGTAGTGGTATAGTGGGGGCTCACGTGGTGGGAAGAGATCCGCAGCATGTGCGCAAGGTGTTGGCTGCACGGACAGGACACCCCAAAACAGGGTCAGGACTGAGCTGCAGATGAAACCGATAAAAGAGTTGTTACTCCCAATGAGCGACGTGGACCAGAACATGGTGGTGGAACAAGGAGCATTGCGGGACCTACATGACAGTGGTGCTGAGGCAAGTGGAACAACAGGGTGCAAAGTGTGTCCACAGGGCAAGGGGTGTATGGGGGGGACACGATGGGGGCTGAGGCCCTCATTAGAGTCAACGGGGGGGTCACAATTTTCACCAATACTGGGTGCAACAGACAGATAAAAAGGTGGTCACCTCTTTGGAGACCTTGTTAGTGCCTTTCGTGCTTGAACACTGGCGCCTCAGGGAGTTGCTGGGCAGGGTGGGGGCGAAGGTTTGGGTGTCAGGGGAGAGCGGGCGCGAGCGGCTGCATGTCATGCATCGGGGGCCGGCCGCGCACAACATGTACCTCTGGGCAGACCCCAATGCACGGGACGGGCAATTTTTGCGGTGGACAAAGAGGGCAGCGTGCTGCCGGATGCAGCCGTCCTTTTTCAGGCCATGTGCCTCAGCTCCACGCTAGCGGAAATCACCATGTTGGGGGCAAAGCTCGAAGATTAGACGGCAGGTGGGCGTCCGGGGCGGTGTCTTGACCCCAAATGGGGGGGGGGAGCCTTCCAGGCATGGGGTGCGTGGGGAGGCCATGACAGGCGGAGGACCCCCATCCAACCCCATTGGGGGCAGGGGACGTGAACATGACAACAGGAGGTGCACAGTCCCGGCACGGGCTCGGGCGAGCCTCTGACGACCCAACGCGACCTGGGAGGCCAGGTCCTTCTGTCGCGCCGCACTACGCGGGGCGGACGAGGGAGGGTCAGCGCAGGCGCCCAGGCAGCTCTCACCCACTGACCCCGTTCCCACTCCTTCACATCAGCGTCCAGGACCTTAAAAGGCCGCTGCCTCCACAGCCCTACACAAACCTTCGCCACCCTCCAAAATCGTCCACAACTCTGGACAACCCTCCACAACCCCAAACAACTGGTGCACTGCTGTATTTCGTGCACATTTCAGTGGTGCGGCCTGACAATGCCATGCTTTGGATCTTGGCCACACGGGCACTGTCTTGCCACGTGGCGCTTCATCAGCTCAAGATGGCAACCTCATCCCAGGCCGCCAAACGACCGCCTCCGCTGCTGCCAACCAAACACGGGGGAAAATTATGGAGAGCACAGGCACACCCATGTCGCTATGTTATGTCCCACAAACCCACTGACACGGCATCACAAGACCCGCCGCAAGAGGTTCCATTTTGTGGAGGATTGTGATCGCTGGGGGCCGCGGAAGGTCATGTAGGAACGTGGATCGCCTGGGAGGATCTGACTGCCTCAGGCAGGGCCTGCGCTGCAGACTCGGGGGTATCCGGCGCTGGGCATGGGGAGAGAACTCCGCCACGGGCCGTCCCTATCCGCCACTCGCAGGGCCGTCACGCCGTCTGGTGCTACTGAGGCCCCTTGAGCCGTCATTGGCAAAATGTAGCATCAGCACGTCAGAGGCCACATGGCAGACACACAGGCAGACCTGCTACAGAAGCTGTCCAACTCAGTCTCCAGGCTTTTGACCTTGATCGAGAACTGCTTCAGCTCTTCATCGGCTTGTGACTTCTGAAGGCGATGCAGTGGGACAGAAGAAAGGGTCGGATGGGTAATTTCTCACGGACCCTCCCGAACTGTCGTTTACACCCGAAGGCCCCGGGCCTCAATGAGGCGACTACAGCCGATAGGCACTGGGGCTCGTGTCGCCGAAGGTGTGGCCTGATGGCCATCCCCCGCCCAAACGGGGCAGAGAAACCACCGCGTGCGCGCGTGCGGGTGTGTATATGTATCGGTGCATGTGCGCGCGCGCGCGCACGCACGCACGCATGTGTACGCGTGCCAAGGGGGCTGTTGACGGAAGGCGTAGATTTGGGTGCTGTACCAACGGAAAGGTGGATGGGGTTCGGGCCCTGAAGCCGAGGTGTGCTACGGAACTGGATTCCCCAGTTTTTTGGTCGATCCCCGCCACAACGGTGCTTCAGGGCACTGGCGTACCGCATGCCCCCTGCTCCGGTGCACACCACCGCAGCGCTGCTGGCTCACCCAAAGCCCCGCACTACGGTGCACAGGGCTGCATTGGGGCTGCAGGTGCCTGTGCTGTGATGCCCCCCTGCACCCCCGTATGCTCCCATGCACAAGGATGCACGGAGGATGCAGGCACCTGCTGCGGTGCACACCACTGAATGGGGGTGCACGCACCTGTGCCTCAGTGCACCGGCCTGTATGGGTGCTGCACACTTCAGTGATCGGTAGCACATAGCTGCATGGGTGACAGGGCGGTCCTTAATGAAGGGAAAAAAAAGAAGAAGTGTTCCTGCACCCAGGTTTCCCAAAAATGCCCACTGGCACACCATGTGTTGGCGGTTGGCGGTTGGCGATTGGCGATTGGCGGTTGATGGCGGTTGGTGGCGGTAGATGGTGGTTGGCGGCAGTTGGTGGTTGTGGATTGGTGGTTGATGGCGGTTAGCAGTGGTTGGCGGTTGGCGGTTGGTCGCCGCTGGCGGTTGGCGGCAATTGGCGGTTGGCGGTTGGTGGCGGTGCTTGGTCCCTTGGGGCGGTCCTCAAGGGCGGTTCTTAACCAAAAAAAAAAATCTCGGTCCCAAAGGACCGCCCTGATGGGCGTTGTACTGTGCTCCGGTGCGAAGGGCGTTGTACTGTGCTCCGGTGCGATGGGCGTTGTACTGTGCTCCGGTGCGAAGGGCGTTGTACTGTGCTCCGGTGCGAAGGGCGTTGTACTGTGCTCCGGTGCGAAGGGCGTTGTACTGTGCTCCGGTGCGAAGGGCGTTGTACTGTGCTCCGGTGCGAAGGGCGTTGTACTGTGCTCCGGTGCGAAGGGCGTTGTACTGTGCTCCGGTGCGAAGGGCGTTGTACTGTGCTCCGGTGCGAAGGGCGTTGTACTGTGCTCCGGTGCGAAGGGCGTTGTACTGTGCTCCGGTGTGAAGGGCGTTGTACTGTGCTCCGGTGCGAAGGGCGTTGTTGTACTGTGCTCCGGTGCGAAGGGCGTTGTACTGTGCTCCGGTGCGAAGGGCGTTGTACTGTGCTCCGGTGCGAAGGGCGTTGTACTGTGCTCCGGTGCGAAGGGCGTTGTACTGTGCTCCGGTGTGAAGGGCGTTGTACTGTGCTCCGGTGCGAAGGGCGTTGTACTGTGCTCCGGTGCGAAGGGCGTTGTACTGTGCTCCGGTGCGAAGGGCGTTGTACTGTGCTCCGGTGCGAAGGGCGTTGTACTGTGCTCCGGTGCGAAGGGCGTTGTACTGTGCTCCGGTGTGAAGGGCGTTGTACTGTGCTCCGGTGCGAAGGGCGTTGTACTGTGCTCCGGTGCGAAGGGCGTTGTACTGTGCTCCGGTGTGAAGGGCGTTGTACTGTGCTCCGGTGCGAAGGGCGTTGTACTGTGCTCCGGTGCGAAGGGCGTTGTACTGTGCTCCGGTGCGAAGGGCGTTGTACTGTGCTCCGGTGCGAAGGGCGTTGTACTGTGCTCCGGTGCGAAGGGCGTTGTACTGTGCTCCGGTGCGAAGGGCGTTGTACTGTGCTCCGGTGTGAAGGGCGTTGTACTGTGCTCCGGTGCGAAGGGCGTTGTACTGTGCTCCGGTGCGAAGGGCGTTGTACTGTGCTCCGGTGCGAAGGGCGTTGTACTGTGCTCCGGTGCGAAGGGCGTTGTACTGTGCTCCGGTGCGAAGGGCGTTGTACTGTGCTCCGGTGCGAAGGGCGTTGTACTGTGCTCCGGTGCGAAGGGCGTTGTACTGTGCTCCGGTGCGATGGGCGTTGTACTGTGCTCCGGTGTGAAGGGCGTTGTAATGTGCTCCGGTGCGAAGGGCGTTGTACTGTGCTCCGGTGCGAAGGGCGTTGTACTGTGCTCCGGTGCGATGGGCGTTGTACTGTGCTCCGGTGCGAAGGGCGTTGTACTGTGCTCCGGTGCGAAGGGCGTTGTACTGTGCTCCGGTGCGAAGGGCGTTGTACTGTGCTCCGGTGCGAAGGGCGTTGTACTGTGCTCCGGTGCGAAGGGCGTTGTACTGTGCTCCGGTGCGAAGGGCGTTGTACTGTGCTCCGGTGTGAAGGGCGTTGTAATGTGCTCCGGTGCGAAGGGCGTTGTACTGTGCTCCGGTGCGAAGGGCGTTGTACTGTGCTCCGGTGCGAAGGGCGTTGTACTGTGCTCCGGTGCGAAGGGCGTTGTACTGTGCTCCGGTGCGAAGGGCGTTGTACTGTGCTCCGGTGTGAAGGGCGTTGTACTGTGCTCCGGTGCGAAGGGCGTTGTACTGTGCTCCGGTGCGAAGGGCGTTGTACTGTGCTCCGGTGCGAAGGGCGTTGTACTGTGCTCCGGTGCGAAGGGCGTTGTACTGTGCTCCGGTGCGAAGGGCGTTGTACTGTGCTCCGGTGCGAAGGGCGTTGTACTGTGCTCCGGTGCGAAGGGCGTTGTACTGTGCTCCGGTGTGAAGGGCGTTGTACTGTGCTCCGGTGCGAAGGGCGTTGTACTGTGCTCCGGTGCGATGGGCGTTGTACTGTGCTCCGGTGTGAAGGGCGTTGTAATGTGCTCCGGTACGAAGGGCGTTGTACTGTGCTCCGGTGCGAAGGGCGTTGTACTGTGCTCCGGTGCGAAGGGCGTTGTACTGTGCTCCGGTGCGAAGGGCGTTGTACTGTGCTCCGGTGCGAAGGGCGTTGTACTGTGCTCCGGTGTGAAGGGCGTTGTACTGTGCTCCGGTGCGAAGGGCGTTGTACTGTGCTCCGGTGCGAAGGCCGTTGTACTGTGCTCCGGTGCGAAGGGCGTTGTACTGTGCTCCGGTGCGAAGGGCGTTGTACTGTGCTCCGGTGCGAAGGGCGTTGTACTGTGCTCCGGTGCGAAGGGCGTTGTACTGTGCTCCGGTGCGAAGGGCGTTGTACTGTGCTCCGGTGCGAAGGGCGTTGTACTGTGCTCCGGTGCGAAGGGCGTTGTACTGTGCTCCGGTGCGAAGGGCGTTGTACTGTGCTCCGGTGCGAAGGGCGTTGTACTGTGCTCCGGTGCGAAGGGCGTTGTACTGTGCTCCAGTGCGAAGGGCGTTGTACTGTGCTCCGGTGCGAAGGGCGTTGTACTGTGCTCCGGTGCGAAGGGCGTTGTACTGTGCTCCGGTGCGATGGGCGTTGTACTGTGCTCCGGTGCGAAGGGCGTTGTACTGTGCTCCGGTGTGAAGGGCGTTGTACTGTGCTCCGGTGCGAAGGGGGTTGTACTGTGCTCCGGTGCGAAGGGGGTTGTACTGTGCTCCGGTGCGAAGGGCGTTGTACTGTGCTCCGGTGCGAAGGGCGTTGTACTGTGCTCCAGTGCGAAGGGCGTTGTACTGTGCTCCGGTGCGAAGGGCGTTGTACTGTGCTCCGGTGCGAAGGGCGTTGTACTGTGCTCCGGTGCGATGGGCGTTGTACTGTGCTCCGGTGCGAAGGGCGTTGTACTGTGCTCCGGTGTGAAGGGCGTTGTACTGTGCTCCGGTGCTAAGGGTGTTGTACTGTGCTCCGGTGCGAAGGGCGTTGTACTGTGCTCCGGTGCGAAGGGCGTTGTACTGTGCTCCGGTGCGAAGGGCGTTGTACTGTGCTCCGGTGCGAAGGGCGTTGTACTGTGCTCCGGTGTGAAGGGCGTTGTACTGTGCTCCGGTGTGAAGGGCGTTGTACTGTGCTCCGGTGCGAAGGGCGTTGTACTGTGCTCCGGTGCGAAGGGCGTTGTACTGTGCTCCGGTGCGAAGGGCGTTGTACTGTGCTCCGGTGCGAAGGGCGTTGTACTGTGCTCCGGTGCGAAGGGCGTTGTACTGTGCTCCGGTGCGAAGGGCGTTGTACTGTGCTCCGGTGCGAAGGGCGTTGTACTGTGCTCCGGTGCGAAGGGCGTTGTACTGTGCTCCGGTGCGAAGGGCGTTGTACTGTGCTCCGGTGCGAAGGGCGTTGTACTGTGCTCCGGTGTGAAGGGCGTTGTACTGTGCTCCAGTGCGAAGGGCGTTGTACTGTGCTCCGGTGCGAAGGGCGTTGTACTGTGCTCCGGTGCGAAGGGCGTTGTACTGTGCTCCGGTGCGATGGGCGTTGTACTGTGCTCCGGTGCGAAGGGCGTTGTACTGTGCTCCGGTGTGAAGGGCGTTGTACTGTGCTCCGGTGCGAAGGGCGTTGTACTGTGCTCCGGTGCGAAGGGCGTTGTACTGTGCTCCGGTGCGAAGGGCGTTGTACTGTGCTCCGGTGCGAAGGGCGTTGTACTGTGCTCCAGTGCGAAGGGCGTTGTACTGTGCTCCGGTGCGAAGGGCGTTGTACTGTGCTCCGGTGCGAAGGGCGTTGTACTGTGCTCCGGTGTGAAGGGCGTTGTACTGTGCTCCGGTGCTAAGGGTGTTGTACTGTGCTCCGGTGCGAAGGGCGTTGTAATGTGCTCCGGTGCGAAGGGCGTTGTACTGTGCTCCGGTGCGAAGGGCGTTGTACTGTGCTCCGGTGCGAAGGGCGTTGTACTGTGCTCCGGTGCGAAGGGCGTTGTACTATGCTCCGGTGCGAAGGGCGTTGTACTGTGCTCCGGTGCGAAGGGCGTTGTACTGTGCTCCGGTGTGAAGGGCGTTGTACTGTGCTCCGGTGCGAAGGGCGTTGTACTGTGCTCCGGTGCGAAGGGCGTTGTACTGTGCTCCGGTGCGAAGGGCGTTGTACTGTGCTCCGGTGCGAAGGGCGTTGTACTGTGCTCCGGTGCGAAGGGCGTTGTACTGTGCTCCGGTGCGAAGGGCGTTGTACTGTGCTCCGGTGTGAAGGGCGTTGTACTGTGCTCCGGTGCGAAGGGCGTTGTACTGTGCTCCGGTGCGAAGGGCGTTGTACTGTGCTCCGGTGCGAAGGGCGTTGTACTGTGCTCCGGTGCGATGGGCGTTGTACTGTGCTCCGGTGCGAAGGGCGTTGTACTGTGCTCCGGTGCGAAGGGCGTTGTACTGTGCTCCGGTGCGAAGGGCGTTGTAATGTGCTCCGGTGCGAAGGGCGTTGTACTGTGCTCCGGTGCGAAGGGCGTTGTACTGTGCTCCGGTGCGAAGGGCGTTGTACTGTGCTCCGGTGCGAAGGGCGTTGTACTGTGCTCCGGTGCGAAGGGCGTTGTACTGTGCTCCGGTGCGAAGGGCGTTGTACTGTGCTCCGGTGCGAAGGGCGTTGTACTGTGCTCCGGTGCGAAGGGCGTTGTAATGTGCTCCGGTGCGATGGGCGTTGTACTGTGCTCCGGTGCGATGGGCGTCGACTGTGCTCCGGTGCGAAGGGCGTTGTACTGTGCTCCGGTGCGAAGGGCGTTGTACTGTGCTCCGGTGTGAAGGGCGTTGTACTGTGCTCCGGTGCGAAGGGCGTTGTACTGTGCTCCGGTGCGAAGGGCGTTGTACTGTGCTCCGGTGCGAAGGGCGTTGTACTGTGCTCCGGTGCGAAGGGCGTTGTACTGTGCTCCGGTGCGAAGGGCGTTGTACTGTGCTCCGGTGCGAAGGGCGTTGTACTGTGCTCCGGTGCGAAGGGCGTTGTAATGTGCTCCGGTGCGATGGGCGTTGTACTGTGCTCCGGTGCGAAGGGCGTTGTACTGTGCTCCGGTGCGAAGGGCGTTGTACTGTGCTCCGGTGCGAAGGGCGTTGTACTGTGCTCCGGTGCGAAGGGCGTTGTACTGTGCTCCGGTGCGAAGGGCGTTGTACTGTGCTCCGGTGTGAAGGGCGTTGTACTGTGCTCCGGTGCGAAGGGCGTTGTAATGTGCTCCGGTGCGAAGGGCGTTGTACTGTGCTCCGGTGCGAAGGGCGTTGTACTGTGCTCCGGTGCGAAGGGCGTTGTACTGTGCTCCGGTGCGAAGGGCGTTGTACTGTGCTCCGGTGCGAAGGGCGTTGTACTGTGCTCCGGTGTGAAGGGCGTTGTACTGTGCTCCGGTGCGAAGGGCGTTGTAATGTGCTCCGGTGCGAAGCGCGTCGCGTCAGGGAAGTATTAGAAAGGGGGAGGGGGGTCTGGGACCCAAAATTTTGTGAACCAAAAAGTTCCTGCACGACAAGATTTTCCCAAATTTAAATTTCGTTTTCCCCACGACGGTCACTTTGGTGGTGGAGGGGGTCCGGGGGGGGGGGGGTACCCCCCCCCCTTCTCCTGCAGTGTACGGCCATTCTAATACTTCCCTGGCCGTAGCGCCCTCAAGTCAGAGCCACTTGGGCCACATTTGCTGGTCAGGACAGACCTGAGACGCCAGCCCCGCACTTTCCCTCAGCTTCTCTTCCAGGTCACTGATCACCCTCCGGTTCCCGCGGCACTCCGCCTGCTCCTTCTGCAGCTGCTGCGTCAGGGCGTGCAGCTCCTGCTCCTGCACCTTCCGGTCGCTGGCGTCCTGCTGGAGGCTGTGCCGGAGCTTCTGCAGCTCCTTCGACAAATTCTGGATCTGAGTCGCTGCCTGCGGAACATGGGAGGTCGGATTGTTAACCCTTCGGGCGGTGACCCCCGCCATCTGGGCCACAGGAACAGGGGGTCGAGGAAAGGGGGGGCAAGAGCCGCCAACAAGCTCCAAGGGATGCCTCCCCTGCGTCATCACTGTACTCTGGCGTGCGTACACTTGCGTCGTAGCCATCGTTGTATTCAGGACTCAGGCTCTATCGCCGGTGTTGTTGCTGTATTCAGGAGTAGCGACAGCGAGTGCGTGCGGCGCAAGAAGACCAGCGGATTCCCGACCGCGACTGTCGTCAAGCGGAAAACCGCAATACGGTGCTCGGAAGCATTTCGCCGCGCAACGGCATCTTCATTGACGGCAACGGTGGCAATCAAAAAACCGTTGGCTGTAGAGCGCACAAAGCGTCTCGTGGCGTTAACAAATACACATGCGCAATCCGTTCGCCACACGTAAAAAGCTCTCGTTGGTTTACACTTGACACAATGAATCACACCGCCATGCAGAGGGCAGCCAGGCACGACACACAGCGAAGTTTTAAATCGCTAAATCACGTCACTTTTTTCTGTCTTAAGTCGCGTTTTTTTTCCAACCAAGACTGTTTTTTTTTTTGCGGCGTAAGTCGCGTATGGGAAAAAACCCTTTTTTCCAAAAAAAAAAAAAAAAAAAAAGAGGGGGGGGGGGGCACAAGAACCACCCAACAGCCGCCATTGCTACCGGAGGATGTCATCCAGAACTACGTCCATGTGACGTGTGTCCCTGGGAAAGAGAAGACATGTGAACCTTCACCCGCCGTCAGTTTAGTGGACAAAAATATCGCCATCAATTGCCAGCGGACAACCACTGGCCAGGGATGGTTGGCCACCGGCACTTGAGGGGCAAAAATGGGCCCCGAGGGCTATCCTTGAACGCCGCCAATCTGATCAGAAAAGAACGGCCATTGATGAAGGACGGCCCTGTTTCCGCCCCCACAACACAGCGCGCAACGCACCCCATTCGGAGCCCTTTGGGCTTTCTGCCAATCCCACTCAAAAGCGCATGCCCACCCACTGTCTGGGTCCGTGTCACATCTGCAATTCTGCAGCAGCAGCGAGGCGGGAGTGAGGGCGGTGACAGGCTGGTCGCCCGCCCCCCCCCTCCCCCCCCCAAAAGATCGACCAAAGCACCTTTCGACTTTGAGCTGCGTATGCTGCCGCCAGACCACCGTGGGTGATGGTGAACGGGGGACTGGTCCGCTGGGGGAGGGTACCATGTACACGGCCATTGGGGCGGAGAGCGCCTTTGTTTGTCCTTCAACAGTCCAAGTGGTATTGTTTGGCATCAAGTCCCCCGCCCCCCAGTGCCTGTACCCTTGTGAGAGCGCAAGCAATGTGACGCTCAGACCTGCTGGTGGTGGGGGGAGGGGTGGGGAGCGGTTGAGCAGAAACGGCTTTGGATGGCCAAGATATCGAGAAGAATGAGAAGCCAAACATTCGGCCATGCCTGCACAATGCACCACCGTTGCACCCCTGGGCTTGCGCTCCTGCTCACGGCGGCGCACGGTGCTGTGCCTTTGGGTGAACCAGAAAGATGGTGTTGGTCTGCCGATTCGTGCCTCTGGTTTCACGCGTTTGGCTGTGTTGTGTGAAGGCGTGCCTTCAGACCGTGGCTGTGGGGAGAGGAAGGGATAGTGCGACGGATGTCCGTTTTCTGCGGTCCTGCCCTGCGATGGTGGCGGGGGGCAGGAGGGTGGGGCGGGCAATTGGATTGTTGTGCTGCTGCCCCGCTCATGTTCGTGGTGGTGGTGGGGGGGGGGGGTCAGCATAGACACAAACTGGTAGGCCGCTCGTATGGCGCTTTTGCGCTGCGAAGGGCTGGGCTGGGCTGGTGAAAATTTTAAGGGGGAGGGGGGGGGGGGCTTGGAGCCCCCACAAGTTTGGGGAGGGGGGGTTGCGGAAAGGGGCTCCAAGGGCCACAGGCTTATTTCCTCAATACAAATGCCTGAAATCTTGCCTCCAACAATTTCAAAATGCTGCAGTCTGTTCTCCTCCTGCGTGGCACATGGGCGCTGGCATTGTGACTGGATGTGCAGAAGTCTGGGCCTGCATTTCCATATTGGCAAAGAGTATGCGGCAACTAAGTAATGGCTCCAACAAGTGGCAAGGCAGTTTTCCTCTGTGATATGAGAAACCAATGATTTGCAATATGCATCAAGAATATGGAAAACAGAGAGCCGGCCCTTGGAGCCCCCTCCGGGGGAGGGGGGGTTGGAAAAGGGGCTCCAAGGGCCCCCCACACTCCCAAGTAAATATTTCGGGAGCCCTGGGGCGGCGTTGCCTTCTCTCTTGCTTCTGCGAGGGGAGGGGGCTGTGGGGCCTGTGCTGCCCAAAGCCCCCCTTCTCCCACCCCCACAGATCTTGTCAATCTGCCGCCATCGCAGGAGCGGTCCGCTGAGCAGGACCCTTCGGGGGCGGAGGGTCGACCTGCTTCTCCTGCTTCTCCAGCCGCTCCTGCAGCACCGCGGTCTGCGCATCCGCCGTGTGAGTGCTTTCCGCATGGCGCATCTGGGCCTCTCGCAGGCGCTGTACCTCCTCCTCCGCCTCCTCGAGGGCGGCCGCCTGTTGCGTGATGTGCTCCTGCTGGTCCGCTATCTTTTGCATCGCGGCCAAATACACGTCGGCCTCCGGGGCCACCAGGTCTTCGATGCCGTCGCTTGAGTACTCGGATTGAGCTCTGATGAGGTCCTTCAGGGCCTCTTTGCGGGCCACCTGAGGGCCAGGGGTATTGAAGGGAGAGGGGATGGGCAGAGTAGAGGCCTGAACGGGGATGCCGAGGCCAGGGGGTCCAGAACGAGGTGTTTAGGACACGGGGTACGCGGAGGCATGGAAGCAGATCTACTTCAATTTCACGTCAGTCTTCACGGAGGTCGTCAGCCTTGTGGTGTCTGTCGGTATGGGGAGCCTTGCAGGTCTGCTGTGCGGAAACGGTCACGTGATTGGCCACAGAGGGGTCATGGGGATGAGAATAGGCTTGAACCGCATGCAGAAACGTTGGCTGGCTGCAACAAGCAAGAGAAGAGTGCTGCGCATACAAACTTCCGCACAGGAAGCTCCGCGCTTTGCGGTTGCTGCCGGATTAGGAGTGGGATTGACTCTGGGCCTGGGACAAGGTTGGGATTGCTTGGGACTGAATGTGAGCCTTGCAAGGCATGAGGCCCCCCATGATGGCCGCAGAGGATCCACCGTGGCATCTGCAGTATTTGGTCCTTGGCACCGATTGTCAAGTGATGAGGTTACCGTCCTCTCCCTGTGGATGCATCTACCATCAGCTGTGTTCTGGGCCCGGGCCCTTATCCACCACCCGGACAACGGCAAATGGAGAGAGAACAGTGGCCCCTTGGCACACATGGTTACGCATTTGGCCTGTTTTGGGGAAGAGCAACAGGGAAAAGTGGTGATGAAAGTAGGACGCAGGGAGGGGAGAGACATTTGGTGCCTTTGCCCCAGGCGCCTGACGTAACAACAAACATGAAAACAGCAGGACACACACGACAATTGCAAACAGTCCGCTTGCACCCCCTGGACCTAGGGGCCCAGGAATTTGGGCTCCCCAACATCACAACCCCCACCACCAAAAAGAACATCCAACTCAGCCAAACCATCCCAGCACTGTTGTAATGAATGGTGGACTGGTCAGCCACCAACTCGATGGCCTACGCCCGTCTGACCACCATATACCAGTCACCACCCCACTCAGAATAATACCTGCTCGACAAGCCCGCCAGTTGTGAATCTGAAAGCACATAAAACAGGTGGATGACCAACCCCACACACGCGACCCGCTGACCAGGTCACGCAAAATACTGTTTTGTACATACAAACTACAGTGGGCTCGCGAAAACCGGAGTTGGACAGCGCCACATGGCGATCAAAGAATTAAAAGGACAGAGTTAGAATTCAAAGCTTGACCACCCACGACAACCCATCTTGCTCACAAGATTTCTTCATCCAACGATACCCCCGCCTCCCACGGTAGCATGACTTATGTTCTCGCTCCCAATCCCGGTAACAGGGCGTCCACCCTCAAAGAAAGGAGACCCTGTGCCCCATCAAGAAATGCCAAGAATCACGCTTGCACCCCAGGCATAAGCACCCTGTAAAGAGGAGGCGCAACCAGAAAAATCTTCCCCCTAGTGCCCAAGGACGCGCGCCACAGATTGCAATCCACGCACAGAGAGTGGCAGTCGGGGTGCAAAACTTTAAGGAGAAACATGGCAGCATCCCATCCGATTGACCCAATAATAGGTCCCCGCCACGAGGGAGTATATCCTGGTCGCAGCCTGAAATGCCACAAGACCCAATATGACGAAGCACAAGCTGTTTTTCGTCACCATGCCACAAAGAGACGAGTCAGCGAAAAGGGGATAGCCGGAATGAACTTATTTGGTACATTTAATGCCTTACCCATGACAAAAAAAATACGCCCACGGATCCGACGCACTACTTTTCACACTACTTGCAAATCCATTGGCTAGAGAACATGTTCCCCCGTGCTGTAGATCTGGATCCAGTCATCAAGGAAATGTACCAAAAAAAAACAACTTACCCACCACCTCCTGCACCTCTCCCCATGCGAGAGCTAGCAGGCTACCAGGCGGGGCTCTACTTCCAACCAAAGGGGAGACGATCCAGACGGACCACATTCCCAAAAGGTTTCGCTCGAAAACGAAAACAGTGTTTGGCCGGTGCAGGGAACAAAAAGCCCCAAAAGCCGTTCGTCACATCGATGTAAGCTGCACGGTGAAAAATGTAAGTCGTGTACAAAAAAAAATCGTCTCGTCGTGTAATTTTTTTGGCAGTAAATGCGTGTAATTTTTTTTTGCGGTAAGTCGTGTGAATTATTAAAAAAAAATTGATTTTTTTTATTTTTGCGGTAAGGGCATGTAATTTTTTTTTGCCCCAAGTCGTGTAAATTATATAAAAAAAAAACTGAAAAATTAAAAGAAATGCAACCTTTGCAATACATGCGCAAAGTGCACAGCTGCCGGTTCCGTACGGCACCCCATAGCAACCTTAATGATGGGACGCCAAGTCCACAAAGCACATAGTACTCTGCGTGGCCACCAATTAGTTGGGACTCGGCCAATATAACATAGTTTCACACGCTGTCATTGGCACTAGACTCAAAATCAGGCCCAAGAAAAGAGTCCTGACAGGGCCATGGCCAACATCCAGTGTGCCTGCACTGGGAACAAAATCAGGCTCAAGAAAAAGAGTCTTGACAGGGCCATGGCCAACGCTGGTGCCACCATTATAGGCCACCAAGGCACTGGCATGGGGCCAATATAATAGCAATCTTATACGCTCCACCATTGGTACACCAAACGGCGGAGGAAAATACAGCCCACAAAACATGCACCCGCTACAAGTAGTTGCAGAATGCACACTTGTAGATCAAGTCCGTTTTTGTGTCACTGGACTTGGGCTTTGCACCAAGATTGGGGTTAAACTAACAAGCGGCGCACAACTCTGCCACTAGCTGCTTGGACAGGTCATCGATGAAAAGCTGGTCACGCTCCAGCTGGCCAGATGCATCTGCTGGGTAGCCATCTGGCACCTTGCGCCACTCTCCACGGATGAGGACCTTGGGACAGGTGTCCTCCTCCTCTGTGGGAGTGGCCATGGAAGGTTGCGGCATGGCCTCCGGGCTTTCCACACTTTGCTCGGCGGAGGCCTCCTTGCCTTCGAGTGGGGTGGGGGTGGCCTGAACACTCTCCTCGATAGCCGAAAGTGCACCTTCAACTCGGGTGCTGGGGGGGGACTCAAGAGGGCTAGAAAGCTCGGTCACACCCTCCACATCATCACCGGGCGCTTGAACGACCCGCACAGCACAATCAGCATTAACAATGCTGAGTACATGGTCCACAGAACCGGCACCCATTGGGACGAGGGGCACATCGGAAAATTACCCCGGTGCTCCACCACCAGCTTCGCGATGTTGAAGCTTTGAAAACCACAAGACCAACCGTCCGTTTGGAATCCCAAGGCGCAGTGCTTGGTGGTTCGCGAAGACTTCTTCAAGGCCGACAAGAAAGGACGGATCAAATGAGTGGAGCTTAGGGGTTCCCAAACCCAAATAGTGAAAAGCTCCAACCGGACACGACAATCGAAGGCACACACAAACCAGTGCAACCCTTCCTTGTCATCGGAATTAACCACAAAAATGTGGCGGCGGCACCACCTCATGTTGGCCATTCTTTCGCTGGATGCAACTCTCTGCATGTACTTGGAGAGTCGCTCGGGATGGTGCTTCGAGTACGCCTTTGGGAAGTGGGAGGGTCGACAGGGGGTGCACTTGGCAAGGCCTTCTTTCCCTTCGCCTTCTTCTGTGGCACAGGGGCCGTAGGGGGAGGCGCAAAGAGGTCCACCTCTGAATCAGATGACTGGACCTCTTTTTTCTTCACCTCCTTACCTTGGGGAGAGGCCAATAGAGGATTAGAAAGGACGTCCAACTCCTCGTCACCGGACAAGGGGTCGTTGGGGAGGGTGGCGGTCAAAACCTCCTCAACGTCTACATAACCCCTGCCGCCTGAGGGGTCCCCACCGCTTCAAAGCGGGGGGCAGCATCAAAGGTGGCCCACGTGGGCAAGGTGGCTACATAACCCCTGCCGCCTAGGGGGTCCCCACCGCTTCAAAGCGGGGGGCAGAATCAGAAGTGGCCCACAAGTGCCCCCGCTCTGAAGCGGTGGGGACCCCCCAGGCGGCAGGGGTTATGTAGCCACCTTGCCCACTTGTGTGCCACCTCTGATTTTGCCCCCCGCTCTCAAGCGGTGGGGACCCCCTAGGCGGCAGGGGTTATGTAGCCACCTTGCCCACTTATGGGCCACCTTTGATGCTGCCCCCGCTCAGAAGCGGTGGGGACCCCCCAGGCGGAGGGGTTATGTAGCCACCTTGCGGAGGCATCAGAGGTGGCCCACAGGTGGGCACATTGCCTACAGGCATGCATTTTCAGTAAAATTGGTAATTCTTTGTTTGCGGTAAGGTCGTGTAATTTTTTTAGTTTTGCGGTAAACACGTGTAGGAAAAAATCGTCACATTGTGTAATATTTTTTTTTGCGGTAAGTCGTGTAATTTTTTTTTTCAGTAAATGCGTGTAACAAAAAAATCGTCACGTCGTGTAATTTTTTTTTGCGGCAAATGCGTGTGACGGGCTTACACGACTTACCGTAAAAAAAGAATTACACGACTAGACGATTTTTTTGTTACACGCATTTACCGCAAAAAAAAATTACACGAATTACAACATACACAGTCGCATACAAATACCACCTCAGGCTCACAAATCATACATAAAATCACGGATGGACTCCCACCACACCAAAGAACAACGGCACGGGGGCTGCAATGTGTCGACTGTCCTAAATGGCCCAAAGCAAATATGAAACTGAACCGCAGTTGCGGCTCCACCTGCAGGGCCCTGGGGACAGGCGGATGGGGCACAAGGGGCACCTCCTCACGACGTCGCTTTGCTTTCAGCTCCTCCTGCACTTCTAACTCTGCCTCCAACCAACACACCATATCCCACTGCTTGTGACGAGCGACCTACAAACCAAATGAACGGAAGCGGATGGGGCGGAAAGAAAGCGAATAAGGCAGGGCCCAGAACGAGTGGGATATTGACGCCATAGCACTCATGCAAACTATCATGACTGCGGCACGCGTCACTCAACAGCAACGCCAGGGCCGCGACCACCACTGCAACCACCACGACCACCACAACCACGATTACCACCGCCTCCACCACCGCCGCCGCCGCCGCCGCCTCCACCACCACCCCCACCAGCACCAGCACAACGGCAACAACAACCGGGACCAGAACCACAAACTACCAAAGGCTGGATGTGCGGGCCGGCGGGACAAAGCGGGCCGGCGCTGCAGGCACTGGAAACGCATGCCCCCATCTGTACTGAGTGATGGCTCATCAATCGATGTGCAGCCGCGCCAAGCCGCATTGGAATATGCAGTGAGAGGGATAATGCCCACATGACCTGCCACATCCTTGCCCTCCCTGCCTAGTGCTGGGCGCTGCGCCCAGGGGGGCAGGCTTGTGCGGGGGAGACGGATGCGAGTCGGTTGGGGCCCTGGCCAGCCCCCAGGCGAGGCAGCCACCCACCCACATCGGAGAACTTTTCCTCAGATAAAAAATGAAACTCATTTCAGGGCCCCGAAACTGGAGGCCGATTTAAGGAACACAAACCTGCCGGCACTCTGACCCGCCCAATCCCCCCTCCCCCCCGCCCGGGGGTAGGGTGTCCGCCAGGAAATCGCTTGAAATTGGGGGGGGGGGATACCCCCCTCCAAGACTCCGGCCCTGACTCCACCCCGAAGGTATTCCCATCCCCCAGCACCGGCCCCAACCGCATTTCCAACCGCCACCAACCGCCCCCGAATCGCTTTCACAGTCCCCTGTAACCGCTCTGCAGCTGCTCTGGAATTGCCCCTGAAGTCCCCTATCCCCTTCAAGCAAATCCCTGGTGTCCGCCACACTAAAGACAAGCCTGCATGGGGGCCTTAATGAATCACCGCACAGAACGCACCATCTCCCTCAAGAGAAATCCTCCCACCCCCGTTGTCCTCAGCCAGGTACAAGACCCAGGCACACCGTACCGAGCATACGGTCCCTCGAGGTGACTGGACTGAAATACGGGTCCGGCACATAATCCGTCGAGGCACTTAGGCTCATACAAGAGGAGGGGGGATGAGGGCATGGCCCGGATGCTGTGGGATGTGCACCTACGACAGCCGGGTACCGACGGAGGTACTGAAGATGTAGTGAAGTTGCCCGGTGTCGCATATTGCGTCACGCCGTGCCCAGGGACATCAATATCCCCCCAAAAAGGGGTTCAGCAAGTGTCATACCACCGGGGGAATAATTTCAGGGGCTTTTTTGGGAAGGGGGGGGCAAAATTAGGGGGGGGGATTTTTGGTACTACTCGTCAGAAATGAAAGCGGAAATTGGGAAAGGGCCCCTTGCTGTTCTTTCTGGATACGATCTTCAGCTGCGAACGCCAGTCTTGAGTGCCCACAGAGAACACAGTGTCAGTTGACACCGCGTCTCGTCTCTACGTTGCGCATTCACACCGCATGCAGCACGCAGATAGCCCCCCCCTGCAGCCCGTGTGAGGTGCACACATTTTGGCACATAGCGTTTCTAAAACTGAAGGAAAAATTTGAAGGGAGGGCCTGCAAATTTGTCCACATTAAGTTTGTCCTGATCTGAATTTTTCCTCTGGTGGTAAGGGCCCTGGGACTACGGCACAGGGCCACACACACACCCATTCGGACTGCCGCACACGGCAGACCATCTGCACCCGCTTTGTGGCCTCCACGCGGCGCTGCTGCCGCTGCTCTCCGACCCCCTGCAGCCCCAGCACCGCCAGCCGCCCGCGCGCCGCCGCCTGCACCCACGCCACGCCCCGCAGCACGCGGCAGTGGCGGGTGTGCCAGCGCGACAGCCAGGCCCGGCCGTGGCGCTGCAGGAGGATCCCCGCCACCAATCGGGCCCGAGCCCGTTCCCACTCCCGCAGTCGCATCGTGTGGGACGCGCGCCAGCCCCGCGCGAAGGCCTGCACGGTGATGCCGCTGCGCTGCAGGCGGCGCGCGTGCAGGTGGCCCCAGGTGTGCTTGCGGCGGGCGAAACGCTGCACCGTGAGGGCGAGGTGGTCAAGGCGGGCGTTGCGCGCCGCCTCGATGCGTCGATATGCGGTCTCCTTGAGGAAGACTTTCGTGAGGCCGATCTGGCAGTCGACCTGAGGACGGGGCACTCAAGGAAGACTGCAGTACAAAAGACGACGCACACCCGACGGCATCTGACACTCCTCCACCAGCATCCGAAGCGCACGGGGGATACACCGCAGTGATTGAGCAGAAAGTATGCAGGTGCGGTTCCCATACAGCCGTGTGTATCAGAGCACAGCTGTGTGCAGCCCTTCCCTGACAAATTCCTCTGCACCACATCATAGGTGCTTGCAAACCCATGCGGTCCTGTGCACCGCAGCAGGCGCATGCAGCCCCGATACAGCCGTGTGCACTGCACAAGTGGGTGCAACCGCAAACATGCGTTGGCCCATAATGATGAGCACGCCATAAGAACACAGGTTACAGTCGCCAAAGCCGCTATTTCTCCCAGGGAGAAACTTGCGCAATCCGCAACAGCAAAGGCCCACGGCAACATTCAGCGAGTTAAACTGGCGGTTGCCCCAAGGCGCTTGCTCCATGGGGCACCACCATTGACTCACGAGGACCAGGAGGGGACAGCTGTGATGCCCTTGAGCAAAACGCTTGTGCACACCTAAGGAACAGGGAAATCCAACCTGATGTAACCCTGGCCCTTGCCATGCGCTGTCCCCTGCCCCTTTCTCTGAGAGAAAAATGCAACTTGTGTACGGAAGAAAATGTAATCCGACCACTTTTTTTTTGGTGGAACCCGCAAACACAATTTTTTCTGTAACCTGGGTACAAAAAAGAGTGAGACCAAAAAGGTACTTTTTTTCTTGAATGTGTGGCCCTGCAGGGGGGCTTGTCTTCAAAGTTCAGGGTTAGTGAGGGAGGAGATTCTCCAGCTCTCCAGCGACACCAATTCCCCTCCCAACCATTTTGCAGAATGGCACGAGTGAGAATCAGAGGGAACGATTCCCACTGATGATGCAAATTGCTTCTTGGATAAATCCTGTTGTTAGGGCGCAACACAAACGCCCTCCAGGCTTCAACCATGGGCAACCACCTCCTTGCACAGGTGTAAAAATTGGTGGCCACGTGACCAACCGTCTTTTTGAAAGCCCAACACTCAAGCATGGGTGGTAAGCGTTTTTGGTCTCAACTGTTTCATCACTGTTTGAAGCCAAGAAAGCCCACCCAATGACTGCCAAATCCGGCTACATGACGCTTGCCATCCCAGGGCCTCCAGGTGGGGAGAAATTAAGACACCCCCATAACCCCATAACCCATAACCCATAACCCCAGGTGTCTTGGGTTTCCAAAGCGGGGAGGAATCCAAAAGGCTGTGTGACCCCTGAGGTCTTCGGGGCCTCAAAGTGAGGCGGTCCGGGGGTGCCATTGGGCAGGAATCAAAAAGGCTATGTAAACCCCACCGTCTTCGGGTCTCCCCCGGCCAACTTGGGGTCCCGAAACCGGGGAGGAACCAAAAAGGCTTCATAAAGCCAACTGCCGCAGGATGTCCAAAGCAGGGGAAATCGGCAAGTAACCCTTGCCATCTCGGAGTCCCTAAAGCGGGGGGGAATCAAAAAGGCACTTAATCACTGCCGTCTCAGCTTCCCCAAAGCAGGGGGCAGTCAAAAAGGCTAAATAACCCCGCCCGTCTCGGCGGGTAGGACGAGATAAAAATCGGGGACCTTTTTTTTTTTTGCATTCACTGCTCAGACAAAAAAAATACAACCACGTGATTCTTTTCTGGTGCAACCCTGTACACTTTCAATGCACATACCAAAAAAAGTGCAACACACGTTCCTTTTTTTCTTGTTATAACCTGCTTACAGCTCAGGTACCAAAGAAACACGTAACAGGAGTGCTTGTTTTTTGCGCCTACGCACGCTAATTTTCACTTTTTTTTCGTTCAAACGGCTTCTATACAAAAAAATGCACGTGATATATTGTGTTGGTCGTGAAGCAGGATAGGTAGCCCTCCTATTGGTCCTGGGTGTCGTTTGATCCCACGATGCTCCTAGTGGTTGACGAAGCTTTTGCTTGCATTTTTGGAAGGCAATGATACTCAAAACTGCAAGTTTTGAGTTGATCTCCAGCCTGGTGAGTGGTGTCGCGCTGCAAAATGTTGTCAAAAGGAACACATTTTGCAAAAGATGTCCAAGAGTCTTTTGCCCTCGTTCATCCCAATCCACAGTAGCACCAAGGAGAGGATCGCCGGCCCTTGGGTGTCTCACGTCACATCCATGTTCGCTGCAGCAGCCCCACAGCCCCGTGCTTGAGAAGCGATCCACATTGTTTGCATTCTTAAAGCACAAAGTGTGCAACAGACCAAGTGACAGTGGCCAAACAGGCCAGACAGCACAGCAAAGGTGGATATAATAGTGACGGCATTACCAAGGAGGGGATGGGAGGCGGTGGGGGTCCTGAGCCAGCAGGCTGTGATGACGAAATGACTTACGATTCACCTTTTTCCTTGACAGGTATGTATGCTGACGGCTTCGTTGTGAATGTGCAGGTATTTAGTGCTCTGTTACACAAGAACATGGCAGATCTGTGCAGTAGCTCAGTTGGCACAGTGCAGTTGATCGTTGGTTCCATTCCTAACAAACATTCTGCTAATGTCAGTGGTGTTCTGTTGTTTTCCATTTTGTCTGCATGCTCTAAGAATTCTCAGGGAGAATGGGTACATGCTGCACACTCGGTTACAACGAAAAAAGTACACGCGCTATGCCAGACACTTCCTTGGACTGCCCTCGCAACTGTGTCTGGGCCCAGCCATGCCCCTGCCCTGTGTTGCCTCCTGCCCCTGTCTCCAGCCACACCACTGCCCTGCTGCTTGCCCATTTCACCACTAGGGCCAGCTACATCTTGATCCTGGAGGGGGGAGGGCACCCTATCCAGAGGTGGAGATATCAGCACCAACCGGAAACTCTTGAGAAACGCCTCGGCAACAACTATGATTCCTTTCAACAGCAAGCGGAGACGAACTTTCCAGTTGTCAAATATTCAGGCACAAGCTCCGCCAGTGATGGTGACTCACCTACAGCAGGCCCACTGCGACGATTGGACTCGGCAGATAAATTGCCGGCACGAGACCTCAGTCTTTCACTGGCCTTCAAAGCCACCGCGAGCGCAACGCCAAAAGCAAAATCAACGACATTGTCAACGGCAAGCAATGCCCACAGTACTTCTACCTCAAGAACCTCATCTACAAGCCCGACACATACGTAATCGGAAAATACGCAATGCGAAGTCGCCTCAACCGTGGAGACAGAGAATCCGTGGAATGCTCTGCTGCACCCCCGCAAAACAAAAAAGCCGTAGCCAGAAGATCACGGGATATACACTTTTTGTTTTTGGGATACACACAGGATACACACTCTGGATCCTTGGGATATACATGTGATGTATGAAATCCATGAAAAAACGGGATGAGATCTTGGCCGTCCCCCACAGGATACATGCGATATCAACATGCACTTCGCAGCTGGGGCTGGGGAGCTTCAGCTGGAAGAGGAGTCATCCTTTGCCGTGGGAGCTGTAAGATGCGGCTTCAAAGATAATCAAGGGAACGAAGGACTGGGGAACTGAGCACATAGGACTACAAATGAAGGAAAACTTGGGATACACATGGGATACACACGTCTGGAGCTTGAGATACAGTTGGATACAGTAATTACAATTACAATTTTTGGGGTACACTCCATCTCCACCACTGATCCTGTCTCGCCCCAACCCCGCTCTGCTTGTCATGGGGGTGTGTGTTGGGGTGAGGCAGCTGAAACCCCAGCTCCGGAGCAAAATATTCCACCACCACAATATATACCTCAACACAATACAATCATCAGTTTGAGGCGTATGTATGCCAGGAAGGAAAGATTTTTTAGGTGCAGGGTTTTCAGCCACACAACCCCAACACACACCCATCCCATCCCGCCCCTAAGCCCCCTCCCCCTGCCGTAAATGACCACCCCTCCTGTACGGGGCCGGGATGTGGTGACCCCGTCCACCCATAATCAAGTTAGGGCGCGCTAGAGGTGTTGCGTTGTGTTGCTGTTAAGCACTGGAGAGTTTATGGGACCAAGAGCAGTCACTGTTGCTGCCTGGCCGTGCATACCACACGCAGTCCAGGGCACTGATGCACGTCCGACTGCTGTGGATGTCGTGGGCTGCCGCATGCGGCCTAGAGTAGGCGCATGCCAGTCTTTCGCCACCGGGTGGAGATATGGCTATCCCCTGCCCACGCCCTTCTTGCTCTCCTTGCTACTTACGTCCGTGCTTGTTCATGACAGATCCGGCTCCAACTTGATGAACGGGTACAGTAAATATTTGTCCTTCCCCAACGCGACGAGACGCCGCCACGATATGACACGGCTTCTCCAAAAGCTTAGAGAGTTGGGCAGGTGGCAAGGCAGGTGAGGGCAGGACACGGGGCTGTCTTGCTCCACAGAGGCTGGGCAGAGGAGGGCAGGGCTGGGGGACAACTGGTGTTGCCGGCTCAAGACTAAGCACACCTGATGTAGTTCCAAGGAGTCCACCAGAAGTTGTATCTGGGCCAGCAGGTCCCCTGACATCCACGCCGCATGCTGGAGCCTGACCCGGGGACTGGAGGGCGAGGGAGGGGTGCTGGGAACAGTGAGTTGGCGCTGATGCCGCGGATGTGGAGGAGTGCATGTGTGCGAATGTGTATCCAGCATCCGGAACCGGGTCCAGAAATCGGCGAAGGGGACCCGCATGGCATAACCCATCTGCCTGATCTTTATGGTCTCGAGCACCCCGGCACAGCGCAATTGTGACATGACCTCCACACCGCTGAGACAATGCGCCAAGGGCATGGTGTGCAGAGTGACGTGTTGTGGCAGGCACGCAAAACAAGGGCTTGGGTCGTGGTATTGTTTGACCAATTGTTTGCCACCTTGTTGACGTGTTGTTGTTGTTGTTGTTGTTGTTGTTGTTGTTGTTGTTGTTGTTGTTGTTGTTGTTGTTGTTGTTGTTGTTGTTGTTGTTGTTGTTGTTGTTGTTGTTGTTGTTGTTGCTGTTGTTGTTGTTGTTGTTGTTGTTGTTGTTGTTGTTGTTGTTGTTGTTGTTGTTGTTGTTGTTGTTGTTGTTGTTGTTGTTGTTGTTGTTGTTGTTGTTTTTGTTGTTGTTGTTGTTGTTGTTGTTGTTGTTGTTGTTGTTGTTGTTGTTGTTGTTGTTGTTGTTGTTGTTGTTGATGTCTTTGTTGTTGTTGTTGTTGTTGTTGTTGTTGGATTGGACACGGCGGGCCACACCGCCTGCCCCAGAACCCCCCCATACAGACATACAGCCATACAGACCTGTGCTGTTTGCCTTGGTTGACAATTCAATTCAATTCAATTCAATTCAATCCAACATGCCGGCCTGTGAGAAACTCAATATCCCAATGGCTGTCACATGTCACAGGACCGAAACATGCACCCACCCACCTGAAACAGCTGCAAAACTCGGGAGCTTGCTAGCGTCACACGTCGGGAATCAAGTGGACTGCACACTAGCCACACCAGGCTACACCAGGATAGGTCCAAGGCTAGGAACTGGCCAGTGAACAGAGCTCTTGGTTACACACAGAGATGCTGCACAATGTATGGTCTGTTTCTGCTATGTCGTCGTCGTTGTTGTTGTTGTTGTGGTTGTCGTTGCTGTTGCTGTTGCTGTTGGTGTTGGTGTCGATGTAGTATTGGTGTCGGTGTTGGTGCTGTTGTTGGTGTTGGTGTTGGTGTTGCTGCAGCTGCTGTTGTTGTTGTCGTTGTGGTTGTTGTTGTTGTTGTGGTTGTCGTTGGTGTTGGTGTTGGTGTTGGTGTTGGTGTTGGTGTTGGTGTTGGTGTTGGTGTTGGTGTTGGTGTTGGTGTTGGTGTTGGTGTTGGTGTTGGTGTTGGTGTTGGTGTTGGTGCTGGTGTCGATGTAGTGTTGGTGCTGTTGTTGGTGTTGCTGTTGCTGTTGCTGTTGCTGTTGCTGTTGCTGTTGTTGATGATGATGATGATGATGATGATGATGATGATGATGATGATGTTGTTGTTGTTGTTGAAGATGATGGTGTTGTTGTTGATGATGATGTTGGTGGTGGTGGTGGTGGTGCTGCTGCTGCTGGCTGCTGCTGCTGCTGCTGCGGCTGCTGATAATGAGACTCAGACAGTGAGGATGACAGTGAGAGGGGGGAGGGTGGCAGGCAGAGGGAGCTGCAGGCACGGGTTTACACAGGCACGCGCGCACACACTTGAACATGCGGGGCCGATTCGAAGAATGGGGTTTCACGCAGCGGATCCAATGCGGATGTGTGCCATCAATGGCCTGCATCAGCTGCTGCAGACTGCTCTGGAAAAACCGCGCCACCGTCGCCATGGCCGGCCGTGGCTGGTCGTCCTGCGGGGGCTCCAGCAACTCGGCCAAAATGGTGTTGCTGGAGGTACGCATGAGCGTGCGGAACACCGCGGGCAGCTTGTCGACGTTCTTGTCGCGCATGCCCGTGGCCGTGTACCAGACCTCCCCCGAATAGTGCGCGATGCCGAATGTGCTGTTGCCAATGCGCGGCTGTGGACGGGATGAAGCAAAGACAGCACAAACTCGCACCGGGCTACACCAAGAGGGCTGTACTAGGTCGGCTGACGACCATAGGAGAAGGTAGGATCCCTTCCCTCCCCTCTGCCCCACCCTCCGCCTCTCTAAAGCATCATCCAGCTCATCAATGTTGTTGAGGCTAGTAAAACTTTCTCAAGGCATGCAGCAGCGGGAAATATGTGTGATGGTGTGTGTTGTGCTGCACCGATTCCGTTCGTGCCACAGGCCAAATCATGCAAGCCACATACAGAATGCAGGGAGATACACGTACAGGGGGGGTTGCCAGGAGACAATTTCGACGATGATAATTTCGGAAGGGGACATTTTCGCCACCTCTAGGAATCCTGAAGCTTGCTGATATCTCCTGTCTTATTTTCAATGCATTCCAGTCACACAACCACTGCATGTTGCAAACAAACACATCTTTGTCCCTTCCCACCGCCTGATACACCGCTGCACATGTCCGAATGCACAGTACTCACCTGCATCTGAATTCACAGCGAAGCTGTTGGTCACACGCCGCGAAAATCTCGCCGGGGGGAAAGTTTGGCAACTTTTCTTTTCGGCGAAATTTTCTCCGCGAAATCCCCCCCCCGCTTGTAGCAGGCAGTAGGCAGCAGGATGCTGGCTGCATGCAGGCTGCAGGCTCAAGTGGCAAACTGCAGGCTGTCTGTGGGCAACTGCAGGCTGCAGGTGGTGGGCTACAGGCTGCACGTGGTCGGCAGTAGGCTAGGCATAGGCAGGCTGCCGGCTGCACGTTTTTGATGGCAGCTGCCGTGGTAAGCAGCACACGAGGTTGCTGCCGGCTGCAGGTTGATCGGTCGGTTGCAGGCTGTGTAGCAGGAACAGCGACCTTTGCAACTCCCCTAGTCCTGCGGCGCACCTTCCGCAAGGATTTATGTCGCCCATGCACATTGAAAACCGTGTCCAGGAAATTGATGCTCGCACCCGCACGGGACTGATCATTCAGCAGCTGGAAGATCCCTCGAATCAGGTCGACCGTGGGCTTGTTATTCGGCGGCGTAATGTTTGAGGTATCGATCCCCTCGGCATCATACTGTACAGCATCCGGTCGCAATGCTTACAGGCGAGTGGGTGAATGTTCAATGTGCACTTAAAGGAAAAAACCAATTGAAGCCATGGACAGCGACATCATGTGGCGAGCCCACGCTTCCTTCCTCGATTGCATTCCATCCCAACGTTCCCTCACTCCATTACATTGCTTCCCTGATTCCCTGTCTCCATTGCATTCCATCTACCACGTCCCCGCACTCCAGTGCATTCAATCCAGTACACAGTGTCGCAATGTTGCCTCACCCTAGGACATTGCTTTCTCCATTCGCTGACTCCATCAGATTCCATCCCGAGGTTCCCTGGTTCCACTGCATTCCATCCCAACTCTCCGTCATTCCTGCACACGGCGTCACAACGTTCCCTAACTCCATTGCATTCCATTCCCACATTCGCTCACTCCATTGCATTCCATTCCCACATTCACTCCATTGCACAGCTTCACAAGGTTCCCTCACCCCTTTCCATTGCTTTCTCCATTCGCTCACTCCATTGCATTCAACCCCCCACGTTCCCTCGCTCCACTGCGCTTCATCCACACGTTCCCTCACTACATTGCATTCCAATCCCACGTCCCCTTACTGCATGACGTTCCATCGCACGTTACCTCATGCCATTGCATTCCGTCCCCACGTCCCCCCCACTCCACCGCATTCGATCCCCACGCGCCCTGGCTCCATTGCAATACATCCCCACATCCCGTCACTGCATTGCATTCCATCCGCACGTTTCCTGACTCCATTACATTCCCACGTCCCCTCTCGCTCCATTACGTTCCAACCCCACATTGCCACAGCATTTCATGGCCTCGTTGCCTCACTCAATTGGGCCCGCTGTCCGTTCAACGCACACACAAAGCATGTGAGTTTCTTCCAGCATCGCTTCTACAGGTGAGACCAAAGCAGAGCCACACCTGCTCCAGATCTCTCTGAAATACACACGTATTGTAGTGGTTCTGCAGCTGCTCATTCGCAAAATTAATGCACAACTGCTCGAAGAAATTTGTGGCAAAATTCTCGAAACCGAAAATGTCCAGCAACCCTAGGAGCAGAGAAGTAGCTTGTGCACATCCCTCCTGAATTGAACCTTTCACAGTATGCACTCAGTCTTCACCATTAGATTCACCATCGAAGTCAAAAGAAAAGTCTGAGTCACTAGTGGCGTACCAATCACTTGTGGAAGGACAAGAGGTAGTTGTAGGAAGGATGGGGCAGCGGGAAGATGCAGAAGAGCTAGAGGATCTTGACAAAGAGCTGGAGTCGCTCAACGAAGAGGGTTTTGAGGCAGTGTGTGTGCTTGTCCTCTGTGTGCATGTTTTCTTGTCAAGGTGCTCACAACCTCTGCATTGCGCGGCTTATGATCCCCCTGAAGTAAACACACGGGGGCTTATGCACACACACATACACACACACGGGGCTACAAGCGGTACACCCTGCAACCGTGAAACCTCGTCGGAGGGTACGGAGACCCTCAGGGCAATCAGGATGCCGGACCGCATGGTCGCCGCCCCTCGGTAATTCGACCTGTCGCTCGTCCCCTACCGTGCTGTTAGAGCCGGCCCCTGGGGGTTAAGTGCCTCTCTCAACCCCTTGGGTGTGCGAAAAAGGACGGGTCCGTTCAAGCCCCTTTTGGGACCTCCACCCCACCGTTCGGGGGGTCAACCGTCCGATGGCTGCCGATGCTCCCAAGACAAAAAAATTTCTCACCCCAACAGATATCCCTCAAAATGATCACCCCCACCCCGAAAAATCCTATTTCCGCCTCCTCTTGGGCCCCTCTGGTACGTGTGCCTCACACTCCGCTACGTTCCCGGGACGACTGCGTTGTATTCACGGGGACGCCGTGATGCGACTGGTACAGAGAAGAGACGCGGTGCCGTAAAGAGCAGGAAGTGCGGTACCGCTTCCTAAAAGCCCTTCCTTAGCCCGAAACAGAGGCTGCGAGGGCCAGGCCAGTGGCACGGAGTTTGCCCTGAGAGCAACGGAATGTGACGGGGACGTAATGGGAATGCAAAACGGTGGTAGGCGTATCAGGCTGCAGGCAGCTGGAAGTAGGCTGCAGGCTGCACGCAGCGGAATGCAGGCAGCACATAAGACGCTGCAGGCTGCCGGTAGAGGGCAGCAAGCTGCAGGGACACTTGACACCACCAATGCCCGAGTGTTTGAACAACAGTGTTTGACAGACACCGCCCTGTTGGAGAGTTGCAGGCGTGCGCTTGAAAGAGGGGCAGCGGGGCTTGAGCAGGAGGGGGGTGGACACTTGGCAGCCTCATTCTTCGCCCCCTCCCCCCGACCTCCCTCTTGTGCAAGCACGACCCGGGTCCCAGAAACCGACAGTAACAAGGGGTCACCGTGTTCAGACAAGGCCGTGCTTACGCGTGGACATGAAGAAGGTGCATGTTGAGGACGGCGACATGAGCCAGGACTCCCAATCACACCAAAACCAATCGAAATGGCCCGCCCCAACGCATGATGCTGTGATGGGCAGAAACAAGCCTCACGTGCACGCTCTAGCCCCTGTTTCCTTGTCTTCTCACAGACAACGGGCTCACCGTATTGTGACTTCACGTTCTGCACAACAAAAATGGCGGTCCGAAAAATGAAGCAAAATGGGATCGTCGTGCTTTGACAAGGCCATGCTTGCGCAAGGGTGGAAAGGGGGCGGAGTAATTTAATTGTGCCTAGTGGCAGGCTAGGCCACCCGGAGCCATGGATACAGTTTGAGGGTTTCGCAAAAGACTCCTTCACCCTCTGATGCGGAATAAACGAGACTCTCCCTCTTCTTGAAACTCCGAGGAACTGTTGTGGTCCTGGACTCTTGGGGTATGCGCATTCTTAATGCCCTTGGGTCAAACTGTATGGTTGCGCAATGGGAGGCCAGACAACAGGCGGGGCCAGAGCAGCACGGCCAAGGTAGAGCTGCGACATGGGGGCAGGGCCTACCAATCCACTGGTCGTCGCCGGTGTCCTCCTGCCGATCCAGCATCTCATTCAGACGGTTCACAATGTACTGGAACGTTCGCTCGTACATGGCCTTGCACAGCGCATCCCGAAGGTCGCCAACTTGTCCAACGGCGTGCTGTGCAAGAGAGGGCGTCAGTGACTACTGAGGGCTTGTGGTCAGCCCAGGTGCTGTCTGGTCCAGGGTGCGCCTGACAGAATCCCAGTTAACGTTACTGTTGTTCGCTGAGGTGCGCAAATGGCCAGACCACTGTACTTGGACCCACATGCACTCTAGGGAGTAACCCACAAGGGCAAAGGGGAAGCCGGAATGACCTGGAATGACCCGGGGCTCTCCGGTGGTGATGAGGAGGTGCCCCACAGTGGCTCCCAAGTCCCCACCATCCGGCACAATGCTGGCACAATGCAATCCATGGCACAACGAAACTAGCGGAGCCCTTCACAACATTGTTGATCACGATAAATACGTGGGTTCCCAAAGTGAGGAGGAGTCAAAAGGGCTGCATAACCCGGTGTCCCCAAAATCGGGGAGAAATCAAAAAGGCGACAACAATCCTTTGCTGTCTCGGGGTCCGAACCCAGGCTACAAAACCCGTGCTGTTTGGGGCACCCGATGCCAGGAGTAATCAAAGTGGCCAACATTACCCCTGCCTTCTCAGGGCCCCCAAAGCGGAGTGGGATCAAAAAGGCTGCAAAACCCCCAGCCGTTTCAGGGTTCATATAGCGAGGGGGAATCAAAAAGGCTACATGACCCATGCTGTAGTGGGGTCGTCCCCAGAGCAGGGAGGAAGTGGCTGCATGACCCCTCTCAAGAGACAAAAGCGCAGGGCATATACTTCTTTTTTGCCTTTTTGCACTACTTTCACTGTTTTTCTGTGTACACGACATACAAGTAACAATGTATGCGACTTACGGCAAACACACACACACACACACAACTTTTTGCCAAACACACCCACATTTGGGGTGCTTCAGTATATTTTCTTGCACTGTGGGTGTTATGGTTGAATTCAACATATGCCATGCCCACCAACTCACCCCTGTCCTTGCCGACACACCCATACCGTTGCCCACAAACCCCACTCTGCAAAGAGCTGTACCCTGACCCACACACCGCTCTCGCATCCCTCACACTATAGATGGCATGCATGGCATACATGGCACACATCCCATGTATTGGCTTCCATTCTGGGACAAAAATTGAGGCTTGTTTGCGATGAGTATTTGGTGTTGGTAGCAACCCAACACTCATATCTATGTTGTGTCCAATGTGTAAGGGCTTCCTTGGCCCTATGACACACTTTCGGAGCAGAGCGTAATCGAAGTGCTGCCTCAGGTGTGCCACAATTCTAAAGGTCTAAAGGATTTGAGATGTATTGTGAATTGGCAAGGCACTGCAATGATATATCCTGTCAATCGGCATACCACGACCAATGCACAATCATATGTGACACCATCTACTGAGATGGATGACTCCCTCTGCAACTGAGGTGGGCCAGCGACACACATAGCACACACCCCATCAACAGCCAGGCGAGAGCGCGGAGATCCCGCTGCACGGGACCACTGAAGAGGTTTCACGGCGGTGACAGTGGCGATCAGGGATGAGGGTGAGCGCACATGCATGGCCCTGGGAGCCAATTGTGGAGTGTTGCATTTTCTGACAAGCGAAGGAAATTGGCTTCAAAGGACTTTGAGGACACCAAACCTGCAAATAACTGTGTTGCAGGGGACAAGTGAAAGCCAGACGACCCTCCACGTGGTCAAGCGTATCAATCCTCCCACAGAAAAGGGAGCTATGAAATGCCATGATACCCAGCTCAATACCATGGACCCCATGGACTGTCACTGGAGCTCACAGCTTGTACCCCGTACCCCACGTCAGACCACCCAGTTGCACACTTTGCTGCCCAATGGGGGAAGGAGGCAGCACTGTTCTCGGCGGAAGCCCTGGGTACCCGTGCCTGGGCCCATCCCCGACACCTGAATGGTAAACACTTCCCCCCGAATGTCGCTGGTGGTGGTGGTCAAGTGGGTGAACATCTGCTCGGGGCTGACGCCCCAGAGTTCGCTGATGAAAGACAGCCACTGCATGTCCTCGTCGTTGAGGCAGGCTTTGCCTCGGTCCGCAATCCAAGTCAGAGACTGAAAATGCATCACTCCCGCCACCACCCGGTAGATGGCATCCACCTCCTGTCGAGGAAGGGAGTGATCCACAAGGGCAAACGGGGAAGCCGGTCCCCACACTCACCACAACCACCAGCACATCTTCAAATCAGGTCACACGTGTCCATTGGGCAGACCAACAGTGTGGACTGGGGCTGTCCTTAAGGCTCCCGCACAAAAAACCGCCGGCCTCCCGTACGCTAGGACCTCAGCACTCGCAATCGCCAGCCCTCCCCCCCTTGTTTTGCCACAGAGAGGCCCAGACAGAGGGGAAGGAGAACGCCGGGTCTTGGCGCATCGCACCCGGCCTCGAACGTTTGCCGATAGTGCGAACGTCTTCGCTAGTGCCTTTCTTCAATGGATCGCCCTTCCAATCCTTTGTCCCCCACCGGCCATGCACATCCCCATCCCCTGTCCTCGCCCCCCCCCAAAAAAAAAAAACTGGTGCCCGAAATACTGCAGAATGGGTATCCCAAGCCTGTGTCCGTTCCATTCCCCCAGCCCCGAATGATGGCGGACAGTCTTGCTTCATTCTGGGTTATCATGACCTCGTCGGCTGGCGCTCTGAATGCGGCAGTCACTAATTTTATTTTTCCGCCGCCCAAATACTGTGTCGGGCATTGTGTGGGCGTGTACACGTGTCTGCACTTACAGAAGGTGGTGTGGAAAGTAGCCTGCATCTTGCGCTGCTATTGGCCGTGCGAGCACTCTGAGTATTCTGAATACTGGGTGTCCAGACGGTGCCGATGCTTGGCGTGGGCGAGGTACTTCGGCTCATAGAACTGTTGCAAGGCGTGCAGTTGCAGAAAATGTAGGGGCAGTGGTCGAAATACTGAATCGCACTGCTATACTCTGGAGAAAATCCAGGTTCCACAACTCTTCTCGGCGAACAGGCCAGGGGCTGCTGCGGAAGCACATGACACATGACATTTAATGGGCAACGGCTTACGGTACGGACATTGTACAACCGTCAGCATAGGCAGGCAGCCAAGGGTCCTATCTCTACAAGCATGCATGTGTGCACGTGCAGTTGTGCTTCAATTCCATGCAACAGCGCAGCAATACGATCAGTTGCACACGTGCCGGGAAAATGCGCCTGCTGACGCGTCTTTTGCCCTTTTGAGGGGAAATCTGAAAGCACGAAGAGATAGGCCCGCATCCGGACACCAAGACAACCAGATCCACACGCACACAACACACAACATGTAAGGCACATCTTACCCAGCCAGCACAGCACAACATCGTACACATAACACTCACTCACACCCGAATGCAACGCACAATAGACACATGACGCAAAACCAGGCAACATGCAGCACAACAGAGCACCTTTGTGTTACGTTGCGTTGTGTTGCGTGCGTTGTGTGGTGGTGTGGTGTGGTGTGGTGTGGTGTGGTGTGGTGTGGTGTGGTGTGGTGTGGTGTGGTGTGGTGTGGTGTGGTGTGGTGTGGTGTGGTGTGGTGTGGTGTGGTGTGGTGTGGTGTGGTGTGGTGTGGTGTGGTGTGGTGTGGTGTGGTGTGGTGTGGTGTGGTGTGGTGTGGTGTGGTGTGGTGTGGTGTGGTGTGGTGTGGTGTGGTGTGGTGTGGTGTGGTGTGGTGTGGTGTGGTGTGGTGTGGTGTGGTGTGGTGTGGTGTGGTGTGGTGTGGTGTGGTGTGGTGTGCCGAAGGCGCTGTTACCAAAGGGCAAAAGGCCGGGATGTCTACCCACGGGTAAAGGTAAACGGGCTGGGCTGTGTGTGTTGTGTGCGCGCCGTGCGTAAGTGTGTTGGCCTCGGCAGGGGAAGGGGGAGTCGGGGAGACCTGGTGAGTTCGCCTCCGGCGACCGCGCTTATTCCCGGAGCTCCCGCTGCACCCCTTCCCTTTCTGCTTGCTGGTGCAAGCGCAGCTCCTGCAATGCCCACGCCATCGTGCTGCCCGGGCCCAGGCGGGCCTTCAGCAGTGTGGCACGCGCCTTGGCGTGGGCGTACCAGATCCGTATGGACTCCTCCACGACGTGGCGGAGGAACTCTGTGCCCAGCGAGTGGGGCCCCGTACACTCCAGGTGGGCCAGCTGCATGGAGGGGGTCCGCAGGGCTGCCGCCCATTGCTCCAGCACAGTCGGTTCCCACAGCTGGTGACGCACTGGGGCCGCCCGTGGCCCCACCTTCTGGTCAAGCCACGCTGCGAGGCGCCGGCGGGCTGGCCCCCACTCGTGCGATTGAGCCGAGCAGGCCCACAGGTGGGGCGCCGTCTCGGGCTGTGTCCCGCACAGGAGGCACGTTGTATCCAGCACCGTGCCCCGGTGGGAGGAGCGGTGGGCCTGGACGGTCATGGTCGGGACGTTGTCCATGCGATGCGCCGTGATGTGGCGCTGCTGGTCGTGGTCGAACCAGTCCAGGGGGAGGCGGTGTGGTGTGGTGTGGTGTGGTGTGGTGTGGTGTGGTGTGGTGTGGTGTGGTGTGGTGTGGTGTGGTGTGGTGTGGTGTGGTGTGGTGTGGTGTGGTGTGGTGTGGTGTGGTGTGGTGTGGTGTGGTGTGGTGTGGTGTGGTGTGGTGTGGTGTGGTGTGGTGTGGTGTGGTGTGGTGTGGTGTGGTGTGGTGTGGTGTGGTGTGGTGTGGTGTGGTGTGGTGTGGTGTGGTGTGCTGAAGGCTATTACCAAAAGGCAATGGCCGGGATGGTCTTGCACGCGGGAAAATGCAAGCCGGGGGTGTGGTGTGGTGTGGTGTGGTATGCTGTGTTGCGATGCGTTGTGTTGCGTTGTAGGGCGTTATGTTGTATTGTGTCGTGTGATACCTCACAGCCCACAGCAACCACTGCTTTCACGTCGCAGGGTGAAATGCGCCCCACTAGCGTGACGCCATGTGCGCCTTGCGCAGGAAAATACACCCAACCAACAGCTTGGGTGGGCGAAAGACCGGAGTCTCTACCCTGGCTCAACCGCAGACGCGACCATAAAAAAATCCAGCATATCCCATATCCCCTCTGCATAGATCCATCAACAACACAAGAGGCACTGGAATGAGCTTCGGCACTTCAAAGCATTGGATGCAACTGCGAAGTCCGCGAAGACCATGAGACGACATGCGCAAACACCCAAACAGGAAAACCCAATCACTGGAAAACGTGCAACAGGCTCAACCTTTTCCGAAAACCCTACGATACGGAATGCCTCCTGCACATCAGCGAAGTCACGGGCATCAGCCGCGAGGTCAGTGTCGTTCCTGCATAGCACGTGAAAGGGAGGCGCATGATGATTGCGCTGAAGAGAGATTATCAATCTGCTTTGGACAGCACTTAACGATGGCCAGTTGCGGCACCCGATGCTTCTAATGGCATTCCATGTCAACCAGCGACAACAACACCACCACCAACAACACCACCAACAACGACACCACCACCACCACCACCACCACCACCACCACCACCACCACCACCACCACCAGCAACAGCAGCAGCACCACCAGCAGCACCAGCAACAACAACACAAACAACAGCAACAACAATCGTAACCAGCTGGCCAACCAGCGTGCCCAAGCCTCAACAATCGTAATCAGCTTGCCAACATGCTTACCCAAGCCTCTTCCCAGCGTTTACTTCCACGGTGTCCCTATGCCCCCCCCCCCCACCGGGCCCCCACCCTACGCTCCACCACCGTAATTGCATTCCTCCCCCTCCCCCCATACCTCCGAGGACACTCTCTTCTCTGTGACACCTCCCTCGCTCTCTTCCGCCACAACGGCAGCAGCACCCCGCCACTGCACTCCCTTTGCTGTTTCCCTCAAAAAAGTGAAACACGTGATGGGGGTCGGGATGTTCCTTGGCACGTTTGACGCTCCCACTGCATTCTGTGCATCATACGTGTGTCAGGGAATCAGTGTAGGGACTGCGCGTGTGCGCCCCCCGTGAGCGCAGTTTTGTGGGTGATAATGTTTGTCTGACAGCGCACATGTAGAGCTTACTGCCTTCATGGCGTCCACTGCCCTGCCGCACTGGCATAGGCTTCACATTCAGTCATTCCCAAACCGCCAAGTGTGTGTATGGGATAGGGGAAGGGCTGGGGCATGAAGGGGTGTGCGGGGCTGCTGATCGGTCAAGAAAGCATCCAGCATCCAGACACCAACGCAATCAGATCGACACAGGATGACAGACAGCACACAACACACAACACATAACACACGCCTTACTCACACGGCACGACACGGTACACACATCACTTGCCCTCAAAACGTAAAACACCTTTTGTAAATTAAGAGTCTGACCAAAACAGGCTTCTGAACTGGGGGATCCATCAACAGCAGTCTGATTTTCTGTCCCAGACGACCGTGTGATGTGGAGGATTCTGTCGAATAAGCCACCACAAAGCATGTACAGGGCGTACAATTTTGCAATTGTCACTTACAAAGCGACACAATTTTCAGAAAGGTGCGTCACCCCTAACATCACCATTGAACACCGAACCTAGCTGCTGTCTGGCTGCCGCCACTTGGGCGCTGTATTTACTGTCGCCCGATGCCGATTTTGACACTTAAATTGAACAGCATTGGTGCCGGTGGTGCACCGAGCTTAACATGCACCAACCAACCTCGACTGGTTCTGGATTCATATACTCACACAAAACCAAATCCCCAGCGGATCTAGAGTTGGTTTTAGCGAGTCAGTAGGGGGCAAGGTCGTGCATGCAGAAAGGGGTGGGGGGGGCTCCCAAAACTGCCGCCGTGCCGTGAGGTTGTTGTGCCGCAATGTTAGCCTGCTCCCCATGGGCGGAGGTTTGGGGATCTGTAGGGCTGTGTGTGGAGGAGGGTTTGGGTACCTACTGCACCCATTGAAATGCCTCCCGTGGCCGACACGCTGCATGCTCCAGTCACTGCATTTTCGCCTGATGGGCCACAGGTACCCTTGGCTCGACCCACAGAGACCCTTAAGGATAGCAAACACCTGGGCACTCCGCTGTAAATCCATGCGAATCGACTCGGGTCCTGCAGTCGGTATCGTGCACAGAGCTCTGGGTCAGCGACGGCCCCGGCAGCCAACTGGTAAAAAGTGTGGTACGATCGCTCACCCCGGGCATGCCCCACTACCCGGGACCGCTCCAATAGATAATTGATGGTGTGGGCGCCGTGGAGGTATCCTTGAGCATCGAACTGCAGTTTCATGTACTTACCGAATCGACTGAAAGCAGCGATGAAGGGAAGCAGCAGCTTGCAGGCCTTTGCCTGGTCGCAAATGCCATCGTGTTGATTGTGCAGCCGTTCATGCACCGACCCCCCAAAGCCTCCAAGCCTTTCGTCAGTGAGCATGAGAAAGAATTGGGAGGGATGGTCCTTGATGCTTCTCAGATTTAGTTTTAGACGATGCATCGGCGCATCAACCTTGCGTCAACTGCGTGCCGGACCCCTTGTTGATGAATGGTTGGCCCCAATGCTAACGAAGATCTCCACGCCTCGCCCAACAAAAGAGAAACGGGACGCAACTAGTTGCCACGAGTGCTTCAACCGCTGTTTGGTACCTCATGCCCCAACAAAGCGGAAACAGGATGCGAGAACGGAAGGGACACATGGAGGAGAACTTTCCAACGAGACGCAACTATTTGCCACGAGTGCTTCAAGTGCTTCTTGGGCCCTCATGCCCCAACCACCTCACGCCCTCACAAAGCGGAAACAGGATGCGAGAACGGAAGGGACACATGGAGGAGAACTTCACCAACCGCCTGAGATATGATGCCACGTTTATCTGCAGCTTGGAGTGTTTTTGCTTTGGCATGCTGCCCAAACAATGCAGTGTTGAAGTGTCTGAACTTCATCATGACGAACCATAACAAACCATGCATATGATGCAACGTATTCTCCGCCAGTCTGGGCTGCTGGGGCGGAGGGGGGTGCTGTTTGTGGGTTGAGTGTCGCACTGTTCATTCATTCGGTGTATGGTGGGGCATGGCGACCAGGGCCCCGAGTCAAAGGCCTCAGTTGAAATGGGTACAGATCAGTCATTGCAAAGTCCTGCGCCGCAGGCACCTCGAACATAACGGAAGAAGCCCGAAAAGGCCAAAGTAAGCGGCAACAAGTATTCATTTTACCTCCATCACACGCAAATTTGAAGATAGGGACTGAGTGCCCTGACCACACCCCAGGCCATCAGGAGTCGGTTGCTGGCTGGGCTAGAGTGAGGAGAAGGAGCTCCATGGACGCCTCCCCTCCCTCCCGCCTGAACATCGCAAACCCAGCGGGGGGGGGGGGGGGTAGGATCGGTAGCGGGGCTCACTACGCCGTACGTGCAAATAGTACGCACGTCGTGCACCCAACACGCGCCGCACTTGCATCCGCATACACAACACACGAATGTTGTTGTTCTGTTGCATTCCAATGGCTGGGAGCTTCGTCGCAAAAGAAAAACAACGGATCGCATTCAACGGCAAACCAACATATGTGCTCGCTCACCCAGGACCCTAAAATGGGTTGTAAAACCTCCACTGTGAGACGCATCTCGGTAAATGTATCTAATTGCCTTTTACCTCAGGTGGAGGATTCGTAGACCTCGAGTTGGAGTTTCGAACAGTCTTCGCATTCCCGAACGCCTCCAAAAGGGGCGACGCGTGCTGGATCTTGAGAGTGACGCGCGTCGCTTCCGCTTTCTCCTTTTCAGGGGCAAAAAACGTGGAGCACGTAGCCAAGTACCGTAGCACCGACTTCGCCGCCTCCGTCTTGCCAGCCCCCGACTCGCCCGAGACTAGGATGCTTTGCGGGTGATGCTGCGTGATCATGGTCCAATAGGCATCGTGGGCCACAGACCACGCGTGGGTGGGCTGTTTGCTACCGCCCTAGGGACGCATGACGATTCGAAAGGCGGAAAGCACAGGGTTTGGGCAGCAAACACAGGCCGGGATCCAAGACGACCAAGACATGTAGACATTTCATGAAATCTTACAACCTTAAGTCAATGAACCAGTTACGCAGAAGGGAAAAGCACAGGTCGAGAAAGAAACATTAGCATTCGAACACGAATGGTGCATAATAGAGCGGGTAGCTGGCCACGACGGCCCTAAGGGCCGGTTCTGCGTGTTGGCTCCACGTGGCCTCCTTTAGTACACTACTGCACAGTGGGCGTGTAGTGGGCAACGGTATCCTTCGTTCCAGTGCGACACTGCAGAGTTGCAAATGGCATCCTTCAACACATTGCTACACTACAAGGGTGCTGTGGGCATCATTCGGAAATGGCACTGACAACCAACCACGGAGAATCTTACTGGCACCGATGGCGAACTTATTGTGGCAATGTACTAACGTGGTTCGAATATCTCCTTCCATTTGAAAGTTGCCGTGAAAACTTGAAAGTTTCGGAAGTTTTATGAAAGTTTCGGCCTCGGCGGTTAGGTTGCGAATGTTGGGGAGTCTAATGCTTGGCCCATGACATCAAATTCAAGCTGTTTTCCTTTTGCACGTTTGGGTTGCACAACCGTTCCTAGTTCTCGGATGCGCTCCATGGATGTGAAACCGGAAGAGCAGCAGCAATGGCATCACCTGGGGCTCAGGCATCCCGCGCAAACATGGTAGACTACGACATGGTTGCAGTGTTTGCGAGTGTAGCAAAGGCAGATATGCGCTTGGAGGGAGGAGGTTTGGAACACACTTGCAGTGCCTCCGCCTTCTCGCGGATGTACAATGGCATGCGGTCATCCTTGTACAACGGTAAGTCATAGTTGAAGGGGTTGAGGGCAAGCACAATAGGCCCAATGTTGGTGTAGATAACATCTTGCCAGTATCGCCGGCGCACCTACAAACAAATGATTGATAAAGTCATCTCGAAAAAAAAAGTTTGAAACGCACTAGGAGCGCGGGGGCGGTACAACCACAATATGTAGTAGATCTACCCGATCGGTGTTCACCCCATCCTATTAAATTAACAAATCCATGAAAGGGTTCATGCCCTTGAGACACCTCGGCCTAAATGGGAAAATGCGCCGTTGAACAAATTTGCACAGTACTGCCGCATGCAACGCCCCCACGCAAAGAAAGATAGTGGAGTGACGATTCTCGACGCTGACATGCCTCAAAGTACATCACTTGCATGCACACATGGGGCCCATTATCTTTACCAGGCCACAACCTGCTCCAAAAGCAAAGCGTCTTGCAGCGTGGTCATCTCGAGGAGGTCACGCACAGGTTGGAGCCACTCGTTCTCCAAGGGTGCCAACTTGTCTTGAGCAACCCGTGACGTCTTGCAAGCTCCATCGGGTTGCCCATCCGAAGTGCAACTGCTGATCGTGACCACATCGCCATCGATTGCGTCGATGCTTCCAATCCGCCAGCTATCATCCTTGTCCTCATAAAAGCAAACCGTGCCGGGCTCGTACACCGCATGCTTGCGGTACTCGGTCATGACATGGGGAGACCACAGCTAGCAAAGTAGTGAGAGGGTCAACGATGCTGTGATGTGCTATCGGGATTGCGGTCGCCCCTAGGCAAGCACACAACTCAACAATTCCATTTGGGCTGTGAAACAAGCTTGATGATGACCTATTGTGATTCACTGACACACGGAGGGATGACAAACCAAGGTTTGGAGGCCAAGCCTTGCCCTCAACCTTGCCAGGCTCTAAGGCGGACCAAGCCTCAGTTCCACTTTCACCTTTGCCAAGGTAAGCTTGGTACCACCTTTTGCTACGTCTATTTCCTGTTTCGCGTTGGGAAAGGGAGGCTAGAAGGGGTAGCGATGGACACCAATTGAGAAGTATCCCTTCCCATTAGTTCCCAGCAAGCAATGAAGCATGAGGCACTCAAAACAAGCTAAGGTGAACTGCCCTAATCGAGGCCGCTGCTCTAATTGAGGGCCACTTTGGGCTGATATTGACTTTTTGTGGAAAACCCTTTGAAACTCGGTACCAAGGCCCTAGCAATGTCCAAGTTGTCCCTCCTAACAAGGAAATATATCAAAGGCAAGGAATCGACTCGGAAGTGAGGCACATCCTTCATTTCAAAGACCACCAAACCCAAACATGCCGTGTGACGTTGAAATGTTGTGCTATCAAAACACACCATTGGGTGGTTCTTGTGTCTTCTCTTTAATCTTCTTCTTCCATAACCTTCTTGCTTTTTCTCCTCCTTTTCCTTTTGTTTCTTTTTCAGTTCAAGTGATGCAGTGAAGCCATTGCTTGTCACTATTACAGTCAACCTCAATGCTTTGACGACAACTCCTTCCAATGCCCAACGCCTTTGCCACCCTTATCTCACTCTTTTGCGAAAAACCGTAGACAGCACACCCTTTTCCATATTGATAGGATCCTTGTTCAAAGGATATGCAAAAAGACCTGGCTTTGTTGGGGATCCATTGGGGTCCTACACCGCTTTAGTTGGTGTTCCCCGTGCCACGACATCCACGATCGGAACCTTAAAAAGCCTCAACAATTTGTGCGTTGGTATGAAAATGCCAAATTTTGGCGCATCAGGTTGTATGGCCTAGATTTTTTGACACAAAATCCAAATTTGTCGCCAGATTGGGTACCGGGGGAGCTAGGTGGGTATCCTAAAAGTGGTGGAAGGAAAAACCCTCATATGGGTATATCTTGGGGACCCAAAAAGCTCATATGGGTATATTTTGGGGAGGATGGGGGAGGGGTTTTGTGACTTGACTCGGACCTCAGCAGTGGCAAACCCAACCTCACACAGGCAAACCCTTTACGCCGGTTTACGCAGTTTATGCAGTTTATGCAGACCGAACAGTTTATGCAGTTTATGCGGTTCGTTTTAGTTTACCAGAAGACCGGTCCAGACCGGTCCAGACCGGTCCTTGAACAAACCGCGTAAAACGATCTAAACGGGCCGGTCCGATCATTTCGAGCAGTTTATGCAGACCGAACAGTTTATGCAGTTTATGCGGTTCGTTTTAGTTTACCAGAAGACCGGTCCAGACCGGTCCAGACCGGTCCTTGAACAAACCGCGTAAAACGATCTAAACGGGCCGGTCCGATCATTTCGAGCAGTTTATGCAGTTTGACTTGACTTGGACCTCAGCAGTGGCAAACCCAACCTCACACAGGCAAACCCTGAAGGCATGGAACATAAAACTCAGACATGAAATGTGAAATGTCCTTAGTTCTTCGACACTTGAGCCCGCCACTCCAAAAGCTGCCTACACCGATGCAACTCAGCTGGCGAAAGTTGTTCACCACATGCAGTCCGAGCATACAACTGAGCCAAGTGAGTATCAACCTGCTGAATCATCAAAAGCATATCACTGGCAACTTGAGGAGGAGGAGGTAGGGGTTGAGTGGCTTGTTGGGCAACCGGTTGTGTCATATCTTGCACCTCTGCTGGGGTAGCTTGCTGTGCCTGTTTCTTGTTCTGATGATCATGGTGGTTCTTGAGTGCTACACGATCACGTGGATTCAAGTCATACTGCAAACCCTCAAACCAACCATCCGCCTTGAGAACATTGTTCCAGAGAAGTGTCATGGCAGAAAAATCTACCGAGTCACCTTTGGGAAAGCGAGGAGCAAGGATAGAAAACAATGCCTTCTCGGAATCATTCCACTTGAGGCGTGTAGAAAGATGTCCTTGAATTATGCCCTAGATATTTTAATGTATTCCTGCAGGTTTTGTAGTTGAAAACCCCAACCAAAGCAGCAAGTAGAGCAAGGACAGGATGTGGATCGAATCAATGATTGGTTTTGGAATCCAGTGTAACACAGAAGGGCTGCAGATAGACAAAGCAGGTTTATACACAAAGATTCAATCACAAATGGATAATACAAAAGATTTTATATGAAAATTGGTCTGACTCTTGCCTCAGAGATAGCATTAGGCACTTCATGTGCACTCTTTACGGTGTAATGGTGCTGGTTAGGAATGTGGGGCATAGATGTCAGGACCACACAGAAAATGACTTGGCCAAGCAACTGAATTCAGAAACAGTTACAAAGTAGGACCACAATAAGTGGTAGAAACAATTGAGTATAGGGGTCTTGGGGTGGGAGACCACTAGGCTTAACCTCCAAGGCCGACAAGCATGAAATGCCTGTTTTATTTTGGTATGTCCTCCATGAAGGAAGGTACCTCCGCTCAGTTGAGTGGTAGGGGTGAACTTCATGGGGGGGCTAGGGTCACAACCCTAGTTACTTTGAGAAAGTGTACTTTAGGCAACAAAAGAGAGATAAAAACACTTAAGTTTGTCTTAGCATCAACGAAAGGGTTTTAAGGGGGGCTTGGCCTGGATCAAGCCCTCCAAGAAAGACATGGCAGTGACTTTTTCTTACTCCCCCCTGGAGTACTAGTTAGCTAAGCTAGTAGGACACATTGGGCCGCGTGGCAACTTCTTCTACCTAATGCAAACCAACAAACATTGTTAAATGATGATGTAGAAGAAAACAAACACCGTAAGGATTCGCCTACATACTTGTGACACTTGGGTGGCTTGTGTTCGAGTGAATGCCCAACTAATGACCATGCCGGCTTCGTTGAGGATTTGGTAAACTCCTTTCCATTGGGGTGCATAGCGTTTTCCTTGCTTGGTGACAATGAATTTAGCTCTTCTGAATGTCATGTCCGCCGAACACTTGTCAGCCCCCATCATTGCCATGTGCCAAAAGTAGAAATCTTTGTACCGCTCCCAATGTTGCAAAATAATTTCTTTGATTAATGCACGGCATTGGACGTACATGTAATCTTCGAACTTGATAAATTCCGGATACGGGATTTCTTCACCCAAGAAAATTGCGCGGCGTTCCCCTTCTGTTTGGGTCATTGTGAAGTTCATTTGGAACTCCAACTTTTTCCTCAACCACTCTTGCCTTTGGGTTTCCAAGATATCTTGTTGAATCTTGGAGAGTGGCGTCCCGTTCACACAAGCCGCGATCACGAAGTCGCTCAAGCGCTTCGTGAACGCGCGCTTGGCGGTGTGTAGAAAAGGATAAAATTCTAGTCCTTCTGCCCGAACGGTCCTTGTCTTGGGTTCGACCTTGCAAGTGGCCTTTTGGCATTTCAAAAATCTCCTCCGAAGGTACACGGGCCCGCCTAGATCATATGCCAAACAATCACGCCATTGGTTCAAGTGCATCTTGTGATCACCTCCTTGACACTTCACTTCAACACCATATTGACTTGGGGGATCCCACACATAAATCATTGGAGCCACATACAATAACGGATACAATTGCGCATGTTGGTATTGAGGTTGGTGTGGGGCACCACAAAATCAGGTCTCACCATCTTTTGTTTTTCACCAAGCTTGTCCCGGGTCATCTTGTCTATTTGCTTAACAAATTGCGAGGTTTGGTACTGCGGCCGTTGCATTGCCTCGGTTCCTACCCGTTGTTGCTTGATGGGCTCATCATCATCCGAGGACTCATACTCCACTTCTTCCTCAATGACTCCTTGACCTCCTGGGCCCTCCATGTGGTCTAAATATGAATGCGTGAACCATTTCACACCGAAATTTCTGTTAAATTCTGTTGCGTTCTCATTTTTCGTCTGTAGTACTTCAGCGGCTGAACAGGCGCGGCGCCGCGGCTTAATTCTGGCTTAAGCCGCGGCGCCGCCTGGCTTAAGCCGCGGCGCCGCGGCTTAAGCCAGGCGCCGGACTGGCTTAAGCCATCGCCGGACTGGCTTAAGCCAAATACCCACCTAGCTCCCCCTCTCCCCCAGATTGCTACGGCGCGGCGGCGTGCGTTCGCGAAGTCGCAAGGTCGCGGACTCTACGCGCTCATTTGTTTCATACGATGCGTGTGTTTCCATTTTGGTGTAACTTTAAAATTTAGTCTTTGCCTTTTGCCTGTATTTTCCATCTTTGCATTTTTCCAACGTATATGCATGCCTATTGCGTGTATTTTCCCATGGTGAATTATGGTAGAAGATTTCGCATAGTGAAGCGTGTCCATACCAACAGTGCATACATAATGGCATGATGGACATCGCTATGTGTTCAAAGGCCGTTCGTTGTTCAATTATTTCAGCACCTCGTTACATGTGTGCATAGAAATATCATGATAGTGGTTGTTTATTTGCACGTGCCCGTGTGCTTGCAACCTGTTTGCCACCTGACGACGTGCATGCAAAGGTGTCTAAGATAAGTTTTTGGTTGGCAAGGGGCATAGGATCTGCATGTTAGTGTGTCGAACGGATTGTGCATGTGTATTTGTTAACGCCACGCAATGGTTCTTTGGTGACCACCGTTGGGTGCGTGTGGGAGTGGGATTGACGTTGTACATCCATACCGCAATATACGGTGCTCGGAAGCATTTCGCAGCGCAACGGCATCGACATCGTTCGGAATCTATCTTGTCACTCGTTTGTACGAATGTTTGGAATAAAATCCAAGGGCCAAGCTATAGAGCAGGATCTTTGCAAAGCCCCTAGAATGCATAAGTCAATGCCGTCACACACCAATGTTCATTGCCCTACGATTTCAAACTTTACAAACATCATGGGGAAAAACCCTGAAAGTCATAAAGCAAAATTAAAAACTACATCTGCTTTGTTTCAACCCGCATTCGGAGCAAAACCTATCACAGCGCAGGCATGGAAATACCATACACCACTCAGATGCAAAATGACAAAAAGAGGCCGCACACAACACGCCTGTGTCTGTTGTTGTCGTATGTTGCTTTGTAGCTGTTCCGTGTAAACAGCAATGTTCGATATGCGCGTCAATCTCATCTCTAGACGGTACAAGAAAATTACAAGGTCGCGCATGCTACTTATCCAAAAATGGATACTTCGAAAAATCACAATGCCCAAGGGTACATGAATAATGGGACCATAACGCTTATCAAAGAAATAAAACACCGCTTGCCCATGTGGGCACAAGCATATTCACAAACAACATTCAATAAAGCCAAGGGTGCAAGGGATTGAGGGTGGGCAGAGGCAAACCGCTTAAAAAAGGTGTTGTGGGGCCCAGTAGCCTGAAAAACACACATGTTGCATCAATAGAAAAAATCAACCAATAGCCAACGGCAATAGGGATCCAAAAAGCGGGCAGAAACATCATGACTATGTCCTCATTGTCCCTAACAACCCCTGCAGGCCATTGAACAGCAATAGCAAATTCCTACGAGTGTTGATGCAACAAAATGACTTGCCACGAGAGCCTTGTGGGATGACCCAGAATGGCACAAGAGCATAAAGGCAGCTCGAGGGATGAGTTCCCAATTGCAAGGTTGACGATTGAATTGGGGTGGACAAAGGTAGTTCCAATTGAAAAGACGGCACCAAGACGATCTAGTATGCATTGGGGTAGACGAATGCAAAGGTGCCCCTCATTCAAGTTGACCCGAGTATCACATTCCTTGTTTTATAGAACATTGACATGTCTTTCTCGTCAACCCGCTCTATGGGAATGCATGCTTCGTATTCCACATGCCATGATGCAACCTCCATTGCAGATGGTGGTGGTAAACTGCTACGAATGGTGCCGATTGCCATAGTGGTGGCAGGTTTGTCACTATCTCCCTTACGCATTGCATCACTGTGGTTCTGTACAATTGCCCAAGCCCTTTGCTCCGAGGTGAAGGCGACAAGGTGTACAACGGATGCTTGGCAATGAGGACACGCTGGGGCCTTTGCTAAAGTGCTCAAGCACTACTCCCAAAATTGCCCTAAGTGTGCTACGAAATTGCCCCCACGAAGAACAGACTGTTGTCAAATTTCCTCAGCTTCCACCAAAATTATCCCCATACGCATGACACAAACCAAGAGTCCTCCCAAAAATACCCCAGGTTTGTACCATAGTCCCAAAATACACAACAACTGCGACCATTTCCTAGCCCCCAAACTGCAACTAAAGCCACCCCTGATGCGGCAAAGCACCCGTGGGCTACTACCGAAATTACCCTGGGAATGCAACAACACATACCCCTAGATGGCTACAAAAGTGCGCTCAAACTACTCTTGAGGTTACCACAATAATCCCCAAACTGCCACCAGAATTACCCGTGGTTGCTTCCTTGGGCTGCACCCACAATTTCCCCCCTCCGGATGCAAAAATTATTCCCGAAGTGACCTAAAGTACCCCTGGACTGCAACAAAAATTACTTTGAGACGACGACGAAAGTATCCCCAAAATGCTACTTTCGAACAACTAGGTCACCTTTTTAGGAAAGGCCACTCCACATTGATGCCCCAACATTGGGGGAGGGGGGGTAAAGGAACACAATAAAGTGCTTCTTTCCCACATTATTCCCCTTGTCCACGGAACCCATCTAAGCCTCACAGTCCGCAGGTGGTACACGTTCTAGCTTGCTCTGTGTCCCACAAGGTTGCTTTGTTGCGCACGACCTCCAACCTTTGTTACCTTTACCACGTGGTGGTGCCGTTCAATTGGCTCATGCGACAATACAGCATGTCTAACATGCTTACCAATGTTGTTAATATGGGCAGCCCACCTTCTGCAACTATATGGACCACCATGTCTTTTCGTGAGTTGCCGGGGGGGGGGCGATTGATGGAGTGACGGGGCTCTTTTTTCTGATTTACGTAGGCGTGGGAATCCTGGAATGCGACTCTTCTCTGCATTCTCATGGATATTTACGTCACTGACAGCTACGCTACGCCACACCATACCACACAACACAACACTGAGCAACATAACATTTGCATGTGCCCCCAGCCAATGTGTGTGTATGAAACCTGAGGTGAATGTAAGAGAAAAAGGAAAGCGTGGCCGTTCTGAGCACTTGAGCACCCGAGGGCGGCCCGTGCCGCTGCGCATTTGTCTTGCACCCGCTGGAGGCCTGCCGTGGCAGGTCCCCCTGCTGCCTCCCTTTGGCCACTGGTGTGTGTCCTGCTGTGGGGTGAATGGTCACCCAGTGTTGGATGCCTCCTGGGGGACGCCCACGGGCCGGTGTGTCCCCTTGCACAGCAATGTCTCGCTCCCCACCCCACTGCGGTGCCATGTGCACTGTGGCACGGCATGCTGCTCACACATCCACATGCGTCCACATGGTGTAGTTTGGTGTTGTCAAACAAGTGAACGAGGCACAGGCAAAGAGATCACTGATCACACAGGAGCTGCCAAAACATGCCAACAAGCTACAAACGGCTGCAGCTTGACTCGCCCTCTGCATTTGCCTCGGCCTTTCTTGACTTAGGAACAGCTCTCCTTTTCAGCCTCGCACATCCCAAGCCCCATTTGGCAAGTGCTGTTGCTGGGTATGCCCTAAGCCCCTCAACGGGCAATCGCGTACAGTCTCAATCACACCCAAGACTCCATCGTGGTCCCCTGGGCACTAGAGCCATCCGTCCAGACCTGAGCCAAGGCTCCAAAGGGGTTGAGGCTCATGTCAAGGAGACTTCGCTGGATTCCGAAGTTGTGTCGTTGCAGGCCCAGGCTTCCATGCAGGTACCCCGACCCCCGTTCTCCACGGTGGCTTACCAGCCCTCATATAATTCGATGCAAACCTCCTGGCGGTCTCACAAGGGGCACTATTGAAGGGCTGGGCAGCCGGCGCCTTACACTTTGCCAACCACGCCCCGGCGTGGCGCCCACCCGGTCCCTACACCAAACACACTAACCCCCAAAACGTGCGGTAACAAACTGTTGAAGGTATTTGCAGAAAAATGTGGAAGATGTGTCTCTCTGCGGGTGCCTACCCACAGGTCGCAGTTTGTAGACCGTGATAATGAGTGGCTGCAGGCGGGAGGTCTGCAGTTTGCAAGACACGAAGAGAGGGTATTTCTAAGAGGTTTGTTGAGCTGAGCCTGTGGGGGCGTGCACCAACAGTCTGTTGGTGCAATAGTCAGGAAACACTCCCTTCGGGATTGAGCAAGTGAACAGAGCGGCGGATTGGATTGGGTTCCTGCACCTAAGATACATTCCGACAGGTGGTGGTGGTGGTGGGGGGTGACACGGGGAGTTACGACCAAAGGGGGGGCTCCCCCCAAGGCGAGACCAAACCTTCCCCTCTCCCCTCGAGACCCCCCCCCCCGCTCAAGCCAAATCCTCCCTTTCCCCCCTCCCTACCCACGCGCCCACTTATCAGGACCCACTTGATGTTTTCAAGCCAGTGGACAAAGCATGAAAAAGGAAGAAAGCAAGATGTAACCCGGTTTGCAAGCATCCAACGCATGCCTCTGCCCATTTTCCATCACCTGCCAAACTGGCAGGAACCAGCCAAATGACTGTGTTGTTCCCATCATATGACGCCACAATGCAGACACGTCTCATGCTTGCTCACACCCGAACATCCCATGAGCGATCTCCACCGTGTCTCTACCTTGTCTCTTCCGTGTCTCTGCCGGGAATGGGGTAAATGCTCAAGGCAAATCCACTCCCCAAACTCCCATCCCCCCCTCCCGCACATTCCCAGAAGGGAACAGATGTAAACTGGTGCCTGGTCACAGGGGTACAGTGCAGGGGCACAGGGGTTGCCATCAATCCGATCAGTGCCACCCCAGACCTGCACCTGTACACGGCATGACCCGCACCGTCGCTCATTTGTGAGCAACCGAGGGCAGAAATGGGTCCCCTCTGTCCACGAAAAGCGACTACCAGGCGCCTAAACTCCTTTGGCTGCTGTAACCGAAACGGAAATGCAAGCCACAACCCAAGGGCGTTAATTACGTACGTTCACGTACGTGGCGCTCAGCGGCATGCCCCCGAACTTGGGAGGGTGCTTGCCAGCACTGACGGTCTGGAATAGGAACCGCAGGGACATGGAGTTAGGCCCCATCAGAGGCCGGAGGCTCGTACCTCGAGCTGTGGGTGGTTGCGTGGTTCTGTGACGATGTCTGTCCGCAGTTTATGAGCCCGTCGGGGTCGGGTGAGAGTTGCAAACCATTCGAGCCCCTTTGCTCCGTGTTGACGCTCCGACCCCAATCCGACTGGCAAACCGGGGTGGTGTGTGTTCTGTAGATCGCTGCAAGTCTGCGCACGGCCGCGTGCACGGGGGCCGTGGTGCTGCTGCTTGGTGCAGTCTACAGCTTCCTCAGGTCCTCTGTGACCCCGCGGAGGGAGAGCCCGTGGGCGATGATGGCGGCCACGGAGGATGGCGATGTAGGTATTGCCTCTGCTTGGAGGGGCCGCTCCTCAGGACTCTGTGCTTTGCAATGATTGTGCTGGTAGCCTCTGAGTACAATGCAATGAGGTAAGTCTGACTGCAATGGACTGCAGTCTGTTCTCATGCCTTCAATTTCATTCATTTTGTGGTGGCGGCTGCTGAGGGAGGGGCATTCCGCAGTTTTCCGCTTGACAAGCGCATTGGATCAGGGTACATGTCAACGAGGCCTTGGAGTTGTCGTGATAATTTGCACCCTCGAAGTTGGAGGAGGGTAGCGAACCCTCAGCTCCAGTCGGCAATTCATCAAGCAAACGGGAGCCCAGCGCCATCACATCCCGTGTCACGAAACTGTGCCGCGGTTGTCTCAAGACCGAACACATCCGAGAATCCAATTTGCGGGGCCGGAGTAGCCTGAGGCTCTGTGCAGTGTGGTCATTGCGTATCTCTCGCTCCATGGCTGCGACCAAAACAAAGGCCTGGATGCTTGATGATAAGTTGGAGGTGTGTATTCAAATGTGCACTGGATGAGTCTCTTGTGTTTTTGGAACGCACCAACGGGCAGTTTGGCGAATTCCTCTCAGCAGCCCGGACCTGATCGGGTCCTGTTGGGACACTCGTCCGCAAGACCCGCCTTGGCCCAACATGGCGCGTTTTCCATCGTTGTTCGAAGCACACCATGGTGGTCTTGCCGCTGCCGGGCATCGCGCCGGGCGGTATAATGACATGATTCGAAGCCGGTATCTGCGCCGTGCAACTGCCAGCGCAGACAACACGGAGTGTTTGGCTGAAACTGCGCGCCTCGTTATACAAGGCGCAAATTGGGCTCGGCGCGCGCCTCGTTAGCGCCAACCCCCCCCCCCCCCCGTGCGCCTCGTTAGCACCAAACTCCCCCCCCCCGTGCGCCTCGTTAGCGCCAACCCCCCCCTCCCCCGTGCGCCTCGTTAGCGCCAAACCCCCCCCCCCCCCCCCGTGCGCCTCGTTAGCGCCAAACTCCCCCCCCCCCGTGCGCCTCGTTAGCGCGCCAACCCCCCCCCCCCCCTGCGCACCGCCTTGTGTGTGTACCGCCTTGCCTGTGGCCCCTTGAATAACAAGACTCCTGCGGTGGCTACAGGCCGCCTTTTGTGTGCACCGCCTTGTGTGTATACCGCCTTTTGTGTGTACCGCCTTGCCCGTGGCCCCTTAAATAACAAGACTCCTGCGGTGGCTACATACCGCCTTTTGTGTGCACCGCCTTGTGTGTGTACCGCCTTCTATGTGCACCGCCTTGCCTGTGGCCCCTTAAATAACATGACTCCTGCGGTGGCTACAGACCGCCTTTTGTGTGCACCGCCTTGTGTGTGTACCGCCTTGCCTGTGGCCCCTCAAATGGCAAGACTCCTGCGGTGGCTACAGACCGCCTTTTGTGTGCACCGCCTTGTGTGTATACCGCCTTTTGTGTGTACCGCCTTGCCTGTGGCCCCTTAAATAACAAGACTCCTGCGGTGGCTATAGACCGCCTTTTGTGTGCACCGCCTTTTGTGTGTACCGCCTTGCCTGTGGCCCCTTAAATAACAAGACTCCTGCGGTGGCTACAGGCCGCCTTTTGTGTGCACCGCCTTTGTGTGTGTACCGCCTTCTATGTGCACCGCCTTGCCCGTGGCCCCTTAAATAACAAGACTCCTGCGGTGGCTACAGACCGCCTTTTGTGTGCACCGCCTTGTGTGTGCACCGCCTTGTGTATGCACCGGCTTGTATGTGCACCGCCTTGTGTATGCACGGACTTGTATGCGGAATACGCGTCTCGTGAGTGCCAACCCCCCCCCCCCCCCGTGCGCCTCGTTAGCGCGCCAATCCCCCCCCCCCCGCGCGCCTCGTTAGCGCCAAACCCCCCCCGCGCGCCTCGTTTGCAACCCCCCCCCGTGCGCCTCGTTAGCGCCAAACTCCCCCCCCCCCCCGTGCGCCTCGTTAGCGCCAAACTCCCCCCCCCCCCCCGTGCGCCTCGTTAGCGCCAAACTCCCCCCCCCCCCCCGTGCGCCTCGTTAGCGCCAACCCCCCCCCCCCCCCCGTGCGCCTCGTTAAACGAGGCGCGCAGTCTCGGTCAAACAATGCTCGTGGGCCTGTGAGTGTGGCAGGTTGGCTTTCAAATTCCGCCCGCGTGCTTTGGCTTGCTGCGGTAGAGGCTTGATGCCGCTGATGTTTGGTTGTTGGCAGGCTGTTGCTGCTGCCGCGGTGCTTGCAGCCACCCCCAGGGACCCCAAAGCAAAGGTCATTTTTGCGCCCATAGAACAAGTCTGAAGTGCTCGCTCACTGCTGGCCTCTACCCGGACCGTTCCCCAAATCCTGAGGTGATTGAAGCGTTTCGTCTCCCCGGCGGCCCATCCTCAGGATCCTTGGCCATCATGCAGATCGCGGTGCAGAATTGGGGCCGGTGTGTTATCCGTGGGCAGCCCCTCACTTCCACGGACCCTACGTACGAAACGGAATGGCGTGAGATTGCCCTGGACCGTGGGCCAGGAGGTTCACTTCCTCTTGGTATGGCATGCCCCGCTGATCATGCACGCTGTGGAGGGCTGCTGACCGCTGCGGCGGGCTTAAAAGGCTGTTGCGGCATGTGTGGGGCTGTCGAGGATTGTGAAGGGGTGTTTAGGGTCGTGGGGGCCTGTGAGGCCTATGGAGGCCTGTGACATGGACGAGGGGTTTGGAGGATCCCCTGCAAACCTCTACAAACCTCTGGTAAAATGCACCGCATGAAATTCCATGCGGTTGTTCCGGGGGTAGTCAGTGCGGAAATCACGTGTGCCCGAACCCCAATATTGACAATCGTGCCACTTGGACCTCTTTGTTAATTGTGAGGGCTCAATGGTCCTAAAGCCGGGTCGTGTTTCCAAAGCTCCTTCACACAGCTTCAAACTGCTTCAGACTGCTTGCCAAACTCTGAAGCGCGGTATTTGGGTTGAAAAATGTTCGCAATTTCGCAACCCAAAGTTCCTAGAAAAGCACAATTAATTGGTGGCAGGGAGTGGTTTGTCATTGAACAATGTGTCCGCGATTGCTGCTTCTGCAAGGGTTGCTTTGCTTTGCTTTGCTTGATCAGGTGTTCAGATTTTCACATGTTTGCTTGTCTCTGGGGCAGTCATTCTCTTTTTGTGTGTGTCTATTGTGGGCGATTGTTGGTCAGCCCCATATTCCCATGTTGCAAGGGGTACCCTCCCACGGAATTTTCTTGGTGCTCTCCAGTCCAAAAGCTCTCCAGCCCCATCCCGTCGTCTGCTCGTCATTGCATCGAACACACTCCCCTCTCCCAAGCGAAAAGTGTCGATGTAGCCGCCAGACTCATCCGTGTGGTCGTGCTCTCGTAGCAGGAAATGCCACCACCTTCTGAGGGAAACGCGTGCGCAGTGCGCGCACGTTTTCGACGTGTGCGGACAACATTTTCTTTCCCCTTGTGCTTTTTTCTGCACTTCACCACCACCCCCCCCCCCCCCCCGGTGGAGGCATCTCTTGTGTGGTCTGTGCTGATGCCCAACTCATGAAGTAATTGGGAACCCCCTCTCACCAAAATGACACGTGATGAAGCCCATCTGCTGGATGGCGGGTGTGGGTCTTATGTCTGAGCGGCTGTACCGGACAGTGCTTCTTCTTCCTCTTCCTAAGGCCCTCCCCTGGCAGGGGGTGTGGACGGCTACAACCGCCATTGGGGAGAAGGTCGAGTGGAGGCCTCCATTGTTGCATGCTAACCCCTGAGGCCACGGGGTCAGTGCCACCCTGAAAATACACAAACATTCCAGAGATGGGCTGGTAAAACCCAGGCGCGGTGCACGCGATGCATGTGTTTCCCTCTCCGGAAGAGGATGTACCCACCATTGCTGGAACAAGGTGATGGGGGGCTATTGGCCTTTATCCTTGAGTGGGAAGGGTTGGGACTGGTATTGGGACAGGGGCTGGGGCTGGGGCCAGGGAGGGGGGCTGGGCAGGGCAGCCTCCAAATTTCACGGTTCGAGGATAACTGGAGCGATGGCAGGGCGGTGGGCGTTACTGGGGCAGTACGCTGCGATGGTGAGCAGTGAAAAAAAAACACACATTCCACTCACAAACCCACAAATATGCACTCCCCTGCCCTGCCCCCGCCCCCCCCCAAAAAGAACAAAAAAACCTGGACCCACAGGCAGATCGCACCAAAGACATGGCACTGGATTCCGGTTGCACTACACGGCAGGTCACCGACCAGCATTTCTGGACTCCCTCGCACCCTCCCTCCCCCCCTCCCCACCTTCACAGGTCTCGATCTGCAAGAAGTCATCGCCCCCGAGAGCAATCCAGGCACCGGCCTTGTCCTGGTTGCGGAGGTGATGCCCGGTGGCGCGGCAGCGGCCCTGGGCCCCACCTCCCTTCTGCCGGGGGACACCATCGTGGCAGTTTCCTCACCATCCACATCCCCCATCACAGTGGAAGGGGCCGATCTGGAGACAATTTTGGAGGCGCTGGGGACGCTGGCCGGTATCCCTCTTCCCTGGCCCCCCGCAGCGCGTGCGCACCCGTACCCGCACCTTTCGGGGCGGGCTTCGCGGGGCTGCTCGCCCCACTGTGGGGTCTCGAACGCGCTCGTGGTTGCTGCCGTGTGCGTCGCTGTTGCCGTGTTCCAGCAGCCTGTACAGTGGTCCCCAGTAGCCCGTCGTCACTGCCACTGCTGGAGTCCGATACGATAATTGGTATCGGGGCCCCACGGGCCCCTCCCTGACAGCTACTGACTGTGATGACATGTTGGCAGACATGATGTTCTGTTTTCTGTTTCAGACACAGTTTGTGTCTTTCAGGTTTCACCAGGTTTGGCCTCGGAGAATAAAGATGCACTTATGCCCTACTGTGGAGTGCAATAGCTCTGGTTTGCATTCGTCTGTTTTTTAATTGGGTCTCACCACCCGGCCCCTCCCTCCACCGCAGAGGGGCGGCCTGGGTGTGATTGCTGGACCGCTAGAGCGGCCTCCTTCGGTACGTCCTTCTGCATCAGAGGCACCCTCTGCAGCCCATGACCCCTGCTCGTTGAGAAGTCGGACGGGGTTATGAGGCATCCCCCAAGCCCCCCCCCCCCCCCGCGATCACAGCTGACGTTTGCCACAACATGCGTACAACACGCGCACAGCAGTCTGAGCCTGCATCGTTTCACCTTGTGTCGTTCCATTCCCGTTACGCTCCGGTACGTCCCCCCATCCCAGTTCGTTGTGCTCACATCGGATGAAGGGCTTTTGTCCCTCCGGCGCATGGGCTGCCCAGTGTGACCTCGGATCAACATCTGGGGCTCGAGCCCTGAACCCCTTGGTCCGTGTCGTGTGCTGTGGTCCGGTGTCGTGCTCTGGCCGCTGGTCCACAGCGATGGGGGGATGGGCCTTGGCATGACCCAAGGCACGCCCAAGCAGAACGGGGCTGGGGGCGGGGGCTTGGCTATAAACCAGAGTGAAAAGAACACGGGGTCCAGGATGAGGGGGTAAACCGGAACACGCGGCTGTCGGCGACCCCATCAGCCGGAGGATCGTGGGGATACAAAGGGTAATTTTTTGCTGGCACTCCGCCTCTACCTTTACCCAGGCTTCCCTGCACCCCACTGCAGCGCCCCGCTGTGTAACATGTGGCCCCATGTCATAATTTCCGCATCATTTCTGATGGAGAGCCCCCTCTAACAGTCACCTTCTGAACGCTTTAATGTGAAGCCTGCCAGGGGAGTTGTCAGGGGGTTGGACGCCGCGGGGGCAGTATGCTGCAACGATGAGCAGTAGGAGAAGCGTTCCACGTCCACCAACAAAGCTGAACCCCCTCCCTCCCCTTTCCCCTTCCTGGTTTCCCCTCACAAGTGACCTCGACCCACAAGCACAAGCAGGTCAGATTAAAGCCACGGGACTGGACACGGGGTGGATTACACGGTGCTCTGCCAGCGTTTCTGGAACCCACCCCTTCCCTCCCCCACAGCACTGGACTCTTGGTGTAATACACGGTATTCCACCCGCCTTTATGGAATCCCCCCCCCCCCATCCCACGGCAGTGGCATGGTTGATGATAAAGCCTACACTAGACTGCACTACACTGCACTACATTGCTACACAGTACTCCACCAGCTTTTATGGAATCCCTGCCCCTTCCCCCAACGCAATCCCCGGCCGCCCAAGTCAACCATCAAGCTATGGACAACCCCTGCAATCCTCGGATCCAGGACTGCGCTGCACGACACTGCTACACAGTACTCTGCCAACCTCTATGGAACATCCCTTCCCCTTCCCCATGGCACTGGACACTGGGTGTACTATAGGGTACCGCACCAACCTCTACGGAACCCCCCTACCCCACCCCGCAGCACAGGATACCCGCACGGTACTCCACCAGCCTTTATTGAACCCCCTTCCCAAAGCACTGTACGCCGGGTGTACTACACGGTACTTCACCAGCCTTTATGTAACCCCCCGCCCTTTCCTTCTGTTTGGGAGGGCTTCCGGAAAAAGGGGGTGTTTGGCGTTTGGTGTTGAGGCGCTTAGCACGTGCCAACGGTGGTTGTGCTATGTGGTACCCCACCAGCCTTAATGGTATGCTTTCCCCCCACAGGTCAGCAGAACATCGTTCTCCGAGTCAAGCGCCTTGTGCACCGCTCCACAATCAACGTCAACGTCGTGGACGGGGGATCCCTCACCGTCATCGCCGGCCAAAACCTGCGGTCGGCGCTGCTCAAGTCCGGTGAACGGGTCCACAAATTCGAGGGGGAAGACTGCGGTGGCAACGGGATTTGCACAACCTGCGCCGTGCAGGTCCTGGAAGGCGAGGACGCTCTGTCGCCCCCCACTGCAGCGGAGAAGCAGAGAGCCAAGGGCCGCGAGGGGTGGCGGTTGTCATGCCAAACCCGCGCGGGAGCCGAAGGGGGGGATGTGACCCTGGTGCTGCAGCCCGGCAGAGGCACGGTGGAAGAGTAGGCACGGCGATGGTCGGCCACCGCCCGGCGTGTACCCTCCCCCGTCTGCAACGACTGCCCTGTCCAACGTACACTTCCGTTCGGGCCGTAATTTTTTGGGACCGAATTAATCAGATCCCCGGTTTTGGTGCCGAATTAATTGGGTACCGAATTAATTGGGTACCGAATTAATTGGGTACCGCACGGCGTGTCCAACGAACACTCCTGTTCGGACCGTATTTTTTTAGGATTTTATTGTTCGTTGGACACGGGGGGGGGGGTAGGGTCGTGCGCTCTGGGGCAGCAAAGGGCTGTGTTCTGGGGCAGCAGCAGCCATGCCGTCTTATTGACGGGTACAGTGCTCAGCTGCAATTCCGCTGATGGCCTGCACAGCACCTCTTGGGCTGAGCTCTTGCTGCCGGAGTTGCGGCGGCAGCAGGAATTCCAGTACTCGCTGGGCAGCAGTTGGCACGCAGCACGCCATTGACGATCGGCTGCCCAGTGGTTCGGTGCGCAGAGCACAGTGTGACGCTGTGGAGGGACCTCGCTTTGAAGGTGTTTTACCCGCTCCCCGGCGGTGTCTTTTGAGACCGGGGGCTGCTGGGGGCGGGGCTGTGACGGCGATGGCATTGGGGGCTGCCACAAACGAGGCCGTGTGGCTCAGCTGTCCTATTGACCAAGAGGTCGTGGATTTGAACCCCGCATGAGGCATCCGAGAGCCTGACCGTGGGTGGGCTGTTTTCCTGGATGGTGCCGGCCCCCGGGAGATCAACTGGCGGTAATATGGTACCCCCGCGCACACCGGCATATGTGTGAATTTACAGTTCGCACTGTTGCCGTTGTCGTTCACTCAAGAGGCAGACGCCCAGGCCTCAGAAGCTACATTTTGGTCATGTTTCTTAACATTGCAATTGTCTCTGCAGAATGCCCGCTGGTCTCATCACGACCGTCACCTGCAATCAGCCGGGGTGTCAGTACCTGATGCAGAAGCCAGGGTGTCAGCACACGGTATACAACCTGGGGGGGGCGGGGGGTTGTACAGGATGGGGGGCAGGTTCAGGAAGTGCACAAAAAGAGAGGTTGAGGAGGGACCCGGACCCTGCTTGGGATGGCGAGGGGGATGTGTTTGAGATCTGATCTGAGATTGCAACAAATTTTGAGATGAATGGAGGGGGTGGTGCTGGAATGTGTTATGGCATACGATAGCGCAGGAATGGGATTGTAGAAAAGGTAATATGCGACATCTGGGGATACAAACTGAGATATACATCGGAATGCCCACGGATGTAAACAGGAATATTGCTGCTGGTGACCAGCATCATGGTGGGTGGGTCTATTGCGGAGCAGCACATGCTTAGTATTGCTGCTCGGCACCCCTTGTCGCATTTCCTCTCCATTGCGGTTTGTTCCTGTCTGCCCTGCTGCTGCGAACAGCGAATGGGAGCTTATCTGGGTTGCGTCGTGCCCAGATACTCGGGAGCCTGTTCGTGATGCTCTGGTGCGCGTTCTGTGGTGGGCTGTCTTTGAGGTGGCACCCCCCTTGCCCAGTGGCATGACCCCCCCCCTCTTTGCGCTGGGAAGGCCTTGTTTAAGCAAAGTGACTAGGTACGAATGCAAGACCACATGTTCATGAGCCCATTGTAGTGGGAACAAGGGGTTTGGCCATGCCTGTGAAGAGTTGTTTTTTGCTCATAACAACGTTGTGCCGGAGACTGGTGCCCACTTGTATTTGTTTTTATGTTACACCCAGGGGGGGGGGTACGAAAAAAGCTCGCGTGAAATTGTTTTTGTACCCCCCCCCCCTCCGGGGGTTACCCCCCGAAAAAAAACCAGCACCCCCTGTAGAAAATTTTTTTGCAAGGAGTCATCTGGCAGAGGGTGAAAAAATGGGTTTTCACCCCATGTGTCTATACTCAAAATACTCAGATTTTTCAGGAGAACTCAATGATGGATGAAAACCATATTGGACCAAATATCAATACCATCCTTGTGCAGATACCTGTGAGATATGGCCTATACACTAGTGGGTAAATATTGTTTTCACCATGGGAAGGTCTCTGGTTCAATTCCTGGTGCAGGCAACATTCGTGATGTGGGACACAATAGGAAAGGATGTGTGACACAATGGGAATTTTTTCTTTTTGGTTTTTGTTGCTTTTTTGTGCTTTGATTTTGTCCCCTTTGTTAGGGACCCCCGAGAATGCAGGGGTTATGTAGCATTTCTGCCCACTTTTGGGCCTGCCTATAAGAGGCCAGGGTGGGCGCTGCACTGCAGCCGGAACAGACCGGGGACCTTGTGCCCTGAAACACAAATACCACCCATATCTGCTGAAATATCAATGGTTACCTTGAAAAATATCCTCCTTGCACCTTCCAAACCCAAAGAGGTGGGGTAGAGTTGAGGAAATTTCAGGTTTTGGGGTCCGGAAAAATTTTGCGCGATTTTTTTTCCGCACCCCCCCCCCGGGGGGGGGCGACTCCGCGGGTCCTAGGACGCCAACTACCCCCCCCCCCCCCCAAGGGGCCTCCGGCCGACAGTTAGTTGTCAAAGGTATGAGCCCAAGGAGCCAACGGGCGCCGAAGGCGCCCAATGGGGTTATGTAGCCACCTTGCCCACTTGTGGGCCCTTTTCTGATTCTGCCCCCCGCTCTGAGGCGTTGGGGATCCCCTAGGCGGCAGGGGTTATGTAGCCACCTTGCCCACAAGTGGGCCAATTCTGATTCTGCCCCCCCGCTCTATAGCGGTGGCTATTTGGGCGTCTGGCCGTACTAGAGACCCATACTTTGAGATACTAGGGGCCCCTAGGGGCATCATGGTGACCCCCGGCGTAGGTTTTGAGTTCTGATTTTGTTCCCTTTGTTGGGGACCCCCGAGAATGCAGGGGTGATGTAGCATTTCCGCCCTCTTTTGGGCCCCAACCGTCCGGTGCTATTGAGGAAACCGGGACAATCTTTGAATCCACGCTTTGTTGCGTGGTGCATCAGGGTGACCCCCGGCGTAGGTTTTGACTTCCGATTTTGTTCCCTTTGTTGGGGACCCCCGAGAATGCAGGGGTGATGTAGCATTTCCGCCCTCTTTTGGGCCCCAACCATCATGGTGAGATGTAGCCAATTCGCCGGACCCGGCATCTGAAGATCCCTGCCTCGAGCTTTCATACCCCGGCTCGAGGAGGAGGCAATCAGGGGCTTGGAGATCCCTGCCTCGAGCTTTTCCCCGGCTCGAGAAGGAGGCATTCAGGGGCTTTCTTTCTTCTTTTCCTTTCTCGTAGGCGTAGGCGTAGGCAGGGGTGACGTAGCCACCTTGCCCACAAGTGCCCGCCTTGCCCGCTTTTTTGGAAGTGGGTGCCGTCCCCGCCATACCAGAGGATGACCCTCTGCCACCACCAAGTGATGTTCCAATTCTTCTTGGGGCGCCACCCATCGCATCTCAGTCCTGCCACACGCCCTGTCATGGCTTTAGGCCCCCTGAGACACCCCCTGAGTATATACCCCTAAACTATCCCATCCAGTTGCATGCCCACAAATATCGGCAGCTGCATGGGCGCAAGATGGATTGGCATTTCCCGTCCGACATGTTGCACTTCAAGTCGAACCAATGTTCCGACTGGGGGGTTGATGGACAACCGTGCGATGCGTGTACTCAACTACGCTCCAACCAAGAGTTGAAAGGGCCGATGGCAGTTGCAACCAACCCCAAGCCAAACACCCCTCTCCAGTACCTAGGCTTTGAGGCTTTGAGGCAAAGGTACGAGGCTGCCCGTAAGGGTCGGGGTGCTAGTTTTTTCGAAATCAAAAAACTACAAAAGCAGGTCCTTCCCATGAAGGAGCGCTTAACATTGTTTGACCGAATGGTCACTGCGATGCGCACCAATGACTTGCCACGCTTGGCGGCCATAATGCGCAAAACACATGAATGGGGTTGGGGGTTGAAGAGGCTTGTGCCCCTCTTGGAGGATGCGTCGCGGGCCAACCGCATGCATTTCAGTGCAGATGAAAGACGTTTGGCAATCTTGTTATATCGGTTGGCCGGTCCAGCAGGACTAAACGCCCTCAGTGCCGAAAAGCTTTTGCCCTCCGTCTACCACAGCCGCTCGCTGGCTCGCCGAGATTGCATACCTGTCTCTCACTCCATTTCTATCGAGGGCCCAAAGGCTGCTTTCCAGCCTTTGGAACGTGCCCCAATTTGTGTGCATACGGATGAGATGTCCATCGTGCGCAAGTTGATTGCCGGCCCAAACAACACGTTGGAGGGTGTGTGCGATTGTGCTCCACATCCCCTCCGAGGCATCTTCCGGGGCGGAGCGTTCTCGCCCGTTGTAGAGTGTAGGGAGGAGGAACCAGGTGTTTAGTTGGCAGCCAAAGAAGAGGTCGGCCGCCGCAGCATATGATTCTGATAGCTCATCAAGTGAAGGTGAGTTATTTAAGTAAGGGCTTTTTCCTGTGCCCTTATTAGGTCGATACGTAGAAAGTGTTCCAAGGAGCCACTCTTGGTCTTAGGCCCCTCCCTCCTTAGGTCGATCCGTAGAAAGTGTTCCAAGGAGTCAATCTTGGTCTTAGGCCCTTCTTTTTCATTCCTCGAAACGTTTGGGGAGAAGGCTGCTGCAAGTGTGGTGTAAGCGGGGAGGGGTGATGTACCATCATGGCGGTGTGGTCCGAGGCCACCGCCCCGAGTTGCTATGACCACACGTTTGCAGTTGCATTCCAACCCCTATATATATGAATATAAATATATATATATATATATATATATATATATATATCTTTGTATGTATGTATGTATGTCTTGTGGCATGGTGTAACTCTAATCCCATGGCCGCCTCAGGAGCCCACCCCCCTGAGGTTCCCAGTGTGGCTGGGAATACCCAAGCCGATGATACCCTACCCTCTATTGTGGGAAGGGGCGGTGCGAACTGTCGGATCACACCTGGGCCGCATACCCAACTGTTCGGAGGTGCCCGACACCCCCCCCCCCCCCCACGGGAACCCCGGGAACCCCCCCCCCCCCCGGGAACCGCCCTCCCCGGCGCCCCTCCTAGACCCCCCCCTCCAAGCCCCCCCCCCCCCCCCCCCTAGGGGCCTTCGGCCAACAGTTAGTTGGGGGGGTAGTTGGCGTCCAGGACCGAGGGGTCGCCCCCCCCGTGCCCCCCCCCGCTCTGGGGGTACCCCCCGAAAAAAAAGAAAAGCTGTACGCCGGTACGAGGAACCCCCCCCCCCCCCGGTTGCACCCTTGTTCAGTGCTTCTTCGGTGAGGCTCGTGAAAATTATTCATACCCCCCCCCCCAACCTACCGGAACGGAGAAGGGTAAGTGGCGACAGGCGAAATTGGCGCCGCAGCAATCCATCTAGGTGGCATGCCATCCCCCCCCCCCCCCACCGGTGCTCCAAAGCCCCCCAAGATGTGCCAAAGATCCGCTGATGCGGACCAAACACCCTTCAAAATGTGTCAATCCCCATGCACATAACATGTGGACCCAACGCTGTCCATAGTGGCGAAGGGAACAACAGGTGGCTGTTCAGGACCCAGTCAGTTAGTTATACGAAAGGTACACAATATTGGATGGAATGTCACACATTTGGGAGGCAAGGAGCGGAATCGGGGGTGAAAAGTTTCAGCGAATTTTGCTGCAATGGGACCAACCAGAACCGTTTGCTTGTGTGGGTCACGTAAAGGCCGGCCCTGTCAAAGCACTGCACCGTCTTTTTCCCTGACTTTGGCCGTGCTTGCGCACAGGGTCTGCGGGTGGAGGGCTGTGCAGTGTGATTGGTAATCCCTGACCTCAAGTTTGGTAGGCACAAGCAGCTTTGGGGCGGGGGCGGGGGGGGGGGGTTGGTGGAAGTCGGACAGCATGCCACCCTGTGTGCAGGAGTGTTGTCCACAGATTTGAGCATCCAAGTACTGAATGGATTGCGAACACACCCTCATCCCTGTGGGTTCGTACCCGCTTCCAGACCCTGTTCCAAGTGATGTACCCAAAGGCAAGTCTCAGTCCTGACGGCAGGGGGCATGCACCCCATCCCTCAAAACACAGCAAATAAACAGGGGGACGCAGCTCAGCTGTCATATCGCGTGACACCTGACCCAGAGGCCGGAGCTCCGAACTGCGCATGAGATCAGATGCTTTGTTGCACAGGCGACCCCCCACAGACATACACAACACTGCCACCATCTACAACAATGTGTCAACATTTACATCCTGGCAGCGTCGCGTTGTCGAGTTACTTTGCGGGGTGAAGGTAAATACAAGCCCGCTCTTTGACTGCATTGTGTATGGTTCTCCAGAGTTGACATGCTTTCGCTGGGTTCTGGGCCCCCCGCCCATTGTCCTCCTCGAGTTTTGTGTCGTCAGGATCACATGTGTATTTGCTGAAGCATCAGGCCACCATCCTTCACTTGGCCTTGGGTGCTTCGTTGACCCGTGTGTCCACTGGATTGGGATGCAGACCACAGCCCTGGCTGCCATTCAGGGATGGGGCTTTGTGTTTCCAGTTTCATCCTGTCAACCATGTCTTGTCGCCAGGCATTGCCGTAAACTTGCCCCAACAATTTCATCGTTGCTGGCCCCCGGGATCTCTTATCGGTAAATACGCTTCCGTGACGGCGGTGCACAGGGACAGGCCACATGGTCTGAGGTAAAGGGAAGCAGTTCCGTCTTGACACATGAATTGGCTGGTTATGCCTCTTTGCTCATTGTGTGTGTGTTTGTCTGGTACTTTCCATCCCCCTAAGGCAGGTCTCAGTCCTGGTTCGGGTTGAGCTCCACCCAACCGGCAGGCGGCATGATGCACCTCTCCTTCAGACACAGCAAAGGAAGAGGTCCGTCACGTGGTCGCCACCCCTTGTTCCGGTTAACCTTGCCCCTTTGGGTTGCTGCTGTTCTTTTAGCATTGTCTGTTGTGTACTGTGTCACCTGCGACTGGCCTTTAGGTATTTTGAGCAGGTGCGGCAGGTGGTGGCGGGCTACTACAAATTGTTTAACCAGCCACCTCATTGAAGTGGCGCAGGAGGGGAATGGTGAATTCGGTGGGTGATTTTGGGGTGTATTCGTAGGCAGATTAACAGGCACCGAAGTTCGGTTTTTCAAGAATTGTCTCAGTCAAGCACACTCACGCTACGGTAATAATGCGGCACAGTTGTGTACAACAATAGAAGCGTGTAAAGGGCTCTAGGTGCCGAAGCTGGCAATATGCACGGTCTCAAGGTACCCCCCCCCCCCTGGAGATGCACTTATGCCTGACTGTGGAGTGCGTTACCTCTGGTTTGCATTTGTCTGTGTTTTAATTAGGTCACACCCCCCAGTAGTCTTCTCCAGCCGGCAATTGGCAGGTTGCTCTTTTCGGCCATGGCGGCAATGCATGGTGTCTTTATCCGACACTGATTGCTGATGTCTGTCTGACAGCTACTGACTGTGATTGTCTGACTAATGTAGTCAGACATGATGTTCTGTTTTCTGTTTCAGACACAGTGTGTGTCTTGAGGTTCAACCAGGTTTGGCATAGAGAATAAAGATGCACTTATGCCTGACTGTGGAGTGCATTACCTCTGGTTTGCATTTGTCTGTTTTTCAATTAGCCCCCCCCCCCCCCTGGAGGGGAACGGTCACTTGGCCCAAAAGCATAGAAAATACTAGGCGCCAAAGGCGCCAAAGAGAATTTTTACAAGGCGCCGAAGCTGATTTACACTGTGATACTACAGTACAGTTTTGTGGTGTGATCCCCGTCCCCCCCCAGGGGGGGGACGGTCACGACATTGGTGGGGAGATTACAAGGGGGGGGGGGTACCTACTGTCAGGTGGGGAGGGTGGTGCTTTTTGTTGGAGGCAGCAGTGTTGGGTCACGTTTGCAGGTAAACTTAAGGTCAACATTGATTTGTGGGAAAACCTCATTGTTGACTTGGAAAAGTCGGGCAGGGAGGTAAAACAAAAATAATGGGTACGTGTGCCGGCACGCATGCAAGTTGAGGGGAATGAGCGTTCCAATGCAGCAGCATGTGTACTAATTGTGCGCACGCAGACCGATGGGAGATATGAGTGGGTCCGATTCTGTAGCATGGGAGTCCATTTCCCGGGAGTCACGGCCGTCTAGTGTCAACCCGGAGGAGGTGTTGGATTCCATAGCGCTGGCACCCATGAACAATGACAAATCCGAGGGCTTGTTGTCAGAGTTGGACGTGTGTGTCCGAAGTGTCTCAAGCTCACCCTCAAAGTCGGAGGCATGGGTGATGAGTTGCCTTCTTGTATGATGAAATGGGGGAGGAGTTGGGGCTGGAGGAGGTGGTGTGGGGAGGTGGATTTGGCACTGATGTCAGTGAGACCAGGTTACTGAGGGGGCTTGCCTTTGTGTTATATATCTTGTAGGTCTTTCATGCCGTCAAAAAATGTGATGACACACAGAGAAAGTCATGGCATGAAGGTCAGGGCATTGAACAAGCTGGGGTTTGTGGAGGACCTCAGATATTGGTAGAGGGACCAGGAGGGGTGGCTGCGGTATGAGGCACTGAGTGGCTCACAATTCCAAGTCAGGATCGTTGACAAATAAGGCATGCTACTGCACATGAAAGAGGAGCTGCACTTGCTGGTATTCCACGTCATAAGGAGAGTCAAGACATAGATAAGAGGGCATGGAGTCGTAGCGGCTGCAAAAGCGCCGACCACACAATTGGGTGGGAGCCACGGTTGATTGGGCCGCAAGTGGCAGGGGAATGGTCATTGTATCAGCGGGGTGGAAGGGGGAGCGTACAGGGTGTGTTTTGTCAGTGTGTTGGATGTGATGCAGTTTGCAATTAGTTTGTTTCACCTACCGGATCTGGAGTGGGTGGATGTTGTCAAGTGATGGTACATTTTGTTTGTGACGCGGTTAAGGCGAGGAGTTGCCAGTGAAATCCAATATAGCCTGAGCTAACCGAGTCTGACAGCATGTGTCTCTGGCCCAAGCTGTAAGCAAGCTGCGATGAAGGGAGTAGGAGACTTGATCCTGACCCGGTATCCAGGCCAGAAAACATTCATTAGTGCAAGGCACGAACTCCAGGCAACATTCAATACTGGTGCAGCACAGCTGAGACCTCCAATGGATCATTCTGGACTAGAGCAATTCACTGAATCGGTCAAATAAATTTCGGGATGAATTTCTATGAATGTTTCGTCACAAAAAAAAAATCAGGCCCCCAACCACCGGAACATATCTCGACCAACAAGCAGGTCGCATGCGTGCCTTTAATCCATTTGCCACTGCTTCATCTGCATCATTGCTTATCCTTGCTTTGTTGCTGCAGTTCTTCGGCCATGTAAGCTTCACTGGCATCTCACTTACCTTGACATCTATCTTTCACCCCTGATAGTGCTTGACCATCCTGTCAGTCATTTCTTCAGCTCTTCCTAACCCTGGGAACAACTCATGGTAAGGCCACCATTACACCTCTTCAAGCTATTCCATGTTGATTCCATGTTGCAGTGTTTTGGGGCAGGCTGCAATTCAGTTGCTACAAGAATGTGCGTTGGCTTCAATGCACTAGAACGGCATAAACCACAACTTAGTTTCCGTTTTTTTGTCCATGTGCAGTTGTGCGGCGCCTTTTGCCAGGGGATCCTGATCACCAGGTGCAGCTTAGGCACTTCTCCGGCAGCCTTCTCCAACAGCCTGCGCAACACATGCACCGTACACCATATCCCAACGCCCTCCAAAGCAACAGGACATTGATGCTCTGGTGCGACAGCTGATGACCCATTGGATGTTTGAATTTGATTGTGGCCCACAATTCAGCTTTTTGTCTTCTCAGATTTTATTGTATTTGCCCTGCTGAAACAAAGAGATGTGGTATGCCTGGTGCCCTTGCCCCTGTGCCCAGAGGGTTGCTACAGACAGTTCCAACCCTGGGGTGGTTTGACCCCCCAGGGTTGGGGTGGGGTGTATGACGGGGGAGGTGCTGCTGATTTATCTGGCTTGGGTTGGCAGCACATCTGGCTGGGTGGTTACTGTATCAGGGGTCAATCTTTAGTACCTGTTGGTGACCAGACGGCCAGAGAGCAGTGTGGAATGGACAACGTTTTCTCTGTACGTCTGCATGCATGGCATCATCATACTCTTGGGCACGCAATCCAGACAGAATCCAGCCATTGGCCGTCTCTGTGTATTGTGGAAAGTGAGCATCATCGTGCATGTGAGCAGACATCCCTGCACATGGGGGGGGGGGGCTTCCCCATGAGGGGTGGGGTTGCAGCAAACGCCGTCGACTGCAATAAACTGCCTGTACAGAATACGCTCCATGCACACACCACTTGGCCTTCAACCTTTACATACACACATGAATTTGAATGCACCCCTGCACCTATGTATCACAAGTTATCACACTGTATCACACTGCATCACACTACATACACACATGCACAATTAATTCTTTGAATGCACCCCTGCACCAATGTGTCACACGTTACCACACTGTATCACACTGCATCACTGTATCACACGTTGTGATTTACTCTCTCTCTCCCTCTTTCTTTCACATCCCTATTGTATTGCCACTAAGTGGCATGGCAATATTGTCTCCACTCCTCATCGATGGATAGCAAGAGCAACATGCCAGCACATGGCAGAGGTCACTGACCAGCTCCCGTTCTGTGGCCTGCAGACAGGATGCGCGAGGACTGTCACGTCGGTTCGGGACTGCGCAAACACGTGCCGCCCCCTTTGGGGCTACCTCAAAAAGAATTGCCATCGTTAGCATCCAACTATCGGCGCCCATTTCAATAAAACAAAAGTGCCGAAGTAGTGAAGCCAATGCCAAATTTCCCTCCCCCCTTTGCCCCAAAACCTTCACCAATCATGGCAAAAAACAGCAAAAACCGCCAGTACACACTCATAGGCAAGGGGTTTGCTGTGTATTTTTTTTTAAAAATGTAATAAATGTTGTTCATTCCGGTTTAGTGTATGGTGAATGAATAGCAATGAGAACAGATCTGTTACCAGCCCTGCATTGTTCACCCAACTCTGGAGCACTAATGGCCTACCTGTGCCAAAGGTATATGCAGCATCAGGGGTTTGGTGACAGGAGTTAGTACCTACCACTACCTGCGGTAGAAATTTCAATTCAACTGTTGTAACACCCCCTTCTGACAGCTCATTTACCTGCGCTATGAAGTAGAGCGCCTTCGTATGCCCCACCCCCAACCTCCCCAACCCAATCATGGACCCCAACCCTTCCCCACCCTCCCCAGCCCAATGATTGTTTTCACACGAGCAACGCCCTGCTCGTAGCACTGTGATGTCCACCACACGCAGTCATTGTCAGACCACTTTGTTATCCTCCCCAGCAACTCCACTGCACCACGGCCTGAAGAAGCCCCTGAACAAGTGAGACCCGATGCGAAAAGTGTGGAGCAGCAGCTGCAGAGTGCCAAAGAAGCGCTTCACAAATTATGGCTGCTGCACCCGGAGGATGTAACGCGTGTTGTACAACAGGACAACTTGGACATTCACGTGGTATTCTTCAATCCCTGGGTGCATGTACAGTGCATCCACTTGCCCCATCACCTGCCAACCGCGCAGCATTAGCTGAGCCAAGAGGTGCCTTCTGGCCGTCTGTCCGCAAATGGGTTGTTGAGGCTGAAAGAGAATTGTTGAGGGTGAATGAGAAGGTTGCCCCATCTTGTGTCGGCAGGCCGCTCCTTTTTGTTTACAGGCTATTTTCCTCAGCCACATACAACCATGCTCAGGAGAGGTGAGTATTCATGGACCGTTTCATACCCAGAGAATCACAATTCCATGTTACGTTTTGCACTCCAATTGGTGAGGCATACCCACGCGAACAGGGGGGGGGGGGCGTTCAAGTGGGGAGCTGGACCCCTCAAATCCCTGATCTTTGGCCACATTTCATCGCCCAAGGTCGCGGGCTTGGACTTGGGCGCTGAAGGCACTCGAACAAAAATTCTCCCCTTCCCGCACTCCCAATTGGTCCCTGGAATCCTGGCTCAGCCAACCCAAGGATGCAGCGCCCCCACCCCTCCGGGCCCAAGACAGTGCCACATGGCTGCGACTTTTGGGCTACCTCTTTCCCAACGTGGGACCCCCGAGACAGCAGAGGTTTTGTGGCCAATTTGTTTGATCCCCCTTCCCACCCCTGTGGTGGCGGCTTGCAACCTTATTTCATGGGACATGCCACAGAGTGTGTCATAGTTGGCCCGCCAGAAAGCATCGATGAGTCACCCAACCCACAACCACCGGTGCATTGATAAGTCAACATATCATAACACGTATGCAACTGACTCACACGATGTTACACGCCTAAAGTAGGAGGAACCGCCCGCCACCCCCCCCCCCCCCGTGCCCCTTGCCAGGGCCAGCGCACCCCCCCCCCCCCCCAACCCCCCCCGAATAGCCCCCCGAAGCGCGCACAAGTCAGTGCTGGTGTTGGCAAACCCGGCACGGACTCGGAGTGTGCATCTGGATGCACCTGGTCAACGGCACGGGCAACAGCCCGTCTCCGGGACAGCCAACCCTGGAGTAGTCAAACAGGATGAGTCATCCAGGGGTTCCGTTGACACAAACAAAACATGTTCGGACCCACAGAGGGTCAGAATGAGCAGTGGCGAGAGGCTAATAGGCGCCGCCAAAGGCACACAACCTAATTTCGAGGCCTTGTGCCAACCCCGCCCCCCCGAATAAGGCCGTTTGAGCCTCAAGATGTTGTGGACCAGCTGGTCTAAACCTACTGAGCCAGCATCCTGGGATACGTACCTCAAAATGATCAACGCAGTGTGGCAATCATTTGGAAGTATGTCCCCATCCCCCCAAGGCCCAGTCGGGCCAAATTTCAGCCACCACAAAGCGAGGGTGCAGGCTGTGGGCTGGCCGGCCTACCGCTTGGGGGCCGGGAAACAGGGACCGTGACCAGGGTTCATCCCCCCCCCCCCCCGACACTTTTTGGCAGGATCGGTACTGGAGCGTGTGCTGAATGTGCCTTGTTGTTGCATGTGCTAGGGAATAGGGAGGCAACCAAGTCCCGTGGCGAGGCCCCCCATGGTGGCAGTACTCGAGCCAACATCACGCTGTGGCAGAGTGGAAATGAAGTGCACAGCGCTGCTGAAACACCGCAGCCTAACTTGGCACAGTTTTGTAGTGCCAAGCTTTTCGCCAGACCCAATGTCGCCCTCTCTACCCCCCCCCCCCCCGGGTCCTCAACTTGTCAGTAATGAAGGCCATTCCTCCTACCCACTGTCGGGCTGAATGCTCACAGCTCCAAAAGCTCCAACAACAGCACCTCCAAGAGGTCCAAGAATTGAAGCAGCAGCACTGGGACAGAGAAGATCAGTTGAAAAAGCAGCATTTGAAGGTGTCTCTTGCACAATTCCTCTGCTGAAGGAGATGGATATCGTAGTGTGTATCGTTTGTCTACTGCAAGGCAGAAAAGAAATGGGTCTGTGAGGATGTGGACGGGGTGCGGGAGCAGTCGAAGTCGGAGTTTCAAGTGCGGCGGGAGGGGCAGGTTCAATGGAGCCACCCAAAACCTTGGGGTGCAGGTCCTGGGGAGGGCTGAAGTAAAAAGGCTTAGTAATCCGTCTCGATGTACGGCCACTTTCAACACCTCTGTTCCTCACACTTCCTCCGCATATGTTACAGTTACACCCCATAAGTACCATCCGAGGCTGGGGTCAAACGGCCAGACAATGAATAAACTGGGGTCAAAAATGGTCAACACACTTTGCACCAAATTGCAGATGACTTTTTTTGGACCCTCTCTCCAAAAAAAGGTCTCATTCATTTTTGCTGCAATTTGGGTCCATGCCACCTCCGGGCCATCCCTAGTGGCTGTAAGGGGGCCCTGTCAACAGGACCCTGTGTTGAAAAGGCCGTCAGGGGTCTGCGCGTCCTCCTCAAGGGCCTCGGTGCTGCAGGGGGTACCGCCGCGTGCTCTCCGGCCGGGTGACTGTCGTCCCGGGGAGGCGGCCGCAGCACCGGTGCTGCTGGGCCGGGTCGTACAGGCCGGCACCGGTCAGCGCGGCTCAGTTGGGGAGGCAGAAGCATCTCTGGTGGCGGTACTTCCCTGTGGTGCCTTTGGGGCGCCCTGCAGCGTGCCTGCAGCGCACCTCTGGTGCGCTTCTGGAAGAAGTCAGCCCGTAGATTGGATTTGCCGCGCTTGCACATTGAGCTGGTGCCGTAGTCTCTCATTTGTAGAGACTGATGGTGTCAACAGATCAATGTGCACCCCCCCTTCCCCCTCGCCGCCCCCTTGGGTACCTTTCCGGTTTTCGGTGGGAAAACACGCGTTGGTAAAGGGGTGCGGGTGGGCAAGGGACACAGGAACATGAGGGCCAGGGAAAGGATGGGTGGTGTACCGCGGCTGAGCATTTTCAGAAACTGTCCCTCAGGCCATTGATAGGAAGAGTATGCAAGGCAAGCGTGGCAAGGATCGGTGCTTGGTGACATGCACATTCTCTGCCAAAGCTGTGTTATGGGTATCTGTGATCAGGTGACTAATTATGTCTCTCTGGGACATCCATTAGGTGCCAACACGGAGCAAAGTCGCAATTTTTCAGGGTTTGCTCATGTTTTGCTGCAATGCACTAAAATTTCGTTCCGTAGGGGGGTATGTGTATGCTTTTTGAAATCCGTGAAGAAAGGCCGTTTCAGAAATGTATGGGTTGGGGGGGCGTACGTGGTCACAATTTTGAGCACCCAGAGCTGTAAACGGGACAATGCACAGGGCACAGGCAATGGTCCAAGGATCACTCATTATTCCGAATCGGATTCGTTCTCATTGTTGCCCCTTTCCACAAGGGCTGGGACTCCATTGGGGCATACATCCCCCTGCTTGTGACTGGGAACATACGATGCAGGTTGCCAGAAATTCATGCTGCGACGCCTTGGACGGATGGGTCGCTTTATCCCAAAACTGTGCTGCAAAAGAAGCAGCCTCAGTAGTGGATAGAATCTGGTGCTCTTTGTGGGCGCATGCAGGTTGCTGCGAACCACCCACGCGAGGCTTTTGTGCGGTTTTTTGGCGAGTAACTCGCACCTAGGTTGCACCCCCAGAGCGTGCTCTTTTGCGAACCAAAGGTTTTTGCGGTGCATCTGGGGATGCAACAGCACATTGCGTGAATTTGTAAGCGGACATAGTGACTTCCTGTTGACAAAAGCAGGCAGCAAGCAACACAGGCGCCGTCCAAAAAGGACAAAAATCTCAAACATACCGTCAGTACAGTATGCAGACCCAGGGTGTTCCAAATAGCCCCTTTTAAGGGCTTTCCGAATATACCCCACATACCCCCCCCCCTATGGCACACGCAGTGGGCGCAAACGAGGCACCAATGACGGCGATCCCTGAAAACGCTCCGTGTTGGCACCTTCCTGTCCGTCCCAGAGAGATATATTACATCACATTGCATGAGCACCGTTGGTAGTAAAGGGATGGTTGCATGGTATGCAGCACACTCTTGGTGATGCCATGCAAACGGCTTGGTGATGTTACACCCCTCTACCGGCAGTATAGGAGCCTTTTGGGAAGTGAAAAGGTGGTCAACAGCAATGCACGGGCAAACTGTGGCACCACTGCTCTGCAATTTGTGTTGGTCACTTACATGGCGCACTGCCTCATTGCTAGTGGGGTTTTTGTAAAAAATCAAGTGGAGAAGGTCAGTCACATGCCAAGCATCATTATGTTGCACAAAATTATATAGAACTGTAGTGACATGTAGGGTACAGCAAGAGGTAACGACCATGGCAACTGGATAATCATGCGCACAACCCAAAAGATAACGAATCCCACTTTCCCCACCATGTCCCCCATTTGATGCCATTTGATGGAACCCTCTGGCCCTGTGGTATAGTTCCCATAATTCCCACATCATTTGTGGGCTCGAGCACCCACCGCTTCCCATAGTTATGGGAAGTACTGCATGTGAAGCCTCTACCAGCGCCGGAAGGGGAGTGGACGCTGCAGGGGCAGAATGGCTTCACTGGGGTGAGCAGTGGGACACACATTCCACTCTCACCCACAAATCTGCACGGTTTGCACCAAAAGACACCGGACACCAGGTGTACTATCTGGTACCTCCCGCCCCTTGTTCAATCAGGTCTGGGTGATGACACCCTACAGCAAACTTCAGGGGGCCTGGCAGCCTGAAATTGTTTTTGAGCATGCCAGTACACGTCGATTTCTATTTTGGGGTGCCCTGGCACTCTCCAATGGCTGTCAAGGGTGTGCTGACACCTCAAAACATATTTCAGGGGGTTCTGACAGCCTGCAATTGTTTCAATTGCAAGTGTAATAGCAATTCAATTGCAAGTGTGCCAGGGAGGACAGGTCAGGTCGCACCGAATGACAGAGAGACACCGTTGAGGAGCCCTCACTAGTCCACTGTGGAGCTTCACGCCCCTCTCAAACCGCACATGCTCGCACCTTTAGGAGACTGCTGCCATCCGCAACGCTCAGTCTGTGGCTTCGTCGCAGGTCGATATGGAGCGCGCACTGGCCTCCAGCTTGCAGGTAGTCTCTGTCTGTTTCATCCCGGCCACACAAGGGAATCACAAAATGTTGTCCTTTTAATGAGGGCCCACTCTGAAGCGGTCTGAGACCTTTGCAGCTCGCACGCCCCTCGCGCCCAAGCCTCCCCCTCTCCTACTCTCCCCGCATCGTTGGCCATGGGCATGGGTGTACAATCATCTGCCCCTCCCGTGTGCCCTACTCCAAGGTGTCAGTGTAGAATGGCTGGGCTGCCGGTCCACGTCCAAGGAATCGAGTAGTATCCTTTTAATTTCGCGGAAGGAAACGATCAACCCAACCAGTTGTCGTTAAGTAATGTCGGTTGGTGGTGAACCTACTGCAGTTTGCCAGTTTGGCGTTGTTGAGGAGCAGTTGGTGCGTAAGCAACGACTCCACGGTGGCGTACCACAGTCTTAGGTCTCTCCCTCAGAGGACAGGGAGGCATTGCTGCTTTGTCCCCAATAGAAGGGGTGCAGTGTATGTGCTGCGTCTTTGGTTTCTCTGCCGCCTGTTGGTTTGGGGTATTGTGCTCCAAACTGGGACATTGGAGGCTTGTCATGCCTGATTTTCTGCTCTGCCTCTCGCTTCCTCAGCAAAGTCTTACAAAGACGGCACAAGCGAGCAATATCATGGTATGGCATCCATTTGGGTGGAGGAGGATTGCGGAGGAGGACTAGGAAGAGCCGTAGGGCGCGGGAGGAAAAGCTGCACCGACGTCTTGTGTGTCGCATGTATTGTATTGATTCAAGATGATTCCTGGCCTTCTCCTTCATTGTACATGAGTGTTTTCGCCGGAACCACCCTGGGTGCGCACCTAGTGCATACCAACACCCCTTATGCCTCCTATGCCTCCTATGTGCCAACGCCCCTCCCCTGTGTGTGCCTCGTGCGCCAACCAGCCCCCGTCTGCCTTGTTTGTGCCAAGCCCCCGCGCCTTGTCTGTGCCAAGCCCCCATGTGCGCAAAACTCCAACTGTGGATGCGGCCTCACTTTTTGCCGACCTTACGCAACTGTTTGCTGCTGCAGCCTAATTTTTGGTGGACCTTGCGCAAATGTTTGTGCAGGTGGCCAAAATCCTAACCTTAATCAAGACTTACGATTGGGACCCAAGCTAATTGGGAAGGGAACATGATGTACACCAGTCAAAGAAGCTTGATAAGGACCCGTAACGAGCGATCCCATGAAAGGATTTGACCCCTTTTTGTCCCTATTTCGGTCCCAGAACAGCCCTTTTCAAGGCTTTTGGGGAAGTTGCATGGGCCAATACTATGGGTCAAAAACAGCTCGAAACATCCTAAAACCACTTGTTTCTGCACCCCAAGTGACCCAGGAACAATTTTGGAAAAATTCGTTTTGGACGACTTTTTCACCCACATGTGAACCCCACTGACCCTCCCCTCGGACATGCATGGTGCACCGCTCCTTGCTCTTTGGTGCCAATGGGGCACTGTTAGCGGCATGGAAATGGCCTGCAAATGTTCCCATTCATCATTGTTTATCACCACAGGGGCGCCCAAGGCAATACATGGCAGTCAAACACATCAAAGGAAGGTGGGACTGAAAACTTAGGCATAGTAGGTCATTTTCTAGCATGATTCAGGCCACTCCCCCCCCCCCCCCAGAAGGGGTCTTTGAGGCCACTAATTGGGTGCAAAGGCTACTACACACTGTCCCAAAGTGTTTGTTCATCCCCTGGGTTGCTTACAATTCACATGCCCCTCCATGAACATTGTAGACACCTAGACGAGCCAAATAATGGCATTCTTGGCATTTTTTGACAGATTTTGAAACCTGGGACTGCCATGTACTTGTAGCGACAGTTCCCAACTTCCAAGGTTGTGTGATTGTCCTTCATATTTAGGATCCACCGATATTTTGGTCAAAACCGAACCAGCACGACGGAATTCTGATTTTTACCCATTTTGCTGGAGCTGAGTCATTCACCAGGGGCATGGGGATCCGCAGGACGGCTGTATTCTTTTTCAGACGAAGGATATTCACAATTTGAAGACCAGAGTCAAGACCTTAGAAGCCAAGTTGGCCATTGCCCATGGAGAACTCTTGAAGTACCAGAAGGTGTGTGCCGCTGGAGGATGCCGGGATGATCGGCGGATGGCGAAGAGGATCGCCTGTTTTTCTCGAGTGTGTCCCTGGGTCATGTGCCTGGGGGACGTCCCTCATTCACCAAAACGGTCGGGGGCAGTTGAGCCGATGGAGTATTGGGACACAATTGGCTTTCACCTCCGAAGAGGGCAGGGGAACCCCCCCCCCCCTCTTCAAGCGCAAAGCAAAGGTCGGCAGCCCTCAGTGACGCGGTGGCATATAGGCATCGGCGCGTATGGCAGCGGAACACCATTTCCCTGAGGTGGCAGGATTGCCGTGAACGAATGGCAGTGGGTGCCCGACTGACAGGGGATTGCCACTGAGGCCGGTCGGTCACTAACCGATTTATTGATTGGCCTCAGCTCTGTTGATGTTTTGCGATGCATTGTTATCAACCAAACTTGGACCCCAACCCTCATGTTCCTCCGTGTATCAGGCAGGGCACTTGTCGCGGGAGAAACAGTGTGCCACAGCGCCGCCCCCCATGGCCCGCAGGGCGAGGGGCCCTCTGGGCTAGCGCAGAGGTAGTGAGTCATTTCTTTGAGGTAATGTATCGAGGGCCAACCTTCCGCGCCGTTCCTTGCAAAACAGGGCCGTCCATTAGTCCTTGGGCTTTTTTCCCCCGCCAAGGACACCCTGACGTTTCGGTGGCAGGATTCGGGAAACCGACGGCGGTGGAGACTCAACCGAAGGATGTTGGCGCTTGGCCGATGGCAGTCGATGGCCAACTGACACCGGTTGGCCGATAACTGACTGCGGCCACTGACTGGCTGGCGCTCTGCTGAGGTCCGAGCGTCCCTGAGGCCGGCATTTTGGATTGTTGTTAACGCGAAGGGCAGTCCCGTTGTAAAGGCGGCAAGTCCTTCCCTCCTTCGGAAAAACCCCCACAGATATGCCACGCCGCCTGAAGGCGTGTTGATCTTCGGGCACACAGGGGCACAACACAGACGTCGTTTCACGGTCGTTTGGGGGTCTCCACTCCGCCCCAAAAGCACAAGTTTGGGTTGGGGCAGTACGGCAGCGATCAGTTAGCCTTTGGCCGGTGGACCCCTCTAGTGCCGAAAAGACCGCCAGCGAATGCAAAACGACCTCCTAATGACACCCAAACGACCCCCTAAGTGATCACTAATGGCCCCTGCACAACCCCCCCAAACGACCTCCAAACGCAGCCGACCCCTAAACGGCCACCAAACAATCCCCAAAAGACCCCTAGACACCCCTCAAAACGACGGGAGTTGCCCCTTCCACAAATTTTATTTCATTTGTGCTGACTCCATGTCAATTTCGATATCACATGAAGTTCCCTCTTTCCCATGATCATGCGTTACTGGCCTTTCTCGCCACCTGTACTCGCCCCACCACATTACTGTGCAACTACCTTTGTGAGTTGGCGCAGTGTATGCCGGGACAACCCCATCGGTCATGGCAGGACCCCCTCTTCACAGAGGCCTGGCTGGTCTGCACAGGTACTTTGAAGAAATGATGAATGATTCAGGTAAGGCCTTCTGCATGACATACTACAACATATCACCGTTGGTTAAACAAAGAATTAAAGCGCACATCGAAAAATCGAAACTGAAAGAAATTGCACCGGCGTAAAGGCGCAAAAGCCTGAGATTAAAGGCAGGAAGAACGTCAGCTGAGCTGTGCCTGTCAACAAGTCAAAGAGACAACTGTCAAAAGGTCTCGCTGCTTTCGTACTGATTTGCGGGGACCCGTTTACTGCCTCGCCAATTACAGCACCAGTGCAAACCCCCGGCCTTCATCCACAGGACCATGGCACTGAAGTGCAACGCATACTGCGGCAGCTGGAGGCTGATGGCTCGAGCAAAGACCTCAAAGGTGGCATTTGCGGCTCTTCTGCCATTGTCTAGTGCCGCTGGTGGGAGCAGGTGGAAGTCTGACGGGGACCGGGAAGGGGTGTGACAGTGGCAGCAGGAATGCCGATGGAAATGGCAGTTGGAGTGTTCGTGCAACTGGCAGTGTGGCAGACGGGCGGAATGCAGCTAACGGTCCTCTCAAGGTGTCCAATTTCTGCTGCGCGCGCTTCCATACCGGCGCCATACATCGGCTTTTAGCAAAGGAGTTGGATGTCGCCCTGTTCCTGTCGTGGGTTGTTTTTATCGGTTGCCTCCTTCCCTTTTGGACACGGCACATGACCTGCTTGTCTGGTTGCATCGCAGGGCTGTTTGGCGGGGATCCTTTTACGCTTCGTGGCATTTGCGGCATGGGGGACCGTGCTCTGGGTTCTGTGCTGATTGGTCTTCCGAATACGCTGCTCTGCAGCACTTGTTTTCTGTACTCTCAACGCATCCACGGGGGGACTGGAGAGTCCACCGGGGGAGGGGGCCTGAGGTTCTTGATGATATTTGAGGACACTCTGTGGCCTCTCGCCAGCCGGAATCTAGTTCATGGGGTCTTGGGTAGTGGAGTTGCACTGCATTTCGTGATTTTCCTGTCTACTGCAGTGAAAGGCGCCTATGGCATGCCAGTTCTCTCTTTGACTTTTGCTTTGCACACCCTCTTTGTGCCTCGCTGTACACGGTTGTGCACACGCACCTGTTACCCATCGCAAAGGGTGGGGCAGTGGGTGGCAGTACAGACGCTGCTTCTTCGGGGTGTGCAACTCAAATGAAGAAGAAGAAGTGGGGGAAATGTGGGTGGATGACACCATTAGGCACGCCAGCAGTGACAGAGATGGGGATTGGGATGCGGATGAGGCGTTGGGTGGGTAGAGGTCGCAGCCCCATCGCCTCTTTGAACCTTGGGTGTAAGGGCATGTCCGGGGTTCCACCCAGCCCACCCTAAACTATTGGACCCTTTGTGGTCTGCAGGGCAACCCACGCCTCTGGGGTGGGTGGTCAGGTGGGTTTGGCATGCACAAGAGGACGGACTTAGACGGCCCAAGTTGCACCCCCGGATAAATTGAGCCAAAACGGCCAAAATTGGCCATTTTTGGCTTTTTGAAATTGTGATGCCTTTTTTCAGGTCTCTAGAAGCGTGTCTGTTGTTGGCCCTTTTTCTATACGCTGTTCTGTGTTGCACTGTACACCGTCGCGAAATGTACAATTGTGACATGTGAAATTTTGTGTCTTGTTGGGGAGGTTTGCTATGTAGTTTGGACTCTTCTGTGCCTGGGCTGTCCCGGGTCGGCAGTGGCCTGTAGCCCCGAGTCCGTCGCGCGGGAGATACTGGTACCGTTGCAGAAGGCGCTTCAGATACGGTCAGGACTGGTTTGGGCACACTACCAGTCCTCCCCAACGGGAGGCCCCTGGGTGCCCGTTGCGTGTCCTGCCGGCGGTGTGGTTGCCTCTGTTCTTCATTTCCACTAAATTTGCTCCGACGCTGACTTCACACATTTGACCTTTGACCCTGTTCCAGAGTTCGGGCGATGTGTGCAGCGCTGGCAGTGAACCTCAGGATCATCATTGATCCCCCATTCACCCCGCACCCGCACGCGCGCGCGCTCTCTCTCTCTCTCTCTCTCTCTCTCTCCCTCTCTCTCTCCCTCTCCCTCTCCCTCTCCCTCTCCTCAGGAACTAGCGACGCAGAGGCCCTATTGCTGCGCTTAGGCTTCATGAGTCAGAACACGCCCTCTGGCAGCGGCCCCTCGCCGGGCACAGGTCCGCAGTGCTTCCGTTGGGTTCCCTCCCGAGCATGCTGTGCCCTCCTCAACACCGGTGTAGCAATGGCATATGGTGATGAAGCAGGCATAGCAAATAGTGGCACGGGGAGTGGCAGGGGTTTTGGGATCTTTTTTCGTGCACTGAACAGTGGCAGGCCCACCGTTTTATGCGCGCCCCCTTTTGCAGACATATTTGGATATGCTTCGGCGCAGGGCCGCTGTATGGCTGTGATCTACCGCTTCTGCAGAATCGTCTTTTGGAGGCGAAGTAGGTTCGGGTAACGCACTGCAGGGTGCCCTGGATGTGTGTGTGTGTGTGTGTGTGTGTGTGTGTGTGTGTGTGTGTGTGTGTGTGTGTGTGTGTGTGTGTGTCTGTGTGTGTGTGTGTGTGTGTGTGTGTTTGTGTGTGTGTGTGTGTGTGTGCGTGTGTGTGTGTGTGTGTGTGTGTGTGTGTGTGCGTGCGTGCGTGCGTGCGTGCGTGCGTGCGTGCGTGCGTGCGTGCGTGTATTTTTCCGAAAGGCGCCTATTGGCGGCGAACATGCTCTGTCTTGGTTGACGTTCCAACTGACGAGGATTCTGACACTCGGAAACCGCGTTGTGCCCGTTTGTGTTGCAATCGTGTTTGTGTGTGCGTGCGTTTGTAAATGTGTATTTGTGTGTGTGTATGTGTGCATGGGTGTGTGTAGGGGGGGGGGTTAGGAGAAGAGCAACCGGGTCACGAGTTCAAAGATCTCTTTACATGTGTAGGCTGTCCCTCTTTCTCATTGTGCATATGCTACATTTGCTTTTCGCCGCCCAGTCAACCCAAGATTTTCGTGGCGGCAGATCAGCCCACAAGAGCTCATTCGGTCTTCTATGTCTCTGGATGCCCTTCATGAACGGCTTGCGAAGGCAACTGAAAGGTTTGTGAAAACGAAGTTTTGAGGCGCCACTTTCAGGGCTGCAGGGGATTGGGCAAATGACAGGTCGTTGACAAGGGTCCATTTCAATTGCACTCCGACTCATGTACGGCGTATTTGGGGTTGCAAGGTTGGCTGGGTTGTGCCATCCCCATTCGCTGGTTGTGCGCGTAACAAAGTGGGATCGCTGGTGGCAATCATTTACAGTCGTCGTGCCATATTTCTTCGCTCGGATTGGTACATTTTTATGTGGTTTATATGGGTCTTCTCACAGGTTTATGTGGGGTTTGTGCAGAGCTTGTGGATGATTATTGTAGGGCTTTTATGGGCCTCAGACCAGCACAATGGGATTTCGGTCTGTGGCGTGACTTCTACACTGTCCACAGTCTAATGGCCATTTCCATAGTGTCGGATTTTTACACACTGCTTTCGCATCAAAAATCGTGATGACCCTCTGCTGCTTCTCGCCCTGGGGTTGACGTCCATCATCCAAACTAGCACAAGGCTTTGATTCCTTACCACGCTTTGGTGTCAAACAATCAATATCTGTTTGGGGCGGGGGGTCCACCATTTTTTTTCCCGCAATCCATTTTTCAAGCCCCCCCCCCCCCCTCTTCCTCAACGAATTGGGATGCCTCGACAAAACACGTTGCCACCCAGTTTCAAAAATCTTTTTTCAGCCCCGTCCCCCCCCAAAAAAAAGAGTTAGCTCTAGAGAGAGTAGCAGTGGAGTATGTTGCCCAGAGTGCATGTTGACTATCGACCTGCAGAATGGGGCTGTGGGTGTTGATGGGTGGTTGCGAAATGGGGTGCTGCGTTTCTATATGGCATGCATGGTGGTGAATGCACTGTAGTGGCTGTGGAATGGCAGCCAGACATGCATGTGGTGACCTTCTGCATATGCACCTGGTGGGTGGCGTGTGTAGTGGGGGTGTTATTATGTATGTTTGTGTTTGCTGTTGCTTTTTCTTTTGCATGTGTCAGTGTGTGGCGCATCGGGGAGTGGGGGGGCCATTTGGTTGTTGGGCACGGTGTGTGGTGCAATGCCCCCCCGATTTGTTTTGTTGATTTCCTTTTTCACCTTGGACGTCGTATTGTACTCTTTTGGTATGTATACTTTGGGGGAGGGACAGAAGGGGGGAGCGTTGTATCAACCGACATAGCAAGGCCTATTGTAGCAACCGACATATTGTAGCAGCCGACATAGCCGGAGCTTCGCGAGAAAGGGGGACGCATGGTGCACTAATTCAACGTACCCCGTCTAAAGGGCAACTAACCACAAGGTGCCCCACAGACTGCACCACAGAAATAGGGTTCTCGTTGAATCATGGGGCCCAAATGGCAAAAGGGGAAGGCCACTCCTCCCTCGTGGCTCAGGTGGCAAGCAAATCCCCCGGACAGGGGTGTGTGTGTGCTCTACAGGTCCTAGGCAGTGATGCCCCCCCCCCCCTCCTGTAGTGCCGTAGTGCCAGCTCCTTGGGCCCCAACACGGGCTCCAAATAAAGGGCGTCTCACACCGAGAGGCTTCTGCACCTTACCCGGTGAGATAGTAGCAAGTGCGCGTGCACAGGAGGCCCCACTGCAAGCCAAGAACCAAAGATGGCAGGGCAGAGGAGAGGAAAGATTGAGATTCCCGTGCACCTCGCATGTGCAGAGAATTGCATCGGGGACTACCGTAATGTTGTGCTAGTTTGTCACACTTACTTAGGCCATGCCCTACACTTGTGTTGTGTGTGCACGCATGAGAGTAGCCTTGCGCCGAGGACAAGGGAGGGAGAGATAGACGGCTTGGACGTGGTGAAGCCCCCTGGGGAGGCTTCGGAGACTACTTGGAGCAGGAGACCAAGCCCACGCCGGTGGGTCATGGAGCACAAGAGGCCATGTGGGTGCATGGAGTGCAGTCGTGGTTGCGGAGTGATGGTGACCTTTGCACGTACAAGAGGTGCTTACGACTTAGGAGAGGCTCAGTTGCGGGGTGGCCGGTGAAACCCTCGGAGAGACTCGTGCTATTACAAGTAGAGAGAGCCGTGTAGAGGCTTGATGGGGTAAGGGCAAACAAATACGAGGGGATCGAGCAGCCAAAGATGGCAACAACCCCAATCCCCATTGTGCTTGTGTAAGGACACAAAATGGAACGCGCTCGACAAGCGGGAGTGAGGGAGTACCTCATCAGAGCTGACAATGGGCATCAGCGGATGGACATGGGCACAATGAGAACGGTGGCGGAATATCCATAGCTGCCATGTGGTCCGCGTCAACGACGTATACAAGGACTTGGACGCTAGAGGAGACCTAAAGGACCCACAAGGGATCCAGTGGACTTCGGCGCTTGAGCTGATGTCACCTGGACATCCATGGTCCAGCAACAAGAGTCCCTATCGCCAAGCTCCAACACGAGAGACCTCATTTGGTAGCCTTCGGGTGCAAGCAACTGAGTGATACAGAAATCACTGTCCTCCGGCAGATCCCAAAGCTAGGCAACCTTGCAGCCAACACTACAAGCATGCGCTAGCAACTCTTCGACCACGTCCAAGGTGACCCAGCGGTGCATTGGCATCTAGTTGGGGTAGCCCGGGTGAAGGGGTTCTTTGACCGCAGTAGTTCAAGAAGCTAGCTCAAGCCGGCTAGGAGGCCATGGAGCCCCTAGTCTCAGGGTTAGGGATGTTTGCCGCCACGATGGGGATGACACGAGAAGATCGGAGGGCCCTAATAGCACCCTAGTAGCAGTGGCAGTGACAATTGCGGTAGTTGCTGGTCGACCCTAAGGCTAGGTCCCTTTGTGACCCTCACCTCACATGGGCCAAGGGTGAGGTAGCCAAAGGAGAGCAACCCCGATGGGATGACTTGGCGCTGGATGTTTTGCGCCCCTTGCTAGCGGAGTGTGCAACCGCGGCCACATCGCCCTTCAGGCATCCTGGGACGATCCATCACCCCTGGAAAGAGCAGCTAGGGGCCCTGGGGCGAAGCTGCCGGCACAAGTGATTGCGGAGTGCGTGGAGGCCAATCAACGAGGACAAGAGCGGGCCCGGCGGGCCCTCCCACACGCGGCGATACTAGCACCCGAGGACCTAAGGGCCTCACCGTAGGTAGGGGCCCACTAGATAGAGCCCTTCACTAAAAGAACACAAACAGTGATGAATTTGCAAGCGTGCTTGAAATTTACAGACAAGGCAAAAAGTTTGGGGGTGGCTGTGGCGGAGGTGTGTGGTGGATGTGGTGGTGTGTGGAAATGAATGTGGCGAAATGCAGGAGGGTCTGGTTTGTGAAGCAAAAGCAGGTGTTGAGAACATGTTGAGAACATGTTAAGAAGTGGGTCAGTGGTTTTCCAGTTATTGCAAAGTAGTGGACGTGAAGAGGTTGGCACGATGCAAAATCGTCCAAGTTGTGGGGGACAGGAAAAAATTCAAATTGGCAAGTGATATTGAAGAGTTCGGCAAGTAAAGAATTAAGGAATTTGGCAAGTGTACTTTTGGGCGAGGCCATACAAGAAGCACGTCCAAAAGTTGGCAAGTGGTTTCCTTTGCCGGAGAACAAAGAAGGTGACAAGTTGGCAAGATACAAAACAACCTTTTGGTGCAAGTAGCTGGCAAATGGGCTTTCCCTTGCCATGGAACAAGTGATGCGGAGGTATGCAGTTTGTGGGGCTGTGGACTACATGCTTGTTGATAAACGCCCCCCCTACCCATCCATGGTAGAGGGTTTGGGCGACTTCAGGCACCCAAACTTTCTTGTGGTTAGGGCCTAGATTGGAGAGACCCCCTCCTGAATGTTAAACCCTGAAGCTACCGTGTCCTTGCCACCAACATGTTGGGTTGCATCTGCAAGCGCAATGGTGTTCCACTCGCGTATGACAATACGGAAGCCATGTCCCTTCCTCCAAATTAGGGCCCAGCTCGGTCCTAGTCGTGGTAAGTCTTGATTAGATTGCACAGGTCATGGTTAGAGGGAGGGGCAAGGGGAGGTTCAGGAACATGGTGCTCTGTGAGTCAGCCTTGCGATCAGTAGCCTGTGATGCACCAACGGGTGGCCCTGGGGGCATGTAATTCCCCCCCCCCCCCCCATCCTTGCCCCTTGGAGGCCTCCGGCCAACAGACAGTTGGGGGGGGATAGTTGGGGCGGGGGGCGGGGGCATGGTGTCATAACAGAGGGTCAGCCTTCCCATGCCCCTGGATTCATGACAACACCATGCTTTTCGTTGCAGGGTGTGCACGGGCTGTAATGCGCCCCGTGTAGAGAGCAATGGTGTCAATAGGGCAGCATGCACGTTGTTGGGTTGGTGGTGTTCTGGCTCGCTACACCTAGGTACACTAACCTTGCCTTGTGCCTCCTGCAGGTGTTCTAGACAGCTTAAGCCATACCCTCACATGTTCATTCGTGTTTGGGGGAAAGTGGGGGCAACTGCAGCAGGGTATGCCGACTTGGGGGGTTGTGAATATTGGTTCGAGGGGTTGTCCTGCGGCACACGGACTGGTAGTGGCAGTAGCTCGGTCGGGTCAGGTGGTTGATGATGGGTTGCATCCAATGCCCAACGACACACTAATATCCACAACATTGCACCACCCGGTGGCAACTCTCAACAGCCCTTGTGGGCCATGATCAACTCTCTATACCAAGGATTATTAGAATGGCTGACAACCACAGCCGGCGGGACCCCCCTTCCCCCTGGACCTGGGGGGCGGGAGACAGATTTGTATTGGGAAACAATGAATAGGGCCGGTTTTGGTACACAAACTTTTGGGTTCCGGATCCCCCCCCTCTCCTCTCTTCCAATACATGCTTGCTCTGTACAATATTTGCCACCCCTAGTGAATTGGTACAAACCCCAGTTTCCAGTCCCTCATCATGGTGTGTCCCATTTCTTGCATCAACGCATCGAACACAGTGACACGTTGGGCAGCACGACTTCATTAGCCAGGCCAAAAGCCAAAGAAGGACCATCTTCCATTTGCAAGTATGTCCTACTTTCCCACCTTGTGTCAGACCTGCTGCGCTTGAAAATAAGGGTAGCCTCTCTTTGACTCGTTTGCACGGATCCGGTTGCTGGAGAAAAGGACGGCCGCCTCCTCCCTGTCTGTCCCTTCAATCCCTCAGGTCTCCAAGGACTTTGGTTACTCCCTCCAGAGGTCTGATGCCGGCCATCTCGGTGAAGTACTGAAGTGGTCCCTGTATTGCGTTGTTTTGTGTTCTATTTCCGGCCGCCTCGACGTCCAACTTGCCAACGCGAAGCTGTAGAACATTATGTGTTGCAGCGCTGGCTCGCCTCCGCAGCATCAGACACCACATCAGTTGCTGCACTAGGTCGAACTGACCCTCAGACCATCGCAGTTCCCAGGTGTTTGTGCCTCTGGTGCTGCCAGGCCCAGATGGGCTCGCCCTGCCCGAATTCAGTGAAAGGGCTCAAGCGTGTCAGAAATGCCGCACCCGGAGCTGGTGAATCAAAAGACAGCGGTTGTTGCGCTGTAGTTGGTTCCCAATTTGGGCTGAATCGGCCGCATGTGACTGTCAGTGGCGCAAGGGCGCCATCCATGCCCAACCCCATACCCTGCCCTCTCTGTGTTCCCAGAGTACAGGTTGCCCTTTATGAACACTCCGGAACCGCTGCCCTGCTCATCCCATTACTTGCCACGGAGGGTGGGTTCTCGTAAGGTCTCAGCTGCAGACATGAAGCCAAACAAAGGAGCATCTGTGTTTGAGGTGTTTTACCCTCCTCTCTCCTCATCATGCCGTTCTTTTGTGACTGTTTCAGCCCTGTAGCTCACGGGTTACCTGGGTGTGAGGCTAAATCAGCCACACTGCACCTGTCTCTACGCTGCGGTACCACACAAGACTGGCTATGAGTGTTTGATATGGGTTCCAGCACGACCAGTATGACCATCGCCACTAGCGCAACGATAGCTCCACTCGCAATTCGTGCAAAAGATGCAACTTCTTCTTCTTGCAAGAATTGCATGATGTTCTGCGGGGCATGCTCCTGTGTATTTGAGGGAGGAGGATGCAATGCCCATTGTTGTTGGTGGCACCAGGAAGGTTGTCTTTTTTTGCTGAGCAGCGCCAATTACTGTTACTTACTAGAGGAGAGGAGGGTGGCCCTGCAGTAAGTTGATTCATTCAGTGGTGGTCAGCACGGAGCCTTGTTCACCCAAAACGGCAGTCGTCAAACCCCCCAAAATCTGCCAGCGGCACAAACAGCCTCCCACCGCTTTCCTGCGCCCAGTAACCGCTTTAGTCTGGTCCTGCGCAGCCCGTTCCGGACTCTTTCCCTTCGAGGTGCCGCCCCTCCACCTCATGATGGCGCAGCGGCCTCACAATTCACCCCATCACATCCGCAGACTCCCCGGTCGCACGCACAAACAGAAACTCCCGCCATGCCTTCGTCCTGAGGTGATGCACAACGCTCGCAATGAGCATTAGGGGTCACACCAAGCAGCTTCGTGCCCATGGCTGCCGCCCCCTTCCCTCTGTTCACGCTGTTGTATTGCAATCCTACAACCAATACATCAAAATCTCTTTGGTGTCTGCACTCCAAATTCAGACTGTCACTGCGAGCCACAAATGCCAAGCAGCTCCATCCGTTGTTGAGGGATGCCACTAAGCATTTGCGTGTATAGCACGTAGCGGATGCCCCTGTGCTGTGATCTGAGCTTTGTACTGAAGTGCACAGGACAGATGCGCCTGCCCTCTGATGTTGCTACTATCAGTAAACCTACTACTTGTAGTGCCCCCATGTGTGTTGTTGTGCTAAGGGTCAGCGGCAGGTGCTTTCGTTCCTGCAAAAGGCATCGGTGTGGCAGCGCCTGCCTGTGTCACACGGTACGCAACAGCAGGTGAGTGGCATCGCTCCAGTGCTGATCGAATCAAGGGCTGATCGAATCTGTTTCATCGCCCCCCCCCCCCCCCCCCCTCAGGCCCCCGCCAGACCCGGCTGCATCACATTTTCGAGGTTGTTTTCCCACTAATACTGATAAATTCGTTTCCCACGATTGTGCACCATCAACATGTTTAGAACGTCTTGTGCTGTTGTGTTGGGGTTTGAGCTGTCCTCAACCCCCCCCCCCCCCTCACCATCCTTGGCTGGGGGAGCGGGGCTGACTGGCCTCAGCGTTCGTGTTGTGTCTCAATGCGGCCCATGTCTTAAGCTTTTGTTGGGGGCTTGCTTCAGCGATGCAAACATTGCTGTGCATTTCCAGTCCATGCAGACAGAGCAACACAGCACCACAACATGATTTTCTGATGGGTGCTGGTTGCAGCAGGCCTCTACAAGGGGAGATTTGGGGGAGGTGGCCGGTTGAGGCCCCCAAGCCCACTGCGCTAAGCTTGGGGCGCCCTTGGTCGGCCAATGGAGCGCTGGTGCTGGCGCTACCCTTCCCCATGGTCCCAGATGCCATGGTAATGTTGTATGGGCATTGATTTACGGACATTTGAGCGCTGCCCACGCTCTGCTCCTCTAGGGCTTCTTAGTGAACCAGCCTCGCCAAGGTTGGTGTGGATGTGTGTCGGCCATTCCCCACCCCTCCCCCCTTTCAAACTGCTCACATATTCGTGTGGGGTCAATGGGGGCTTTATGTCCAGATTTATGGATTTTGTGGAACAATGAAGGCCTTCCAGCGCCTTGCGCTCCCTGATCGACGCTGATTGGCCTGGCATCTGTGACAAAAGGCTAGACATGCTGACCCACCAAAGTCCGTTATGTATGCCAACTGTGTACACCCCCTATACAAGAAAAGAGATCTGGTGCTCCATGGGAAGATACTGCAGAGGATTGCTCAGGTCATGGGGGGCATATTGTGTGCTGTGCGCGCACTGTGCAAAAACAATACCCCTACCTATTAACCTTGTGCTTATTTCTAATATATTTGTGTCTGTTGTTGTGCATGGCACTGAAAAAGGGTTCCCCGTGTTGGTAATGTGGTGATACATTCAGGGTATCCTATTTGGGGGTCTCCACTACTGTGCCATCTCTGAGAAGCTCATGCCCACATCAATGGAAATCTCGTGATTTCCATTTTGTGCATGACCTTGATGAAAGCCAACAATATGAGGAGGATGATGACATTCATGCACATGCACACTGACTTGCTGATGGTATCAAGTGCAATGAAGCCATTGGATATCCCTCTTCATTTGTGTCTCATACCAAACACCACAATTGACACAGGTGGCCCATCACAAGAGGCTGTCATACAAACTGTGTTGTGAGGTGGTGTTGAGGTGCAATTGAGGGGCTTGGGTGGCTGAGGGAAGGGGGGGGGGGTTGAAACATGGGGTTGTCTAACATTTTGGGCGTGTAGTATTGGCAGGAATATTTCTAATTACCCTCAAATTCTCCAATTTTAGCTTGTAAACTGCATACTGTGCATGTGCTGTGCGTGCGCTGTGCGCAAACGCACCCATTTACTCCACCGTGCGTGTTGGTCCTCAGCACTCAGCAGAGCACCGGGTCGTGCCAGGCCCGGGCCTGTGGCGACAAGCGTTTTGCATTGACGTGCTGTTGTGTAGTGGCTGGTGCCTACATTATGCAGTGCAAGGATTTCTTGTGGTGCAGGGCGGTGTTGCCTCCGGATCCCAGCTCCATTTGTGTGGGCTCTGGGGCCCAGCAACCTCACGACGACATTTCAGCTGTGCTTCTTTGTTTGTTCACCGTCGATTACGTTCGGCATGTTGTGTGGGACTTATTGCCCAGCAATTATTTTTGTGAACACAGCTGCCAGCGAAGAGGCATGAGATGTTGTAGACCGCACCCCAGGCTTTTGCCCCCTCCCTGTGAGGGGGTGTGGGAGGTGCTACAGTGACTCTTTTGTATTCTCTCAATTTTCTGGCAAAACTGGCCCATAACTGTTTCCCACAAGGTCTTGACAACACCCCCACTGTCCCCAATCAACGCGGGAAAATATGAATAATTTGGGAATAATAATCTTGGCTTCACTAGGCTTGAAAAATAGGAAATGCAGAAAAAATGTGCAAACGAGATTTAATCATCAGGGGTGATGGACCAAATGAAGACATACATGGGGCAGCACAAACAGCCAATATTTTAATTGCTTTGGATGTCTTTGGGTATGCAAGCGCTTGGGATGTGATGCCTTTGCATTGTGGTATGTGTTTCCCGTTTTCTCCATCATGTCGTAAGAAATGCAGTGTGATGCAGTTTGTACGTTCCCATTGAACGGTTTACACGCAATGGAATCATCTTGATTTGAGCTGTGATAGAGCATGTGTTTGGGATAGGGAAGGTGCATGGGAATGGGTACATTGTGTCTGAAATTTCAGGGGGAAAACTCTCCAAAATAATATCTTTTGAATTGGGTTGAAAACAAATTTGTTGCCAAATACTATTTTTTTTATTTTTGCAAATATTCGTGTCTTGAAATTTTTCGTATTTGCCTGGTATGTGTGACAAACAATGGCCCAATTTGCCAGGCAATTGGGCCTCTTTAGGCACACAAAGCCTCCACGCGGTGCACATACCCAGTCGCACCAATGTGCAGGACCTCTTGCTAGGTCCGTACTCTTGATGGAATTTCTTCAAACAGAAGTTTTCAGTATTGAGAGGGACACATTGCTGTCATTTGGGTCTCGCCCCTTGGCTGGCTGACTGTCTGTACCAGTTGCCTCGCCTCTTGGCTGACTGACTGTCTGTACCAGTTGCCTTCGGTGTGACAGCACAGCTGTACGCGATTGAGCACATGTTCAGGAGGACTCAAATGACCCCATCAATACATTTTCACCGCAGAGGGGGATGGGGGTGGGGGGCTATGACACTGATCTCTGTATGTGTATGATTCCGGGGTTTGTCCCAAACACTTTCGAGCTTCCTGATCTGCGGTCACAAAGTCGGTCACACAACCAGACTCAACCCCCAGACAAATGGTGATCTGGGCATGTGTTTTGCTTTGTTCCCTCCAACCCCCACCCCGCGTGTCATTGCCTGTACACAGTGTACCGGTGGCTCACGTGTGTGGCCCCCTGCAAAACTGAATCCGTCATTTTCCCATTATCGTTCTTCCAATCAGCCTCTTTCAACTATTGCCCCGTGCTCTGCTACCTCCACCCCTTCTCTCTCCAATTCCCTGCACCTGTGCCCTCCCCTGGTTCGGTAAATTTTTCACGGATCAAACAAACATGGACCTCTCTTCCTGCCCTCATTCCTAGTCCAACTCTCTGTCCCCCATATCCGTGCTGGCCCGTGTTCAGGCAAATGGTGTATGAAATGCCGCGAAACTGAGAGTAGGTACACAATGTCGCGATGCAGTTCCTGTGCCAGAAGACTCCCATCGGATGGCCAAGAGTGGACGCCTGCACCATCACTTGAAAATGCTGCGGAGGATCTCGAGAGCCTTCTTTTTCTCTACATGATTTGCCTGACTCAACAGGGCTTAGGGACGGGCAAGTTGCCAGCCTTCAGGGGCCAGTCAGGACCCCAACCATCACCAGCCCATTCAATCAAGGCGCAGAAGAAGAGCAGATGCGCATGAACTTTCTTGGAAATGGTGCTTTACCATTTTCTTCTTGTTTTTTGTTCCAGCGCTGGATGAGCGTCAATCATTTCACAAAGGCACACTCGACCGGCGCTCGTGGGGAGTAGCCTCAAACAATATTGGCCATGATCTACAGCCACGGATGGGGTGTGGGGGAGGCTCGTCCAAAAATCTCTAGGCGCCATTGGTACTGCGGCAACGAGAAGCAAAAACCCAGCATCGTTTCCCCTTGCTGCCCCGGTTTTTGGGTGTTCGGGCCACGCCAGCAAGTCTCCAATGCGGCAAACAAGCGCAAACGAGGCGAGCCAAGAGCACACTGATTTGAGCCATGAACCTCGACGTCCAGAGGGCAAAAGTTGTGATCAACCCCCAACTCGGGGGTCCGACAAACTTTCCATGACTAATTGCCCCCTTGCCCTCCCCCCCCCCCCCCCGTTCCCTGCCCAGCAGACGATGCATGTGTTACACACTACAGTTACCGTGTGCAATGTGCAAGTCATCTGCTCGATGTGGGGGCTGGCGCACCCAATCACCTGAACAGGTGATTCACTGTATTTCGCCGTGTGCGTGAGATGCGTGCAGGCTCCTCGAAACCAGTCGTTCACTCTTTCTATTTCACTGCAAAACTAAATCCAAATGCTCTGCAAATGTTGTATTGTTCCTCTGTATTGTTCCCGCTCCTCCTAAACGAGAAATGGAACAGCAGACTTCTCAGCCCCGTAGTGAATAGTGACCAACTATGCCTGCATGTCGTCTCCGTGTCACTCTCTGACGTCCTTGCGGTGTTCAATGCAACCCGCTGATTCTTCGCAGCGTTCAGTCTTCTACGTGCTCCAGCAGCACCTTGGGATGTCTACGGGCGTGGCAGTTCCTGCTGCATCTCCTGGTTTCAGATTTCGCTCGCCCTACCTACGTGTCATGTCCGCTACCACACTGAGCTGTGGGACAATCGTAGCACTGGACTGCTCTGATTCCTGATTCCGAGAGCTCTCTCGAGTACTGTCTGGTAAGAGGGCTTTGCCAGCTTGCCAAGGTCTGAACCAAAAAAAACTCCAAATGCTCTGCAAATGTTGCAAGTAATCCCCAGACAGCAGCACAAGACAGTAGTACGCCCGAGACAGTGTAACTGGTGCATACACAATGTTAACATCGTGGGAGGCAACAGTGATGCTCAGCCCACCAGTCCGGAGCGTCTTTCTGCTGCTTTGCGCATGCACGTGTCAGTCTGCAGGCGAGGCAATTATGGTGCGCCAGCCCCCCGTGACGTCGTGGAAGTAGTGCCCATAAAAGGGATATAATGCGCTGCTCTGTCACTTCTTTTTCTGTTGGCGTTGAATTCGTATCGATTAGGGATATCGCCGTGTGGCGTGCTGAGCACCCACGCGCCAAGTCTGTGTCCTGTAGTCCTACCACATCTAGGGAGTCCTGTCGTTTTGGTAGGAAAGGTATGGAGCCTGGGATGCGTTCTGAGTGCCTACCGGTCCCTGGGCTGCGGGTCAAACGCATTGTTTTGTCGACTTGTGGCCAAATGGACTCAAATAGCCTTCATACATGTTGGCCCTCATACTGCCGGGAGTAAGCCTTTTTGATTTCTGTATGCGTAGGATTCAGGGGTTTTGGCGGAGATGATGCAAGGGTTGAGGTTGAGGTCTGTGCATTGTGCTGCGAGAAGCGCACCACCACACTTTGCTGTAAATGTATGAAAATCGTGTATTATTAGTGTTATTGTGTATTTGGCACAACACATGTCGCCTGTGTTGTGCACAGGGAATTCACAGATTTGGTCATGTTGTGCGCTCTGTGGAGAAGCATTTTGGTTGATTCTGGTCTGCTTGGGTCCCTTCTCTAGGGGAGGGTAAAAGTGGGGCTATTTGGCACAACAGTAGTGCCCCGTGCACGTGCTCGGCAAACAATCCCCCCGAATCCCTCTGGGTGTGGCGGTTTCCCACTGCATCCTGGTATCAGATACATTTTATCCTCGCTACATGCTCTGTCTGCCATCAGGGGACAATCGTAGAATGGGACAGCTCTGTTCCTTGATGCTGAGAATTATCTCGAGGACAATGTGGTGTGCAAGCATGTGCAGCCGCATCATGCTGCAGCATGCCGTGTCACCCTGTTTTTGGAGCTGCACATGGGGGTTTTGAAGCATGCCGCAGCAAGCCGCATGCTTTATGGTGACAAAAATTGGGCTAAGCAGGAAATGAACCACCTCCTTTGAAACTTTGAACCAGTGCATATACCTCTAGTTCCGCTGTGCTTCGACGGGAGGCAGACTCTCTCCCCTTGACATTAGTGGTCATCTTATAAGATCAGAGTTCATCTGATGTCTCATCTCCTTCCCCCGATTTCAATAATTGCTCTCATTCTGCAACTGTGACGCAGTGCCCATGCCGCAAGTGTACTTTTTCCATACGCAAGCACGTTGCTTTGAATGGCTCTGTACATTTTTTGCAGCCCAAATGTCCCGCTCTTCGGTTCTTCAGTTCTTCACCTCATGGCGAACTCTTCGGACCGATTGGAGTTGTGTACAGAGCGGAATGTTTTGCTTGCGACTGCCTCTCGGAGTGACGATATTTGTGTGCAAATATGCGATAATAGGTCAGCTGTTGTTGCTCTAAGGTGACAAGGGTTAGAAATGCCTGCGAAGGGTAAAGGCTTCTTTTTGAAATGCATTTTTTGGGGGCCATTGACGGTACGGACAGATCCTGGCAATTATAGCAGAGCCCGATGCTCAATGACCTGTGGCCCATTAATCCTATTTGCACACATTACTGGGCCACAAACATCATATGGTGCCGAATTCCAACCCCCTGCCATGATTCCATCACCGAACCAAATGATAGCCTCACCTTGGACAATCAGGCCGTCGTTCGGTGGTTCCACACGGAACCCAATAGAGAATGTTTGGACAGGGATCTACTTCATCAAATTTACAACAACATCTAATCCAAACCCCTCCATGTGGACTGGATCATAGGGCATAGAGAGCTAAAATAAGCACAGACTGCCGCGGAGAGAATTGATATAACACGCAACAATGAAACTGGGCTGGGCCAAGAAAGCGGCCCAACTCCCCTTACCTGGTGTGGATCCAACGGACGGCAGTCACATTGTTGTCAGGGGCGGATACTCCCCCACCGCAGCAGAAAAATAGGATTGGTGTATGCCACATCATCAAGGGGTCTATTGAGGTTCATTGGTGCACATGGCTTCCCTTATGAGCAACACATAGAGTTCTGGTTCTAGGGCAATTTCAAGTGGGAGGGTGGTGGTGCTACATGGCACCATAGTAGAGAAATCTGTGCGCTCTACATGCAACGCCACAACACAACAACGTTTGATCCAGTGTTGCAAATGGAATGAACAGTTTCCCCATCTTTGGACTCAATCGTGGGGTGAATGCAAACCTTTGGCCAAAGACCGGCTGCGCCAGGCAACCGAAGCAGAGCTTGTGCATATCTTGCTTCTGCACATTCCCACATTGCTTGTTGACAGACTCCCGCACAAGGCTCGCAAAGAGGCAAGATATAGGGTCGCATCGTCTGAATACCACATTTTGCAGGGGGAGGGGGGGTTCAATGCGAGGCGAACCCCCCCATCCCAGGTAGAACTCAGGGTGGACGAGTGCAGACTTCCAAGTCGGTGACCGCTTGGTACGGGAAACTCAGGCCTGCAAAGGGAATGCCATGCACGCAGTGCGCACGCAGTGCGCACACAGTGCGAAGTTTTGGATGTCGGCAAATGCTCGAACCCTAGTTTTGGCCCCTTTTCACAAGTTTTTGGTTCCGTACCAGGGTTTTTTTGGCTTCCCAAGCATTTAGGATGTGGCATATTTGAATTGTCAACCATTTCCCCCTAGAAGAGGCCCATCGACAAAGTGTACACAGTCAACACGGCCCGGATCTCGACGTCGTCATTGCCGACACTGCAGCGAGCCTCGTATCCGTAGAGGCGGTTCAATTCGCCCTGTAGAGTACTCTTCCCGACAGATAGTACGTGCACCAAAACCTTGGTCGACTTCAAGGTGATTCTCGAACCGAGATGCTCAAGATCATCGATCGGTATGGCCACGTCCACAACTGCAAAGAAGTCAACGTGGTCATCGTCGCTCGAAGGCTCTCGATCGCCGATACTCGATGGTGGCGAGTCGACACCAAGACCGGACAGTTCTTCTTCGACGATGCTGTTGGTTATAACTACAACCAGAAGTATCGATGGACACCTAGCCAACCCTATGGTATTGGCACCTTTCAGTCTTCCCTCTAGTAAACAGGTGACAGGTATTCTTGGGTGAGTATCCTAGCCTCTGCGTGCGCAATATGCACGCAGTGCGCACGCAGTGCGCACGCAGTGCAAACACTTAGCCAAAGTCACACCAAACCCCACACACAAAAATTTGCGCAACCTGTGCATTATTGACCGTCCAAACGGCCAAAACAAAAATGCTGGACTGTCATCAACTTGGGAAATTAAGTGGATGAAATTGTGAAAAACCACTCACACTCAAAACAAAGTCTGCTACTTCTTGGCAATTTAAACTTTCACCACTGTTCCCTGCTCACCAAATATTTGGAGGTACGTCTCTGCTCCCTCATTTAAGGGGCCACACACGAGTACTTTTGCTGGAACACTGCACTGCAAAGGCTGGGGCACTACAACACAGGCATCGGGAACTGTCCCACAGCATGAAGGCCCGTCACCTGGATATCTTCATGGGTCTACGAGTCGGGAAGTTTTCTACAACGGTGTCACACTTTGATGCACGTACACAGGACGCATGCAGCACACAGCCTTATACACACAGTTGGCCCTCTTATCTTTACAAGGATGGATACCATCAGCACTGGCGTACACATTACAAAGCAAGATATTTTCCTGCAAACATGCAGTGGCTCCCTGAGCACACACCTACTCTGATGGCTCACATATACACACAAGTACAAACTCCGACTCTTCCGCCACACATGCATGTGGCACATCAACCAGTGTGCCTTATTAACGGCCACATATGTGTACGGTGCACCAAACATACACGACAGCTCTGTGGATGAGAGCCTATCTCTACTACGGGGTATGCCTGATGTCAAAAAAAAGAATGCAACGCCTCTGTGATTTTCTTGATTTCCCATTTCAATATGCTTTCCTAGTCAAAGCAGATCAAATCATACAAAGTTTTCTTTCTGAATCTGGGACGCTTCCGCATGGTAGTCACCCACTGCACTACCATGCACCAGGGTAAACCACAGGTCCAGCTTTCCTGCTTTCCCCTGTGTGGCAATACTGCACCCTGCAGCAGTGGCGCAGAGACCAGGCTATCGCCCAAGAGCCTATCTGCTCTAAGGACTAGCCCTTATGTAAAGAAAAGAGACTAACAACAGAGGTACAAAGAGGGTGTTGCACGCACTACGCCCGCACTGTGCAAAGTTTTTGTATGTCGGTTTACCTGGGCACTACTTTTTTGCCCATTTGAGGCCTAGTGGCACGGTGTTGTGGTGCTGTGGGGGAACAGGGGAACTGGGGAACGTACCCGTGCACGGAAAACCATTCCTGTAGTAATAGGAGGCCCTAGCCTTACCCACAACCAAACTAGGAAACCATTTGCCAGTGTTGGTCACAAACTCAAGTTCTTCAATAGGAGCAATTCAGTGAACTGCCAATCGGCAACTCCCATACGCATTGAGAGATGCACCCCCTTGCCAACTAAGCTTGTGTTGGCACACCCCTTCGACCCTCAGTGATGACTCCTCAATCTCGCTTGCAACCAATTCACAGCATTTGGGGGCATGAGACATTGCGTACCCATGTGGGTGGATACTTCAAGAGAGTACTGTGACGTAGCCTCATGACATAGCCTCTGCATAAAGCATAGAGGGCTCGCAGTGCCTGACTTTTACCAATCCCTCTTGTGAACCCTGTGAACGTTGTATGCAATAGCCAAATAAGGCTCCTATTGGCTCAAGCACCGCCACCCCAGATGCACCCACAAACTGTCCAAGAAAGGCGGTGTTTTTGGTGGGGCAAGGCTGAGGATGAGTCCTAATGAGTGTGTGCACCACTGAGCCAATAGTGGAGCAAGCCTCATGGACAGTAGCATCAGCAAACATCATCGTCATAGTCAGCCTTGAACCTCATGATAAGTGCAGACGTGTGGTGGTAGACGCAGCCGGAGTTAGCTGCATGATGGCAAACTTGACACTTTGTGGCTGGAACCTAAGGTGTTTATCTAGTGGATGGTGTGTGGCATGGTGTGTGGCAGGGCCCAAGGGATGCTGCCCCCCCCCCCCCCCCTTGTAGTCCCCCCCCCTGGGGGGGGTGAACAGTCACTTGGCTCAAAAAGCATAGAAAATACTGGGCACCAAAGGTGCCAAAGAAAATTTTACAAGGCACTGTTTTGCTTTTTGAGCGGAGGAGTGGAGGTCGGTGAGCGGTCGGGGCACATGTGCCGGCTTTTCTCCAGATCGCCCCTCTCTTTGGCCCCCTTGCCCATCTCACCCCATTCCCATCCATCTTTCAAATCCTTTTTGACCACCTCTTTTGGATTTCGCTTGGAGTTCCGAAGGCGCCGAAGCTGATTTACACTGTGATACTGTGGTACGATTTTGTGGTGCAATTCCCTCCCCCAGGGGGGGACCGTCACGAAATTGGTGGGGAGATTACAAGGGCGGGGGGGGGGGGTTGCCAGCCAACAAGCATTGTCATCCGCGAAATAGGATTTGGGAGGAGGCGCACGAGGGGGGAGTGTTAGCGTGCCGCGCGCGCGCTCCGGGCATCTTTTTTGACCCTTGTCCCACCGGTGACCTTTTAGGGGGTGCACTAAGCGCAGTGCACGTGTAGTGCAACTATTTGGAAGTCTAGCCGTCCTACAACCCCATACTTTGTGGAACTATGGGCATTATTGTTGTTTGAAAACGGTTATTTTGATGCTTCTTTCACATTTTCACAGGCTTCATGCCCATCAGTTCCATTGGCGGGATATGGAGTGCCGACCTGTGGATTCCTAAGTGTGTGTCGCATGTTTATAAGGTGACTGTTGCCGTTGATATGTTGGCAACATGCTATGGATTTGCCCCATTGGCCCCCAGGACATCAGCTGCTGTTTTAATTTGGGATGGGTATGGACCTTCTTGTACCCGAGGTGATTTCTTTGATTTCGAAGTTGGGGGCCATGATGGTGCTTATAAAGACCGGATTCATCTTTGGAGTTGTTGAATTCACAGCTATTGCCTTATTATGCAACGTGCTTTGTAGGGAAGGTGTGCAGTCCAACGTGGTCTACTTGGGGGGCTTCTCCATGAGAGGGTAAATCTGGGGCTGAAGTTGGGATAGTTAATAGAAAAGTAGTGCGCCGGGTGCGCGCCGGGCAAATATTCCCCCGAGGGCAACACAGCACATTTCTGTCATGGGTACTAATTCCAGGCACTGCAAGTTATAGGGGCAATGGTGTGTAGGAACCCCACTACTAACCTAACTAGGGGGCAGAGGGGTACATGAACTCCCTTTTATTCCTTACTGTTGGAGGCAATGCCGGGCCTTATCACCCACCTCTATTAGTTGCCGGTTAGGGTGAATTGGCTTTTGCACACAGTTGGATGTGCATTTTCGATTTTGATTTCCTGACAGTTTTATTAAATCTAAGCTATTTGTCAACATAGCATCTCCACTGGAAGCAGAAATGGCTGAAGCGTCAAAAATCTTGAACGCTGATCCGTCTAGTGTTTTCATCTCACCAACCTTCATGTCACAATGTTTTATTGCTGTACCTGAATACTGTGCTATCATGTGACAAGACAAAGGGATGATGGGACGAAATTATTGCTGCCACTGTATTCATGCTGCTCCTCAACTGTTTGGCGCACAGTAGCAACATCCATTGGAGTCCTTGGGAGAGGTTGATGAACATTTTCAGAGGTTGTATAATGTTATACACCGCCCACCTCACTAAGGATGCAAAGTCGCCGGCCCTATTCATCGTTTTGTGGACTGCCATGGGTGGTCATCATGCACGATTCTGTGGCAGGGTTCTGTGACACGCAAACAACTGTCCCAGGGGAGGGTTTCTTGAGGATGCTTTCGTGCGGACTGATGATGCTGACACACTACGCCAGTCCGTGTTGCATGCACAACTGCATAAGGTCTGTGATTTGAGTACGCGAAAATGCCAACACAATTTCCCAACTGCCCAACAGCACAACAGCCTCTTCTACTTCTGCATTGTCGAGTCCCCCTCTCGTAATTTGCAACACTGCCCAGACCGCATTGACAAGCACATTTGCAGCCATGGTACAATGGTGTAACAGTCATATAGAACGCTTGTCCACCCTTACAGACATATGTTTGTCCAACGGTCATCAAGGCAACAATTGCAATTTCAATGCTGGAGGACTCTGTCTTTGTGCTTTGCTAACTGTGCCTGTTGGTGCCCCTGAACTATAGCCATGCCCAGCCAGCACTGCGTGGTTCTCCCAACCCTGGACCTTCCATGTCTGCATCCACTTGTTTGCCTTGTTTCCCAGTTTTTTGGGGTGCACACAGCAAAGCCTGCCATTGCCCCTGCCGCCCCTCCCCTTGGGCCCTGCTGCGGCTGCACCTCAAGCCAGGTCTGCAACCCACCGAACTGGGAGGCCACATGCCACCATTTTCAGCCGTGTCAGGGACCCCCCCAGGCTCCCCTGTAGCCCCCAAGCCCATTGTAGCTTCGGCAAACCCGCCCTCATTCACTACCGAATCCTCTGCAGTCCGCACTGAGCCTCCCGCACTCCCCACTGGCTCGCATCCAGTCCCTATGTACCCCTCAATCTCCACTGATGCTCCCCAGCCTCTCGTCCCTGCTGACGCCCTACGAATCGGAACTCAAAGCCCCTCTGTCCCTATTGCCTGTCCTTCAGCGCCCATCGCCCGCTTGGCATGTACCAGTGACCCTCCCGTCATCTTCACCCATTCACATTCCTCCTTTCAGCCCCAGGAGAGTACATGTACACCGACAACGCCTACGTATTTCGGTGCATCCAACCTTTTTGGCAATGCAGACCACAACTCGCCCCATCCAGACGCCACAGCCCACGCCTTCCCACCCTCTCCACTTCTCCTTCCCCCCCACACACCTCCACATCCTGCCACATTGTCGCAGGGCATACACACTGCAAAACAACACGTGCCTGCACCTGCAGGCATTGCAGGGCCCGCTGCACACACAGTGCCCAATACGAGCCCCAAATCCTCCTCTACCTGTACCACCTCTGACAGAGATGCATCCTACACTGCAACAGCCCCTGACTGGCCCCCAGACCCCAGCACTGCAGGGCCTTTGGAACAAACATTTCTCAGTACAACCCCCGGCTTTGCCATGGGTTCATCTCACACGGCATCCTTTCCTTCCACCCTCTTCCCCTCCATCACCACTGTCCCTGTTGAAACATCGGATTTCAGCCCTCATCCTGCCATTGCATTGGGCCTCGCGGCCCACACTCTTGGATTCCTGGCAGACACATCGCCTGTTGGCAGTCCAAACCTGGCAGATCCCACGTGTCCGTTTCCCACCGGCTTGGATCTTCAGCCCGCGTTCCTGTCATCCATCACAAACATGGAGCCTGTTGGCAGCACCCCTGTCCTGTCATTTTCGACCTCACCAGCGTCTGTTGGGTCAACGGTCATCAAGCAAGAGCCGTTAGAGGCTGTTCAGAACCTTCACCTCCCCTCCATGTTGGTCCCCAGTCTGCCGATTTGCCCTGTGGGTATGTTTGGTGTGCTTTAGCTCTGTACAGACAACCGTGATGGGGTGAGGCAGCAAATGTTGAGGTGTCAAGCGCGATTGATGCCCTGACATTGTGTGTGGTGGATGGGCCGCGTGGCCTTTGCCATATACACACATTGACAGTGCCCATGACAACTGTGTGGAAAAGTCTGGGGTGCAGAGTGATCCTGCCGGAATGGGTGAAGTCAAGGGTGTTGAACAAAAGCAAGTAGTTTGCTGTGCATCCATTTGAGCCTCATATTTTGGGCCGCATCTGCCCAAGCGGCCTTGTCACAGCATGCAAACCATGTCATTTTTTTGGTCGCCATTTTTGTGGTCCAGGATCCAGGGTGACGTGTGATCTGGTTGCGGTGGGCAGATGCTTGCACCACCCTGTCAACATCTCAAGCCCTTGGAAACTGTATAACATCAATTGCGAAGGTGGACTTTCAATTGCAGGGAGAGGGGCTCAGTTAAGTGGAGCCATTCACTACCAAGTCTGGCACCATGAAGTCTGGCGCCATGGAAGATAGTCAAAAAAGTTCCCGTTCCATCCTAGACAAGTGCTGCCTTTTCATGACACGTTTGAATGTCACTGAAACTTGGAAATGCTGTCTACACAGTGCGCACACAGCGCAAGGTATGTGGGGTTCGTATGTCAACAGCCATCCAAATCCCTATTTTGTGCCTTTTCCACAAGCCACCTACTTTTTGGGGGGAGAAAAATGAGTTGTATTCGCACCAGGACTGAGCAATTGCTCCACAGTGCAGAGCCCGAGGACCTACGACATGTTGGTATGCTTAGAATTCCGGAAACCCTTTTGAATAGTATCCCCTCAGACAGTACTTACCGGTAAGTACCATCTGAGATGTGGGGTAGCATGGCACCGGTACTATGGGGGCATTCGTGCACAGCAAGACCATAGCGCGCAGTTTGCAGGGCAAAATTGGGGAATTTTAGTATGATTGGCAATATTCTTGCCTATCCAAGGAACATTATGCCCCCACAATGTTAGAAACCCCATCTTTCAACCCCCCTCCCTTGCTTGCCCGGCACCCCCAGGGCGGGCCTCCCCTGCAGGATCCGTGGCTGGTTCCGCGGCCCAGCATCAGGAGCGCCCCGTGCGCCGTGCTGCAGGCTGAGTGGGGCATGGCCCAGCAGCACCCGGGAGCCCAGGGTCGACAGAGGGCGCGCATGGGGAAAGTGCCCATCGAGGGCCTCCAGGGTGCATCTCAGATGGCGAAGCCCAGCCGATATCCAGTGTCATCAGGGACGCCATCTTGCACCCCCGAGGCGGCCTGTGAGCCTTAAGATCGGCCCCAAAATCCAAGTCCAAATCTAACCCCCCCCCCACCCACCCACCCCATGGTTTCGACAGATAGCTGGGGGGTGGTTCGGATGTTGAGGGTTTTGACTGCCCCTCCGTGCTGTTGCAATGATAAATGTTCATTTCACCCCACCCCCATTGGCAACACAGTGCAATGCATTTTGGCCATAGATTTCCAATTGTGTTCAGATAGGTTGGGCTGGGATGCCTGCTATGCAATTCAGAGATGATTAGTTTTGTGCTGCCTTAGTTGGTAGGGTTGGCACCAGGGAGGTGGCTGTGCTTCATGCACCGCAAGGCATTGGGCTGACTGAGGTCCATTGGTTCATGAGATTGAAAGACTATTTGATTGCTTCTTTGGTGGCTGTGAACATCTGGCCCCTAAAATTCAGGGGATTGCCCTAAAACATGTGCACATGTTCACCATGAGCCACCCCCCTCCCCTTTCCCCCAGCTTGAGCCCAGAATGCCCCAGAATGGTTGTGCGCTTTCGGCGCCACAGCACCCATGTCCTTTTTCTTGGCACTCATTTTCCAACAACAACAGCTCTTGCAGCGATACCTTGCCTCTGGGGACCCATGGTGCAGCAGACAAGTGGCAACCTCCGTGCCGCCATCCTCATCTCTATGCAGGTGTACTGCCCAGCACTTGGGCCCAAGGTTCGCCGTTGCCCCTTGAGTTTGCACGAGATATGAATTTTATCTGCCCAGTGCACGGTGAAGACATTTTGGGTAGACCGGATCGCTTTCTGTGTGCAGACTGTTGTCAGATTTTGGTGAATCTGGAGGCCGTTCAGCAGGTTATGAACACAGGTGTTGTGTCATGCTTGCCACTGGACCACAGCAGCCTGTGCAGCACATCATGTTCCAGCTCCATGCCAGGGAAGTTGGGTGAGGGTTCAAAGGAGGCCCTGAAAACTGGGGGCTGGGGATTTCTGGGAAAAGGGCTCAATGGACGTTTGACTAACCCCCAGGCCCCAAACGTCTCGTTTGGGGGGTTTCAATGGTCAATTTTCCTTGCACTGAATACAAGGCAAATGATGATGATTTTTCTGGACCCCAGCCGTGCACTGATCCCAAAACTGCCATTTTCAATTTCTTCAAATTGCGTGGTTTGGATGACCTGGGACAGGGGGTTGGTCCCGGTTGACGTTGGGACCCGTCAATGGAGCCCTTTTTAGGGGAGGCGGGGGGGGGGGGGACTCTCCGGCCAGTGGGCAGGGTGGATCCTCCGGCCAGGGGCTTATTGACCTCCTCTCAACACATTGAAATGGTGTGTCAGCCCGCGGGCTGGGACTCCCACCACCTGCTGAGGTGCCCCCTCAGGTAGAGGTGATGGCTGTGCAGGGCAGGGCACCACTGGCATCATTGTTGTTTGTTTGAGAGTAGGTTTTGATGCTTCTTCCACATTGGGGATACGGCATTTTTGGATTTCCACCTAGTTTCACCCATGTCCACCTTTTTCCGCACTTTCCACACTTTCCACACTGCTCATTTCCACCATATCCACTCTTTTCTAGGTTGATTTCTCCCCACCATTGGACCTCGAGAAGGCAGAGCAAGCACACCCTTTATATCACCCCTGCCTCAGGAGCAGGTCCCATTGTAGACCCTGTAGACCCTGGGAGACCTCCTTCAGTGGGGGCGGGAGGTGGTCCATTCTACACGAATGGGGGTGGGAGGATGGACCGGGGGGTGCTAGGTATGGCCGTCCAGCATAGCCCCGCTGCCGACCATCTCGGGATGACGGCATGGTACGTCTTGGCTAGCACGCAGGATCCTGGCGTTGATCAAGCCTGTGAGGTCACCTTTTGATTATAGTACTTGGACGTGATAAAACACTTGGAGAGGATGCTGCATTGTCCCTGATGGCGCCGGCCTGTGCACATGCGCACCGGCTCCGGCAGCAACGGGAACCGGTGCGGGTACATGTGCCCCCCTGTAACCTGCTGCTTGCGGGTGGTGCTCTGCGCCTGACGGAGCCCTCCCATGCAACTCAGGATGGGCCACTGGGGTTGTATGCCCTTGTGGCCCCCGGAAGCAAACCAGGCTGTATCACAGCAGTTCCGGAGCCTCCCCAAGCAGGTCCCAGGGCAGGGAAGCGCTCTGTCTGCCCTGGGACCTCCCACTGCTTCACGCATGCCTCGGGCTCTGGGATAATGGACACAGCCCATTCTGGCAGCACCATCTGCGCTGTATTGCAGTCAAGAAGTGGGGATCCGCTCCAATCGTGCCACATGCCACAGCTGTCCCTATGCTTTGGCAGTTGTGGGGCGGCTTGGCAGCATGTCCCGGCGTCCAGGAGGCTGCAAGCCGTGGCGCATCACTCCGTGGTGGGCACGGCATATGACTCCCCAGCCTCCACTGCCCCTCTGCCCCCAAGCCAATGGCCCTGCGAGGCACCTGGGGCGGATTTCTTGCCTCTCTTGGGCTCTGCGTCCAACGGGGTGGTACAGATGGCGCCAGCTCAGGTGCCTGTGAGTCCGGCCCTCTCATACGCACACCCACACACTCTGCCAACCCACCAGACCCCCCACCCACCCACCAGCGGTATGAGGTACAGGCTGAGGCCCCAACCCCAGAGGGGGGGGGGGGGGCAGCAGAGGGAACAACCCCTTCTCGCCGGTCAGGATGCCAACTGAGAGGGGAAAAAACGAGTACACACCCAAACACACAGGCAGCATCTCTCGCCCACTAGCGCTTCAGCAGCCATTTGGCCTTGGAACCCGACCAGCCGGCAGCCCCGTTGTCCGGCAAGGAAGGTAGCCATGACCTGGGACCCTGCCCCTGTGTGAGGCCCTGTCCCAACCCAACCCAATCCCCCGCATTTGCAATTTCGCCCACCGCAGTGTGTTGCATGGGTGCTCAGTCATTGTTGGGGGTGTATTGTTGTATTCAGATAATGCGTGTGTATTCAGTTGTGGCCCATGACCAAATGTAGACACGTCGTGCAGTCACACGTGCACCTGTTTCAGGCCTCACAGCTTGGCCACTGTCATGTGGACTAGCGGGAACGGTCCCCTGCGACGCCCCCTGCCCAGGATCTCTTGGCCTTTCAGACCCTCAAGAGCTGTCGCTTTCAGGGCATTGCCTATCCACAAGACTAAAAAGTGGTATGTGAGCGCTTGTCCAATTTATTTCTAGTTCATGTGTGTGTGTGTGTGTGTGTGTGTAATTGTGTGTGCCCGGCTGTTGGAGTAATTAGCCTGGCTGGCTGCGAGCACTGCCTGTCCCTCGGTTTTTTTTGTTGCCAAGCAGCTCCGCTCTGCTGGGCTACACACCGGCATGCAGATCAAGATCGCACCTTTTTTCCAAACAGGAATGCGCATCGTTGTTACATGCTCACATGACTGTGTGTTCGCCTGACGAGAGCCATATCTAGGGCTTGTGCATCCTGCTCACTGCACACTCTTCGCTGCGCATGCTGTCAGGGGCTGCTTCGCTTTACTTGTGTGTGTGTGTGTGTTTGTGTGTTTTCATGCATTGTAATCACAAACACTTGATTTTGTTGTCCCGTTTTGCACGAAGTGGCAACAAGAACGAGATCAGCATAGCTTTGCAGTCTGTTCCTGACAAATAAAATCCCGTTCATGGAGGGTGGTCTTTTCTTTTGCCAGAACGTTGGCCTGATAGGATTTTCCGAAACTTTTGAGTTGAACTCACTGTGTCTTTCTGTCTATCTGACATACCGTGGAATCGAAGAAAAATCAAAAATCAGTTGATCACCTGACAATTGTTCAATGTATACGGAACGACAAAGCTATAAGTCCAAAGCAACCCCTTTCAATCCCCATTTGTCAGGCAAGGCAACGAGCTTCACATGTCGCAAAAGCCCTTACGTTGATTTTTTTTTTTTGGTAATCAACAGCTAGCAATTTCTAGAATACCCGACATCTACTCCACTTGGTCGCCCCTGCTGAAGTTGTTCGGGGTGGGGACAAGGTTGGTTGGGCAAAAAACCTCTACCGCACTGTAAGCTGCTTGGAAATTTTGCTCAGAAATTTGGATGGGGTTGTACTTGCCACAAAGTACTCGTGATATTGCAAGCAAGGTTTGGTGGCGCCACAAGCTTGGACAAGTGCTTGGAAATTTTGCTTGGAAAGTTGGATGGGGCTGTACATGCAAAAAAAGTGCTCACGATATCGCAAGCAACTTTTAATAGGGCCTCAGGGTAGGAAAACTGCTCGACAAACTTCCTCACGTCCGTGCAATGGTGGTCCAGCTGGACTCGGCCCACCAGGGAGTGTCAGATGGTGCCCCACTGCTCAGCACCAATTACGCCCGAGTCCCCACTTGAGGGGGATTAGGGACGTCTCATGGAGGGGTAAGGGGGTTGGCGAGTCAGATTTGATTGGCCCCATGCGGTTGCGCGTGCCCCACTGGGTTGGGCTAGGCCCGTGCGGTTGCACAGGGCGGGGTGGTTCAACTGGGCTTGTGTGGTTGCACAGGCCCCAGTGGGTTGGACTGGGCTTATGTGGTTGTAGGGGGCCGTAGTGGATTGGACGGGGCTTGTGCGGTTGCATGGGGACTAGACGGGACCTGGGGCTGGCCAGCCTGGTGACTTCGTAGCAGGACAGCCTGGTTGGGATAGCCATGGTTGGTGGGCGGATCGGGAGGAGTAAGGGGTGTGGACGGGAGGCGGATGAGGCCCTTGAGCACTGTGGACTAAACACCCCTCCTTGGGTCGTCCTCCATGGGCCTTGGGCCAGACCCCTGCCACAAACGCATCAGACGTGCCTTTGGGGGGACGGGGTACTAGAGACCGGGAGTGGATCCGGGGCTTGGGTACCAATCCCTTTCGCAGAGCCCGGGGTGATGCCCGTGCTGGGACCGGGCTCCAAACGGAGGAGAACATGAGGAGAGAGGCACCGCCATACAGACGGGGCAGGCCCAAGGGGCCACTTCACCGGCACAGGCTAGTCCGCTGGTGGGGGCATCGGCACACTGGTGTGGTCGAGTGGTGGCGATGATCGACCTCACCTCCTCCTCCTCCTCCTCCTTCTCCTCCTCGAACTCCAAATGCACCGCATCTGGGGTAGCATCGCTTTGTGTGCGTTCCTCAGGAGGCCATGTGCATGCCATGGAATGAGGGTTGGGTTTGCAACCATTCTCCTCTGCTGCTGCACACCGTCCACTGCCATGCTACCACCCCCACAGAGTGTGACATGCAGTTGGAGGATGTGGGTCCAAAGCCTCAAGTGCCCGCTGCGCGACGGAAGGTGCCCCGCAAGAAGGCTCGGATCCGCAAGGTACAGAAGGACAAACTGGCACTGATTGTGTATGGCTCTGAAGATGCTGCCCTTTGGCAGCGTCGAGTTTGGGATTTCATTGGCACAAATCGCCGTGTTTTAGGTATGATGTGGATGATGGATATAGCAATTGCATGATGCAGACTGTTCCAGAAGTGTCGACATATTGCGGAGACAGTGCCGAGACACCAGCCAGTCAGCACTGAGACAGTACTAAACTACGAAGCCGGACATTGAGACAGTGTTGAGACAGCATTGAGACAGTATTGTGGCCGTCCTGGGATGCGTTAGTACTGAGGGGAGGCACTATTCAAACAATATGTGGGGCATTTTCTGGACAAGATCAAGATTGTGTTTTTATCATGTCTCTGAATTCTGTGGTCGTGTGTATATTTGTGTCATGCATTATGTGTCCACAATCAAGGGGCTTGTGTCCGCAGACACACATGCCCACAGGCACACCCTGATGACAAAATGTGCTATACCATTGCACGGCTTTTGTGCGGCCACAGCTAGTGCGGGCGGGGCCATAGACTGCAATCCGGTCACCCGGTCCCAATGCATCGTAGTGTTCTCACATTGTTCTGCAGGCGACCGCACATTAGCTCTGCCTTGGGCAGGCTCAGTGTTGGATGCCGTGATCGCAACGTTTCTGACACAAAACGTCAGTGATCAGTTGTCAGCCGCTGCATTCATCGAATTTAGTGGGCGCTTCAGGTTTGTCTTTCCCACTGCAGTTCCCCCGTGGCAGGCCTTCTCTGCTCCTCTGCAGTTCTGCAAGCTTTTAGTGTCCAGAGGCCACCCTTTTGGATTCAACCGTCACACAGCAATCGTTTAGCTGCGATTTCTGCCTTTTTGTTGCGTAAACCCTGTGCCTTCTGCAGTGCCTTCAGTACCAGCACAGATTTGGTAAGACTATGGTGTATGTTGTAAGTCGTGTAATTTTTCTTTTACTGTTAAGGGGTATATGGGCAAAAAAATGAACGTCGCGTCGTGAATTTTTTATACTGTCACGTCGTGTAATTTTTTCGGGTACACAATACAAGGGGGGCGGCCTGTTCAAATTCCAGAGCCCTCCCCCCCCCCGCCCCCTCCAGACCCCCCAAAGTTTTCGAACGCGTCTTTCTCCAATTTGAGATTTTGGGGCAAAGTGTCCGCGCCGACAATTTTCTGTTTGCCCTCCTGAGGGGGTATTTTTTTTACCCTATGTGTCTATACTCAAAATACTCAGAATTTTGTGGAGAATTCAAAAATGGGTGAAAAACACAGAAAAAATTTTGACCCCTGACCTGACCTCCAGGTAGGACCTTGGCTGATGGGAGCCTGAGCTAATGGGCAATTTTTTTATCTGAAATTTTTTTTTACCGCAGTTGTGTATGTTCAAAATGATCAGCGTATCATGGGCCCATTTGGAGGTATGTATGTTGGGGTACCCACCGACCCCCCCCCCCTGGGGACCCCAGCGGCTGACCGGGCGACCCCCCCCCCCCTCCTCCAGAGCCCCAAAAGTTTTCGCACCCGGTTGGGGTCTGGAATTTGAACAGGCCGCCCCCCTTGACACAATGTGACAGCAAAAAAAAAAACTGCATGGCGTGATGTTTTTTTTTGTACACACCCCAACAAGTGAAAAAAAATTACACACACAGACAGTAAAAAAAAACAAATGACGCGACCTAACAGCTAAAGAAAGAAATATCAACAGTAGAAATTGAGTGTCCCTTTGAGGTGGGGATATGGATCACCCCCCCCCTTTTGGGAGAGTACCCCAAGACAGGATTTCCACCCCCTTTTGGGGGGGCCGTGAGAAGGCACGGGCTATTTAGCCTCATTGATTTCCCCCCACACGGAGACCCCCAAGAAGGCAGGGGTTATGTAGCCATTTTGACCACATGTGGGCCTCCGAGACGGCAGGGGTTAAGTAGCCACTTCTGATTTTGTCCCCACGCTGGGTGTTGGGGGCCCCCAAGAAGGCTAGGGTTATGTAGCCATTTTGCCCACTTGTGGGCCCCCCGTCGCAGTGGTTGGTTTTGTCACAAGTGGTATACAGTGCCTCCAGAATACCCCCAAAATGCTGATGGTCAACTGAAAAATGACCAAGTTTTTTGCACAAAACTGCACCAGGTGCATCTCATCACTGTCGGGGTTGCAGAGCATCCTCCGAATCCAGAGCACCAACAGCACCTTCTGAGCTGGGCTTCTGAGGCCTATCGGCGACCTGCGGAACGGATCCCAAGGACTAAGTCGGCCTGCCCTCCCCCTGAAAATGACACGGAATTGACAGAAAAAAAGGAATATGGGAAATCAGCTTCATGGCACCAACCTGCCCCACCGTGCACCCACCAGCACCTGACAAGCACCTAACGCGCACACTGCAGCACCGCTTTGTCCTGCCTGAAGCTGGCATGCAGACGTCATAGTTCCCTCTGATGTCATCCATTTGGCCTCGATTGCAGGATCCATAACCCAAGCAGATCCACTCACCGCCTCAAGTCAGAGCCCGTGTTCCAGGAGGCAACGAAAGACACGGCCTCTGCTTCTGCTGGGCATGGACTGGGGGGCAGAGAGTGCGGCTGCGCCATGGGCGTTGCGAAGATGGAGGCCGACGGGGATTGGCCGGAGAGTGCACCGCGCGCTCAAGGCGACGCGCCTGCGACGTGCTGGAGTGCCCCGGGGACACCGGAGCCCCAGTCCCCTGTGCCGGGCCTGGCCGCACCCTGTTTGGCGCCCTCTGCACTCCAAACCCCGTCCACGCCCTCGTCGGGCGTCGCTGCTCAGCCCTGCGGCCTCTTGCGTCCCCCCACGGCGCCCTTCGCAGCCTCGCCCCCTCTCACGCCCGCATCCGGTGTCCCTCTGGTCCTGCCTCCTGAGCCTCCCCCGTCCGTGCGGGCCCGGCCTCCCCCCGAGCCCCCCACCACCCCGGCCCTCAGCCCCGCAGCGCCAGCGCAAGGCCTGAGCTCTCCTGCCCCGGCGGACCCATGCCCCACCCTCAGCCCCAGTCCCACCGCAGCAGCTGCCGGCAGCGCCTTGCGTCCCCCAGACGACTCCGCTGCGCCCGGTCCGCGTCCCCGACCCCCTGTCCGCCGGCCCCTGTTCCCCGAGGCCGCAGGGCACGACGCCACCGGCGGCAACGAAGCGCCGTTGGCCGGGCAGAGCTGTGCCGTGAAGGCGGAAGAGGACGAGCCTCAGGGCCCGACGCCGCGAGGCAGTGCGCCGGCCGATGCCCCTGCGGCGAGGGAGCGCGAAGGGCAGCGGGAAGCGCTGGACCCGGACGGGCCCTGCCACACGGGCCTGGCGGATCATGAAGCGGACGGAGGGGCGGCGTTTGCCACTGCCGATGCGGGAGGCAGCGTGGGGACTGCGGCCATGCCGCCGCGCGGCACCGTGTCAAAGTCTGAGGGTGCGTCGTCTGACGATGAGGAGGAGCGGCTGAAGAAGGCGCCCGTCCGGTTTTGCCGGTATGCCGCTGCCGTGCGGCCCTGGGACAGGGATTGGAAGATGAGGACAAGCAGACGAATTGGGCCACAGTAGAAAGGCCTGACGTCAAATGTCAACAGTTACTCATCGACAGGGCGAGGCGAGGAGCAGAGATGCATTGGAAGAGGAGGCTGTATGCCTTTTTGTACTCAGTGTCGTCACTGACCTTGAATGCAAATGCTTGTGGACATCACTCATCTTTTTATGGATCCTTTGTCTTGATTGATTTATGATTTGGTAGATATTTTCCTTCTTTCTTGTTTCTTTGTTCGCTTGCTATTGGGTTTGCACTGAGGTTGAGGACACCCTTGGCCTATACCACAGACTCGATGCACGCACCATCCCTTTTTGTACAATAATGTGTTTATGTGATTTCTCCTGTCAGATGTGGGGCGATGACACATGTTTTGAATAGTTGTGCACCCAAGCGGCTCCTGTGGTGGGGGGGGGGGGGGGCATGGTTATGTGCAGGGCCTCCCCCCGGCACCCCAATCGGGAGGAGCATTGTTTCATGAGGGCATGTGTTCCACTGCTCATTGTGTACCGTCGCAGGTCAATTTGTACTTCTTCTGCAATGCCCTCTGTTTTTTCCTCATGGTGAATGGGGAACAGGTGTTTGCCTCCTACTTGTGTGTATTCCTAATGCTTGTGGTAATGGGGAATTCGAAAATGCCAGCAACAAAGCCGAAAATTTCTGACCTCCTCCCTCCTCTCGGAACCCCTGTGCTCATGCTGCGGATGTCAGGATGCAGAACTGCAGTAGTCACCCCCCCCCCCCCCCCTTTGTGTTGTTGTTGGCCATGCAGCGTACCTGAGGGTCGACCGGATGTGAGCCCGCTCTCTGACTGTTGTGTTTGCAGCGAAAGCATCGACTGGCAGTCCGTAGTGGCCGCTGGGCCGGAAGAGGTCGCCCGCACCATTCAGTGCCGGGGGATGCAGAACATGCTTGCGCGCAAGATTATCGCCTTCCTCAAAACGCTGCGCCACGCACCTTCGGCAGCGCCTCAACCGCCTCTTTCTGCTGACCAGTCCCGTTCGACCACAACTGCATACCACTCCTCCGAGCCTTGCCACAGCACTGGCCGGCCTGGGAGCTCAGCCACGACACGTCACAACGAGTCTGCTCTGTCCTCTAGTCCATTAGTGACGGGCAGCGACCCCCCAAGTGACGTCTCTGCCTCTATTGGGCCCACTATTGCCCCGCTAACCTCGACCCATGCCGTTGACCATAGCCCTGATCGCATGACATTCCACACGACCGATCCCCAGGGGGATGCGGCGAGGACCGACGCCAGCCCTGCCCGTACCTCCACAACCCCCTTCAACAGCACCCGCACCACCCCCTCCTACAGTACCCCTCACCCCAGCCCCGACGGCCCACCACCCGGCACCGGTGCGGCAGGCCCCTCCCTGCCTCTTACCCCCGAGCCCGTCGCACCCCAGCCCCCTGCCACGCCTGTATCTGCTGCCTCAGCGCCCTCCAACCCACTGTCCCACGCGGACCCTGACCCGGCCGCAGTGTCCCCGAAAGTGGCATTTGGGTGCACTTCGGACTGCCCGGTCCCAAGCCCTTCCCTTGAAACTCAGCCCCCGGCGTCGTCTTCGGCCGGGCTCTCGCTGGAGTGGCTGCACCGGGCCTCGGCCACCGAGGCACAGAAGTATCTGTCCGGCATCGACGGACTGGGCCCGAAGTGTGTGGCCTGCATCGTGCTGCTGACGCTTGGCAGACGGGAGTTTCCAGTGGATGTGAATGTGGGGCGCATCTGTGCGAGGTCTGCGCACATCTTGTGTCACATCGCCTCCGTCGCCAACGCATTCCTTGGGGGAGGAAGGGAGGCAATGAGGGCGGAAGGGAGGAGGTAGGGCAGTGCGCCGGGCGGATGGGATGGTGTGCCAAGGACGTACCACTAATATCAAACCCGGTTTGCGTCGGTGGAGTATCGGTCTGACACGGACGGGAGAGGGGCCTAATACCTGGTCCAGAAGGGGGAGGGTGGATTGCCGCCCAGCCCTTCACTGACCCCTCCACCGTTGCTTCTTTGTCTGCCTCAGGCTGGGCTGGATCCCACTGGATGCTGACGACGCTGTGGAGGAGCTTGACGACTACGCCCCTGAGCCAATGGTGCACGCATTCCTGCGGGAAAGGCTTGTGGCGCTGCCGGTCCCCACACTCAAGGAGTTGCATTACCAGGTCTCGGAGAGAAGACTTTGTCCTGCGCACGCCCTGCGCGCCCGGGCGGCATGCGCAACGATGCTGCGTGCAGGGCACAGGGCGCCAATGGGGATTCCATAAAGCACACCTGGTTTTGGGCAGGAGGACACTTTGCATTGCTAAAAACACACGCCCAATGGGCCCCAATGCGCACGATCCTCACCCCAGCCTCGAATCTGAGGTCTAGAAATTGGGAAAGGGTTAGGCGAAACGGAGCAGTACCGCTTCTGTCGCCTGCGCGCCGAGCTGTGCTCTCTGTCAGGCCTCGCGGGTGCAGAGCAGGTGTTTCGTGGGACAAATGGCTCACAACAACGTGAAGCCGCGTAAGCCATACTTCCCTTATTGTCACCCGGTTGCTGGCATCAACGAGTCCGGTGTCATTTCTGGGGAACTTGGTCCAATTGAAAGCGCCAGGCTTGATGATGAGTGCATCAGAGCTATTGCATGCGGCAGACTCCATGGGGCAGCAGAAGAAGAGAAACGGAGCACCACTGCAGTATCCAAGCAGTCACAATTGAGTGAACACAAAACAAAGGCAAGAGAAGAATACTCCGTGCAGTGATGAAGATTTGCGCGTTCATCTTGTCACCGAAATATGAAATCGCCCCCCCCCCCCCCCCCCGCTCCTCGTTCGGACCCACAGAGGGTCAGAATGTGCAAGGGCGAGAGGCCAAAGGCAAACAAACTCACACCATGGCCTCGTGCCAGACCCCCCGCTCTTCTGCATCCAATTGCGGTCCAGTGACCGACTCGCCATACGGAGTGCAATGGTTGTGGGGTAAGTGGAGGATGGCCAAAAGCACTGGTCTGTCCCAGTGGCTCCTCCATCACAACAGTCCCCAGGCCATTCCCGATTCTAAGCGGGACCTTACATGGGTCGGACTTGGGACCTGGCAGCTCCCCTGGCCCATTGCCGAGAGCCACGCCTTCCCTTGCACACCCTCCTCACGCAGCCCAGACAGGTCACCCCGTGTTTTCTTGGTGAGGCATACCGCCCGGAATGGGCAGGAGCTGAACCTGACAAACACAATTCCCAGGCTCCCCAACTCACGTGCCCTTCAAGTGATAGCCATACAACGCCACAGCATTACCCTTCACTATTGGTGTGCTTACGTTCGACCCGCCCTGTAGTGTATTACGGGGATGATAAGGGGGGTTGCCTGCGACTCGAAGGGGCTGCAAATCCTTGGGACATGCGCGCGCTTCAGGACCTCCGTACAGAAGCCCACGAGATGCGCCGTTCAGAGACCGCAGGCCGCCCGTTGTCAACGCCCGGGCCAGGCCACACTGTGATGGCACGGGGAGTGGAGGGCATGGTCAATGGTCGACAGGGATGGGTCGGCACTGGGCTGGCGAGGGTCCATCACCTCCCATCCCCCCCGCCTTTCCCCGTTCCCGGGTGCTCGGCATGGATCGAAGGCCCCGGGCGCTGTTCTACGTCTACCCCCCCCCCCCCCCCCTCTACACACGTGCACGCCCATTGGTACGCCTCCCTCAAGCGCTGTGCCGGTGTCCTCGTGCGTCAGATGATCACTTTGGGGAAGGTGTTCTGCACCAAACGCTTGCCCAACTGCGACGCCTGTCCTCTGGAGAGCCGCTGCGAGTACGCCCAGAACAGGGGCCCGCGATGGCGGCCGGAGGGCCTCAAGGACCGGGAGACGCTTTTGCCGCCAGACATCGAGGACATCGACGTCGACCCCCCCGACGAAGGTCATGCTCGTGCCTCTGCTGTGCATGTCACGTGAAGCAGACACGGTGTGGCTGGGCTGGAGCCGGGCCCCGGTCGGAGGAGGGGGCCGTGGCTGGGAGGCGGACGAGGGAGGCGGAGAACTTAATGCGGTGTGCGTGTGGTGTGAATACCGGGGGGGGGGGGGGGCACCATGCGCTGTGCCCGCGCTGTGCGAAAAGTAGGCTATTTTGGACCCTTTTTCCCCAATGGCCGAGGTGACCGCAGTAACTACTGTACCATACACAGGGCTACTCAGGTTCTTACTCAGCCCTAAAACTCAGATAACGAGTGAAAACAAACTATATTTCTCACTACAAATGCCAGATTGCTGTCTGAATCTGCTGTTTTTGCCTTGTGGACGTAGCCCCCCCGGGAGTGGCTGGTTTTCAGGGTGGGCACGGGAAAGCTAATTTACCGTTGGCCGCTGTGCGTGCGCTATGCAGAAACGCCCCCGAGGGCAACCGAAACAACCGGGTCGGAGTGGAAGGAGCAGAGTCGGAAGTGTGAAAGACCGAAAAATATCCAGTCAATAGTGGGAAGTACATGTGGGAAATGATGATGGGTGTTGGGAAATAAAGACTCACACATACACACACACACACACACACACAGAGAGAGAGAGAGAGGGGGGGACAAGCAGGCACACGCACACGCTCGCGGAGACACAAGCCACACAGACACACAGACGCACAGACACACAGACACACATAAGGCCTGCTCCACACGGTCCATTTCAGTGCATCAATACCGGGTATCGGGTGTTGCGCGGGTTTGGTGCGTTCGACGTTGTTCGTGCTCGACGCCCGGGATCGGGGGATGTCGCGGTGTGTGGAATGTCGGGGGCAGGGGCTGCACTTGGGGTGCAGGTGGCGCTACCTGCCTGGCAACCAAGTGCAACGTCGAAAGCTATCAGGACCCAGTCGGAACTCAGGACATCGCAGAATGGCAAGCCCAACCCCTTCAGCTAAATGAGTATAGCGACGTAGTTCGGGGGCAGTACAGTCGCGCGCGCACTGCATCCCCTTCCTCGGAAGACGGGCGAATGTGGGCTGATCTGGGGATATGCGCCGTATTCGCAGCAGTGGTCTGTCCCCCGGCTGTCCTCAGGTCCCGCGTCGGTGCACGCCGCCACGTGGCTTGACCGGGGTCACGCATCGCCCTCGGAGCCCTGGCTGCAGCCCATCGCCAACCGGCACCGCTGCGTCAGCCACGTGTTCCCCCTCCGGGCGCCCTGCGCAGCCGCACTGCCGCCATGGCTGCCCCACCCCGACCCCGACGAGCGTGTCCCGTACCTTGCCCTTGTGTGGGCCAATGCTGCCACCCCCACAGGGCCCGGTACGCCGCACGCACCCGAGGAGCGTGCGGGCCAAGTACGCCAGCCGGACGCGACCCATGCGCCGGCCCCGCCACTTTTGGGCCACGAGATTGCACTCCATCGGAGCGCACCGCTGCGACACCGCGGCGCTGCACAGCCACAAGAGCGCGCCGGACCTACGGAGGGCCCCACACCGCCCCGTTCAGAGTGGGCGTCTGTTGAGGTCCCGCCGTGCGCCGATCCACAACGGAACCCGTTGCCCCCGGACTCGGACCCCGAAGGCGATGGGAGCGCAGTCCTGCGCCCCTCCGGAGCTGCGCCCCCAACGCCCATCAAATCGCCCACTGCCGCCGTCCCTCTGCCGCGGCCAGAGCCCTTCGAGTCTGCCGGCAGCCCGTGCGACGACCAGCACCGCCGTGTGTGGGTGACGTTCTTGGTGCCCTGCCGCAGTGCGATGCACGGCCAGTTCCCACTCAACGGTAGCCCTGCACCAAATGCACAGGGTGGGCCTGGAAAGGAGCCGATGTGGAGGAGCGGGTGTCGTGCCGTGCATGCGGTGGTGGGCCCGGGGGGCCGGGGGCGGTCGCAAGGCCGGTGGGCAGGATGCAGGGGTAGATTGCACTGCCTGTGGCTTGAGCCTGCCTTCACGCACACACACACTGTGTGCCCCCCTTGTGCTGTTGCTTGTCGCCTGCGGGACCACTTAATCAAGCACGCGAACTGGAAGCAGAGCAGTGTGCATCCTGGGGGTTTCCACCAGAGTATGTGTTTCAGGGGGTTACTGGGGATCGGTGCGGTGACTCCTCATGGTTGGATATCATCATGCAATGCTGCACATCCTCAGACTGTGTGTGTGTGTGTGTGTGTGTGTGTGTGTGTGTGTCCCTTGGGTAACCGGGGGAATCAGTAAACTGGTACCAAAGACTGATTCTGTTGGGGGCTGGACGTGTGGCGTTCTCAGGCTTCGCCTGGCGCTGTGCACAGCAGCTGAACATTTCTATCTTCTTCTACCTACGGAAAGGCGCCTAGTGTGTGCAATGAATCATGTTCTGGCTGTTTTTGACACGTGCCTGATGAGAATTTTGCACTCGACGCTTTTCTGAGTGCCTGTTTGTCATGTCCATTGTGTGTGTGTGTGTGTGTGTGTGTGTGTGTGTGTGTGTGTTTGTGTGTTTGTGTGTGTGTGTGTGTGTGTGTGTGTGTGTGTGTGTGTGTTTGTGTGTTTGTGTGTGTGTGTGTGTGTGTGTGTGTGTGTGTGTGTGTGTGTGTGTGTGTGTGTGTGTGTGTGTGTGTGTGTGTGTGCGTGTGTGTATACGAGGTACGGCTTTGCATGCATCTGTTTCTGCTTCAGGCCAGGGGGCTGTATTGACTTAGCCGACATGGCTGGGACAGGATGCCCCTTCCGTGTGCCTTGTACTGCACAAAGGCGACTAGCACAGGCGGACAATGCCATTGCTTTTGTTCTGACTGTGCCTGACAAAATCAGTGCAAGCCGGCCGTCTTGACTGCTGCTCGCTGTCTTGGCTGTTGCCCATTTGTTACGAAAAAAAAAATCGTGTGTGTGTGTGCATGTGTTTGCGTGGGTTTGTATTTCTGTGAGGGCAGACAGGCAAATGAACACGCAGGCACACACAGGTGGCGGTCTTCCTCTCTCTTGTAAGTGCTCCTTTTGTCATCCCTGTCCTCAGACGCGAACCCCATTTCCTTGTGCCACAGGAACATTCTTCCAAATCAATGAGCTCTTTCTGGATGTGCAGTCACAAGAAGCACCTGTGGCACTACCAGTGCACTGCCTTGAGTCGACGCCTGTCCGCCTTTACACCAGTGTGAATATTGTGAGCCTTTGTAGAGGCATGCCCCAGCACGAGGTGTGTCCTGTGCCTGGGCGTGCCGGCCCTGCCGGCCCAAGGAGGCAAGGGACCGGGGCCTCCGGCCACGGGGTGTTGCCGAAGGTCCTGGGCTTAGCCGGCTGAGTTGCCCCCTCTCCGCCCCTCCCCCCCCCGACCCTTTGTGGGGCCTGGGACCCCCTTCCCAACGGCCCCCCTACTGCGTTGGGGCATGACCACAGTGCCAGTGGACTGACTGCTGGGGCACAAGCTCTGCATTGCAGGCAGGGACACCTGAGGTTTGTGAGGGTTTTGTGCGGGGCTGGAGGGCAGTGGCGCAGCGGTGGTGCAGCAAGACATGGTGCACCACCTCTGCCGATGCTCCGTTGCCTTGGATGTCGCTCGAGGACCCCTGGGCGCCGTCCAAAACAGAATCAATTTCGAAGAAATGTCGTCTGCGGTCACATTGTGCCAGCCATTGTATATTTGGCCGGGCGTGCCATTGTCATATGGTTTGCGTCTGCAATGTGTTCCCAAAGTCTGAATCAAGGCACCCTTTTGGTCACGACAGCGCTGCCCACGCCAGGGCGTTGCTTTGATTTTCATTTCAGCAGGGGGGGGGGGGGGCTCCGCGAACGCGGAAACGACACCAGCAAGAGCACCAGCTGCAGCGGCCGACAGAAAGCAGCAACCCGGCGCAACATGCAAAGGGAAGAACGGGTGACCGTCTAGGGCCCCGTAAAGGAACAACAACTAGACGCAGGCCTCAGAAATACCCGTTTCCGGAACCTTACCGTGCACTTATCCCTGAAATGGGCTGATTTAGGGAAAATGGGGGGAAATGGGGGAAAGTGTGGGAAATCACCTCGAAGAGAGGTTGTCAGATCAAGCGCAGGCGCGGGCGTCGTATACCCCCCTTTTTGGGGGTCATTCGCGTAGCATACCCTAAGGCATGATATTGGATGTTCAACCCCTTGTAAAATCATTATTTTGCCCAATAAGAGCATCCCCCAATGGATTTTTTGATTTTGAGGCCTCTACCCCCTAAAACTGGATATCACTTTTTGAGGGGGGGTGGGGGTGGGGGTGGGGGGTGGGGGGGGGGGGGTCAAAAGTTTTTGCTCAAAAGGCTACAAGCAGTGGGGAAGCACAGCGCTCATCACACAGTTGACGGTCCAACGGTAACGCAGCCGACGCAAGGTTTACGGTCGGCGGTTCTTGGTTTGCTGACTTTTGGCGCCGGCGGCGGCGCGAAAGTCGCTCGACCCGGGTTCGAACCGCCGACCGCAAACGTTGCGTCGGATGCATTACCACTCGGCCACTGCGTGAACTGTGCTGAAGGGCGTCCCCGCTGCTTGGGGCCGCATCTGCCACTGACAAAAAACCCAAACTGTGTGTATCTGTCTGACTGCCTGCCTGCTTGCTGGCTCAGGGACTGATTGGCTGATTGTCAACCTCTCTTCGAGGTGCACTGCCGAAGGCAATAGAATTTTGGATGCTCGATGGAAAAATGGGGAATTTTGGGGCTGAAAAACTCAAAAAACATGGTTTTGATTGGCAACAAGGCTATGTGGGGGGTGCATTGGTGAAAGCTCCCGAGGGAAAATGGGGGGGAATGGGGGGGGAATTGGGGGGGCAACAGAGGGGAAGGTGTGGGGACATGATTAGCATGGGGTGGTCAAAGAGTGCTCCCTTGTCTACCACTCCCCACTTACACTTTGTACCCCTCTCTCTCACACCAATGCCATGGAGCATATTCATGACTATAATGGTGTGAAGTATGTTCCCGTGAAAGTGCTGTGTGATCCGGAGAGGAAATGGATATCCGCCGGCTGGCTTTCAAAGCAAGTGAAGCATCTGAAATTGGACCAAAAGAAGCCGTCTCAAATTGGGTTAACCGGTGGGTCCGGTGAAGGAGGTCGAGCAGGCGAATATCGGTCACCAGGCGCCACGTGTACCTGGTGGATGTGTGGATGTGATGTTTTTGGATGAGGGCGACGCGGCCACAATTGGGCCAGAGGTCCAGAAGTTCGTGGTCGATTATCTCCCCTCACAGAGGGAGAACATTGTTGCTGTAGAAACAGATAATCATCCAGGGATGGCGCAAGTGTTTACGAATTATTTGAAACCCCTTCTGCCCCATGCTCATCATCAGCGGTGTGTAGGTCATGTCCTGAACTTGGTGGGGGGGGACCTGCTAGGTGCTGAAATTTTGTCCGATGTAAAGGAGCTGCAGAAATTGGTCTGCAGCCTCATGAAAGGAAAGAAGAATGTGGCACGCCAGCGCAGGTTGCGGAAGTTTGCCGACATTGTACCCCCTGATCCTTGTGCCACACGTTGGAACAGTTGGTATAAGAATGCAGTCTGGTTAAATCAAAATCTGACCGCCCTAAAGGCATTTATAAACAGTGAGATCAACAAGCGTGCTACAAATGCCGATGTTGCGGGCGCAACAAATTTTGGACGCTGATTTCTCGAGTTTGGTGCATTTCTTGTGCATCGTGGCAAGCTTGTCTTTGATTTAATTCATAATGTGCAGGTTACTGTAGCTCCCAATGCAAGCAATGGGCATGCCTCCGTTCGGCCCCAAATGCATAGAGTCTATGATCAGCTTACAAAGTTGCATGCAGAGTTGACTGACACATCGTCGTTTGGCCCTTTTTTGATGATGTGTTGAAGGCCCTGTCAGCTAAGGACATCGAACCGTATAAAAAGGGGTTCAACCTTGCCATAAATGCCGCCGCAGCGAAAGTGCAGAAGTATTTGGCTTTGTTGCCTTTTGCTAAGCATGCCAGAAGTCTTGATCCACGTCAATGACCTGTCCTAGAATCTGAAGAAGGCGTGGGTACAAATATTCTTGCCCACAAATGCCTCTTCCGCACAGGTGAGATTACTCCCGCGCTTCAAGTGGAGTGGGACGCTTATTGGAAGTTGCCCGCTGTGGTTGCAACAGACAATTTTAGCATTTTCAGTTGGTGGGAGGGAATTTCTGAGACCTTGCCTTTGTTGTACGCCATTGTGCGCCGCGTCTTGGCGGTTCCGGCCACCTCTTGTGATGTTGAGCATTGCTTTTCCTCACTGAAGTGGGTCCGTGATGAACGGCAACAAGACATGAAAGAGGAGACGCACCGTGCCGCCGTTCTGCTCCATTACGATGGCAATTTGAAGTAATGGAATTCAATGTGTTGCATTGTGCGGTTGTTCTGCTTCTTGGTCGAAAGCCCTACTCATGCCATGGACGGACACCGGGACCAGTTGCATCAACAAACTGCAAACAAGTCTCAGTGCAGTGGAAAAAGTAGTCGCATTTTTCTCAAACCGATCCACCCTAGCCCCACAATTTTTGTTATTTGCCCCCCCCCCCCATATAACACCCCATTTCTTTCCCATTTTCCCCCATTTCCCCCCCACTTTCCCCCATTTCCCCCCATTTTCACCCATTTTTCCTGGTCCTGGGTACATTACGGGTACGGTGCTGGGTATATTGCCACCCACCTCGTCTAGGTATTTCTGAGGCTTGTAGACGGAATGTCACACAAGGGGGCTTCCCCCTGGACCCACTCCCCCCGTCCCCTGGATCCCCTCCCCGCTCCCCCCTCACTCTAAGTCATATGGGCATCAGGGTTCTGGGAACCTTTTTTCGTTTGGGCCAATTTTTTTCTCCCGCGCCTTCAGCGCACCTATAGCAAGGTTCTTTGGTCATTCCACTTGTATCACTTCTTCCCTGTGTTGCAGATATCATGTTGCGGCGTTCCATAAGTACGTTCTTCATGACCCCGGTCCAACCGTGCCCCCGTGCAAAGGCGACGATGTTTGAACAGCAATCCTCTATTTTCGCTTTCAAGATAGTTGGAGTGGGAAGAAAAGGGAAGAGGCATACAATGCTGCACCAAAAGCATTTTCCACCCTTTTTCTGAACACTCCAATGGTGCTTGTTGGACATGCTGATGATGGAGCAATTGCTCATTATTGCCCGTGATTCACCACACTGGACTAAGTTTGATGTTTGTGGCGTGGCCACAGAGTTTCGAAAAGAGCGGGGAGTTTGCAATTTGCATGGCAGGTGAAAGGATAAGGGTGTAAAGAGGCGGCCAGCACCCTCTGACTCTGAGTCTGAACCAGACACAGATGGTATCCTCTCCAAATCATCATCCAGCTTAGAATGGGTCAGTGTGGTACATTTTTGCAGTTCCTTGCGGATATGCTGCATTTCGGCAAGGGTGGGTCCCCTCCCCCTAGGACCCCCTCCCCCCCTCCCCCCTCCACTCAAGCAGCGCCCCCCCCCCCCGCCCCCCCCCCCACCCTTTTCGACCTATAGTTGGAGGATGAGCCGCAGGGAAACCGGTGGTGCGGGGCATACACCAATCGGCACCACAGTCTGTCGAGACAGGCAGAGCCTTAGCCGGTGCACTCCGGCAGGAGTAAGTGGCGCCTTTGCTGCTGTGTGTGTGGCGGGGGGGGGGGGGGGGGGGCAGGGGCATCGTGCCATACACGGGTCACTCCGCAGGATCGCCTGCTAGGGCTTCAATGAGCACAAGGCACTGGTTGTCTCCATCGTCGCATGCGTCATGTTTCGGTCCGGTGTGACGGAACAGTCTGCCCCCCACCCACACCCTTTGAGGATAGTCCCACTACCCCCGTGCCTCCACTGCTCTGCAGGTGACGGCGCTATTCAGTGATGCGTATGTCTGCACCCGGGCCCTCAACTTCACAGATCTGTCCCATCAGGGGCTGCCAAGATGGCTCACGTCCCCGACCCTCTCCCGCCCACTCCCCCACCGGTTGTCTGTGTTGGACTCCGTAAGTGTCCCCAACCCCAAAAGGCCCAGACGGCGACGAGACCCAGTCCCCACTGCCGCCCCGCCACTGTTCACACCCAAACCGGAAGCAGACATGGATTGGAGTGGATGACCATTAGCACCAGTAGTCTGGGGAAGTTGGGCTTTCAACTGGTGGGTGGGGGGGCCGTCAATAGGGCCCCTAGCACTGGGGGGGGGGGGGGGGGCAGGGGCGTTCGGGTAAAGGGCTCAATTGACAGGTCCATTGATCAGTTACCATGAACTCTGGCGCCGAAGGCACGGAAAATTTTTTTGAGCCTTGAAAATGGAAATTTTGTTGTTCACCAAATACATGGCATATGATGACTTTTCTGAACCCCCTCGACGCGATGAATCCAAAAAGTCCCATTTTCAAGTGTTGCCGAATTTTAGGTCCGGGTCACCTCCAAGGCCCGGGGGTCAGTCTCGGTAGCATTTTGGAGGGCCGTCGATTGAGCCCTTTTTGGGGGAGGGGGGGGGGGCTAGCCAGAGGGCTGTATCGACAAACACCCCCTCCCCCCGAGTTGAAAGCCCGCCCACCCCTGGCACAGCTATGGTCCATGTGGCCTTCCATGTCCATGTGGGTGTGGGCACTATTTGGTTGACAGGAAAAGGCTTCGCCCTTGGCAGGGGGCCCGAAAGGCCGAGGAAGAGAGGGGCGGGTCGTCAGATGAGTGCACGAACAGGAGACATAGCTGTGTGCATCAAGCGCTTCGGGCTCCTCCGGGCCTTTGTGACGCGAACATGGGCATAGTTCTGAGCAAAGGTTGTGCAAGGGAGGTCAGGTGTTGGTTTTTTTTTGAGGGGGGGGGGGCGTCGTTGGTGTTTGGCGGTTGTGGCCTGTGGCAGCCGTACGGATAGCCGTGTTCTCCGTTTTGGGGTTGCGCTTTTGCTGCTCAGTTCCCAACAGCTCCTGCGCTGCTCGTTCGTAGCGCCCAACAACTTTTACGCTGTTCCCGCGTGGTGACTGCCCTGTGGCACGGTGACAGCAATGGAACCAGCGGTTTGGGGCGAGTATTAGTTCTGGTGCATTGGACCTCCGTAGCACCCAACGATGTACATGCCACTAGAGACGGGGGTTCCAGGGTTTGTAAGCCCTCATGCTCACCTTAGCACAGGGTTGATGTCCCCAATGTTCCTTCTTGCATCAGAAGAGCACTATCTGGATGTACCCTAACCAGACACATCCCCTCTTCATCTGAAAAAGATTGCCTACATTGCCCGACATTCCCTCAGCCCCACCAACAAAAGGATAAAAGCCCTGATTCTGCCAGTGCTATTGTGGATGTGGGTTTTCCCTTCCTGTTTCAGTATTTTGCCGTTGACAGTTGGTGTGATAGTGACATCGGATAGACTGGCTGCGAACGGAGTCACAGCCGTGGAAACTGTTCGGGGAACTACGTCAGAACAGCGTGGTGATTTTCCGGCAATAGTTACATTTGCGCACAGATCAAGTTGTGGTGTCTGGAGCCCCGTGGAATCTTTACCGTCCGGCGAATCAGATGAGTGTTTCTGGGAGCACGGCAATCCCCAGCAGCTCAAGTACGCAAGACCAAACATTCACAAACGCCTACGGCCCTGCTCTCCAGTCCCCACTAGGAGCCATTCTCTGTGGAAACATTACCACGCGTGAAGGCGTACATTCACATCGGTCGGGTCTTTTGGGCAAATTAAGATCACCCCCCTTAGGGGGCGCAAAAATTTGCTCTTCAAGTGAAATTGTGCCCGATGATGAGTGCAGAAGATGTTGACAAGTTGACAGTGTTAGGGCTGCTGCTGGTTGAGCTGTGCGTTGCAAGGCAGGAGGACAGGTTCACAGGAACCGCGACGCCCCAGCCTTTGGGGCCGCTCGGCGCACCTGCTATCATCAACGGACACTTTAAATGATATGTATGATAGCAATAGACTGTCCTGCCCAATGCTCAGACAAGCGTGGCTTGCATTGTGCCCTTCCGCCTTCCCATCCAACCTGATATTCGCGGGTGCACTCTTGCCAGGAGGTGGTTCCCTGTCACCCTCCCATCTGACCTACTGACATTCGCATCTACCTCCTCCTTGCGCAGCTGTGAAGCATGAAAATGAGCCGGAGAGTAGGTGCTAGTGGTCCATCTCTACCGTCCCTAGTACCTAGTGGTAAATATCCAGGTCACGGTGGCCTGTGGGGTACTATGAAAACAAGCATGTTCTTGGACGGGAAATTCATGTGGGTGGATATTCTCTGGTGCCCCCTTTCTTGAGGGACAGGTAATGGTGACCTTAGCGTCCATCTTCAAGATAGTACAAGGGTTTAGGTCTGGCCCATTATATAGGCTGGGTCACACGGGCTCTTTTTCCAACTCCCGACTACATCTTAGGGGTCTCGAAAATTCCGAATATGCCCCTGCAATGAACCTATTGCACTTAATCAAGCATCCACACTAACTGCCGCCGAACCCACCAACTCACCAAATGAGGGTTTTGGATGGTGGTTCAGGGCCTCACTCTTCACGTTGGTCTTGTGATGCCGTGGCGTGCTTTGCACTTGGGTTTTCCTCAGTTGCCCTGCTGTATGCCAGGCACGTTCACCACTGCTTTCTGCATATTGCTTGAGTGTCACAGGCACATCAGTGCACTGTCCGTGCCCGCCTTCCTCTGTCTATTGCCCTGTCTCAAGAATTGGTTCCAGAGGCGCATTGTCCAGGCTATGACACAGTTCTACAATTCATTTGGAAATTTTGTCTACAATGGGTGTCTACAACAAACTCCCCAATTTTTAACGCACGAAAATCTTTGGCCGCCTGCAGCATTTTGTGCTATAATGTGACGACACAGCAAGTGGCACCTTTGCTGACGTTTCGTGGATGTCTGTGCGAATGTTTTTTGCCGTCAGGCGTCCCTTCTGCCTTTTCCTGTGGAGTTGCACCATGCATGCGTGCTTTGGGGCCGTGCTAAGTAAACCATTCCTACGTCAGCCAGTTCAGTTTTAAGCCAGGCTGTTCGTACAGATGCAGTTGTGCTTGTTCTTTTATACTCAGGACAACTGGTCGTGGCAGATTGCCTGCCAGCTCTTGTTGTTTAGTCACTAACCACTGCCAGCCACATGCCAAAATTGGGTTGTTTACCAATGGCTCTTGGGTAACCACCAATTGCAGGGATGCGTGCCAAAACACCCCTCCCACTTTTGTTTGAAAAAGGGGCGGGACGCATAAAAAAAAAACAGGCACAGGCGGGGTGGGGTGGTGCATTTTTGCAGAGGGTGTATATGTGATATATTGTGATATATTTTGGGATTTTTCTCAACCAGAGGCTGGTGCATTTCTTGGGGCTTTTTTGGTTGTGTGGGGATCCCACATTTCAGAGGGTACAATTTGGGGAATTTTTGCATTCAATTTGGCGGGTTTGGGTGTGCATGTGGGGTTGCAGTATGTGTTAGACATTTGTGGCACATAAAGGGCAGTTGAGAAAGGTATGTAGCCCTTTCTCCCCGCTTTAGGGAGCCCGAGACAGTAGGGTGTGTGTAGCTATTTGGAGGTTTCATCTATCTGACAACCCCAAGACAAACGGAGTTATTTAGACAAGACAGCACTGCACGCATTTCGCCCACGGGGGCCGATCCTAGTCGGGACCCGATACCAAAAGGGGGGGGGGGGGGCTCTACGGACCCCAAAATTGTCGCACGGAACAATGTGCTTTGTCGGCGCCGGAGATTTTGTTTTAGGCATACGGCAGGGGGAAATTTTTTTGTTCGACCCTATGTGTCTGTACTCAAGATACTCAGAATTTCGTGGAGAATTCAAAAATGACTGAAAAGCACAAAAAAGGATTTTGACCCTGACCCGGCCTCCGGGTCGGACCTTGGCTGATGGGAGCCTGTTTGAGCGTTCGCCAGGGCGGTCGTTAAGGGACATGATTTTTTTTTCGTTAAGGTCCCCCGCTTTGAAGCGGTGGGGACCCCTGAGGCGGCAGGGGTTATGTAGCCACCTTGCCCACTTGTGGGCCACTTCTGATTCTGCCCCCCGATCTGAAGCGGAGGGGATCCCCCAGGCGGCAGGGGTTACGTAGCCACCTTGCCCACTTGTGGGCCACTTCTGATTTTGTCGACTATTGACTATGTGCCATCGGAATCCATGTCTGATGGGCCGGCAGCCTGCCGGGTCACAAGATCGCAAGCAGCCCGGCCAAAGAAGCGTGCTCGCCCCAAGAGTACCGGCAAGAGGGCACGCGACGAGTGGGAGGATGATTCCGATGCTTGAGGCCCCTCCCCTCCCTTCGCTTCTCTATGTATCTGTCTGTGGTTTGTGACAAGGGGAAGGGACGGTATTTGACGGCCAGTGGATACCGGCATAACCCGTTATGCATGCACGGTTACTAAGAGCACTGACGATGCGTCGGTAACCAGGTTCCACATGGGGGGAGAGAGAGCCGACCCAAGGCAGCCTAAGAGACATTTGATAGCCTTTGGGCGAACTCAAGGCGACATTCTGTACTGCTCTGAAAGTGCTACAACGCAGCAAAACAATCATGAGCCATGACCAGTCACAGTGCGTCTTGTCAGCTTTGTCTGTTTGCGCGCTTGGACGGGGCCTGACGGAAAAGGTGCTGGGTTTGGGTCAACGAAGGGGGGGGGTGGGGTCCCTTCGGAGGGGGTAGGGGTCCCCACCCCCTACAGCCCCCAAACTGTCGAACACCCCTCGGGGTCACACATTGGCTGGCGGCGGCCCCCGTGATTTCACCTGCATTGTGCAAAATACAATCCCCTGCCCTACAGTAGAGGATGGGTTGGATCCTCTAATGAACGTCTATGAGTGTCTATGAATGTCTACAACGGTGATATTTCTGTGGGAGGGTGTGCACGGTGCGCACACAGTGCACAGTTTACAGCACAAAATTGGGGGATTTTATGGCAATTTGCAATGTTCTTGCCAATCAACAATACTACACCCCCACAACCCACAATGTCAGACAATATGAAATTGCATGAAATGCAAAAAGATGCATGCATTAGCATGCAATTCACAAACGGAGCCCTCCAAACATCTCGAGTCATGGTCCAATGCCGTAAACGTGCAAATACGTGCTCGACACAAGCATGATAATAGCCATGCACATTGTTGTTCTCTTTTTCACATTTTGTAAGAATTTTACTCCCAATGAAAAGAGTATGGGAATGCAACCGTTTTGATGGTGCTTGTGAAAGACATCTGCCCCGCGACCTTGAACCTGTTGGCAACCTGCTACGCCCATGGGGATGAAATGCCGGTTGTCAAGTTAGAGAGGGACCGCAAGCCCCCCCCCCCCCCCCGACATGCACAACACACACAAGTGTACTAGAAATGAGAAACACATATGCAACTCTGATAAATGTGGTACAAGGGTCATAGCCAGGGGTACTAGGCAGTATTATCAGCTTGTGTCTGTTCTTGTACAAATTTTGCGCACAGTGCGCCCACAGCGCATGCACAGCGCGCAATGCACCCCTTGGGCTGTGTGTAAGCTACGCCTTGTCTACACCCTCGCATAGGGATTGTATTTTATGGGGCCCCGAGAATAGCTTGGACAAGGGTGGGGGGTACACAGAGGGGGACTCAGCGGTTGTTTGCAAAAGTTTACACAGACATTGGTGAGGCACAATAGAAGGTCGGTATCGATGTGAGTGACCCCGCCTTAGCCATTTTCAGCCATTCGTTCTCTGTGTTCCATATGAGCGAAACATACACACAAAGAATCACACCTTCTGGTACCACAACAAGCTCATTTTGGTACCACAAAAGAAGTAGTCATTTATGGTGACACTAGAATTGGCAATGAAATACATTCGGCGGCAAAAGCCTACAGTCCCGTGTAGTTTGGACCATAACATAGCTTGGACGGAAGGGGGTCACCCATGAGTTGTCCTTGACATGATACACTGACCCTCCAGTTATATTTCTGACCACAGTTTTCGTAATTGAGAATGCAAAATGACGGATGTGAGCCGTTGCGAAAGACGGGCTGAGCCCTGCTTGTAAGAATTGTTTCTGCATAACCAACAACAATGCACCTCGGAGTGCACTCCATTGTTGCACCAGCTGCCATTAACCTCTCCCGCTATCATCCCAAAGCTGTGCATGGTAAAGGGCGCAAGCTGCTACCTTTGGTGTGCATGAGCACCACAAGAGACAGAGTGCATGAGCATAGGAGGGGTGCTCAGAAGATGGGGTTACACATGCTCGCAAGCAGGTTGCATGTGCTCAGGAAGCACGGGCGCTTAGGATTGGTGAGTTGCAAGCAGTAATGGGAGCCCAGTCTACACCCACGCATTGCTCTAATGTATTTGGAAAAGCCAAAAGCATCAGTCTACCATGCGTGCTTTGGCACCCTATCGCTACAATCAGCCAACCTTTCATTAGCAGACGCACCCTTCACATCGCCGCGCAGGCATTTACTTGTTTCTTGCGTTGTTTAGTTGAGGAAATCATTGCATCAATTCGGGTGCTGCGCATGTCAGATATCGCCCCCTGGGTCAACGAACTAAGCAACTGGGGCGTGACATGCACAGGGGAAGCTGACTGCAAGGAGCAGTTCGGCTGGATCAAACCAGCAACCACAGTGCAGGCCGCAACTGCAGGCCGCTTCCCAGTATTGGTATCAGAAAAGACGGTGGGGCGCAGCAAACATCATCCGGAGTGTGCATCATGATTGCAAGGCCCTCGATAGGGCTGGAAAAGCTGCATCTGCCTCTTTTTGGCACTTCTCCCATGAGGAGTTGGTGTAGATTGTTCGGTTTTTTTTTCACTGAGGACAAACATGTTTGGTGCTCAGGAACCCTGTGGAAACGTGCTCAATGGGTGGGTCATTCAGTGCGCAGTGTGCCAACCTGCACAGTGTGTGGGCTTTAAAAGTTGCGGTCGAAAAAATGAAGCAATTTGGAAAACTGATTAAAACTGCACCAGTGGCAGACACCATCAGGGAATCTATTTTCTTTGACCCAGTTTCATGACAATGCCACTGTCACTTCCAGGGGTCCTACAGAACAGAATGAAATGCTCAGAGTGTGCAATGTGCTTTCTGACTGTTGGGACCTACCTGTGGTCTGTGATTGTATCAGCGCCAACAAGCCCCGTTACGGACAGGGGGTCCTGGTCTGCACAGCCCAGGGGGGGCCACAACTACCGAGACTCGACCCGATCATGTCGTACCTCGTACCAGGACGCGGAAGAAATGTCAGAATTGGTAGGACCCAAGTGTTTGTTCTCAATGATTTCCTAGAGTAGTACGTCAACGACAGTGGTGCCCAAACGAGTCATTTGTCATGCTCTTGCAAACCTGTGAAGGGGAAAGGACACCAATGTTAAAGAATGTGATAATGCGTAGATTTGCGGAATGAGAAGGATAACCACATGTGCGTCCAACACTACACTACACTGCACTCGCCCACCCGTCCCATTGTTCTTTTCATTGTGCCTTTCTTGCATTAGCCTTTTCTACACTCTCTTGTCAATTCTCCATGGGCTGACATTGGGAGCCATTTAACCCAACAAAGCATACAAGCGTACGAGAATTCAGGTCCCTGGGACATACGGAATGCATCAGACTAAAAAAAAAATTCCCTGTATACCAGCAGGGGTTGCAGGGTGCAGAATTCAGGTTCCTGGGACATATGGAATGCATCAGACTAAAAGAAAAAAAATCCTGGTGTAGCAGCAGGGGTTGCAAGATGCAGAATTCAGGACCATGGGACATATGGAATGCATTAGACTAAAAAAAATTTTTCCTGGTATACCAGCAGGGGTTGCAGGGTGCAAAATTCAGGACCCTGGGACATTTGGAATGCATCAGATTAAAAAACAAATTTCCAAGTATACCAGCAGGGGTTGCACGGTGCAAAATTCAGGTCCCTGGGACATATGGAATGCATCAAACTAGAAATAAAAAATTCCTAGTGTACCAGCAGGGGTTGCAGGGTGTAGAATTCAGGTCCCTGGGACATATGGAATGCATTAGACTGAAAATAGAAAATTCTTGGTATACCAACAGCGGTTGCAAGGTGCAAATTTTGGGTCTTTAGGACTGATGGCTTGCATCAGACTGGGAAAAAAAATACTACCCATCTCATCAGAACACCTAGTTCGGCTAAAAATGTCGTACCACACGCTTGAAAAGTCAAGTTGCAAGGAACTTCCCATGTGAACATACTTTCTGATGACACCCCATGCCCACTTTCACCTATGTACACCACCAGTAGCCCCCGTGCATCACAGGAAGGCCGGAATCCCCCCCTTTTGTGTGTTGGTAAACTTGTCGTACCTCGTACTTTTGGGTGGAAAAAGTTCCATAATTGATCGGGTCCTCGATTCCGTTCTGCCCCCCCCCCCCGGCACAGCCCTTGGGCTATGCCAACAGCCAGCCTAGCAAATATCTTGACAGGGTCACTCATCAATGCCGTGCCTTTCCAATTCTCTTGAGCATGCTTTTTGCTCAGCATGTACACATGGGTGCAAGTCACTATATATTTATGCCACCATCCTGTGTCTGTGATTCTGCATGCCAGAAGAATAGCCATTCACAAGTGCTGCAGCAGAGCTGCATGGAGTGTATGACACTTACGCACTTCCCCAAAAGTGACAGGGTCCCTCCTACAGCATTGGCGGCAGCAAGAAGCAGTGTGGAATGGACTTGCATATGCATCATGGCATGCGCCACATTCAGGACAATGTACTGAGCAATGCGCCCCCTGAGAGTACAACTTCGCTACACTGAAGCTCCTCTGCTAATTTACCATCCCACAATTTAAATGGCAGGCGGAGGGGCGAGGTATTTAGGGGATGTTGACATGGTTATGTGATTTGATGGTTCGCATTGCTTGTGTGCTCTGCTTGGTGGCTGTGCATACCGCTGCAGTGCCCACAGGGTTTAATCTTATCTGGCCCCTCTGGTTGCCATTAACAGTGGCCACAGCTTGTGAGTGAGCATGGTGTCAAATGACACTGTGTTCGTTGTAGGTCACCATTGCCGCAGCAGGCTGCTGTCCAGTACCTGAAACAAGACGTCCACCCTCTGTTGCACATCTTCCTCCACACCGAAAGGCGCCCCTGGTACCACTGATGAGGATTTTGTTTTGCTAAGCTTGCGCGCTTGCCTATCACTGCGCGTAACCCACAAGACTCCATACGTGGGGTATACCCACGCAACGGCGAGAGTAGCAGGTTCGTGCACACAATGTTTGCAGTGGGACGTCATGTGTGCACACCGTTGGTTGTCAGGTTACATCCACATAACTTTGGGAGCACGATCTATGCCAGCCCATAAAATTTCGTATGCCTGCGTCTTTCGGAGTAGATGCAATTGTTTTGCTGCTCATCCTCTTCGGTGATGCGAGCAAACCGCGGCTTGTCCAAACCACCGACTTGCAGTTTCGAAAACCTTCAGTCAAAATACCGCGAGGGAAGCAGCATCATTCACAAACACCGACCTATTACCCCCAGTTGTGTATGCAGGGGCACCGCTGCTCCCAACGCTATATGCATCGGACCTGTTCACAGATTTTTCTTTTGCGGCTTTTTCCTGAGCTTCGTGCATGGTATCAGAGCAATCAGAACCTCTGGCTAAAGACGCAGAGGTCCGTCGATTTTCAACCCACCAGGTCTTGCTGCTTGTCTGTGCCTGCAGTTGTGGACGCCCATACTGCTTCATTTGAATTGAGTGGGATGGAAGAAGGTCTGGTCCACCCCATGCACAAAGAGTGTGCTACACAGTAACCAACCAGCATTTTTGGCAACACCCGCCCACACCACTGCTGCGCACTATCACGCCCCAGATTGAATCACTTCGATACAGTGACACTGTCTGGAAACCATCGCGACAGGGCTCCTGGCGTCAACAGAAAAAAGCACATTTGCTGCATCCGGTGTAATCAGGGCACTATGGGGTGGCCCCACAGCGGCCGCGCAGGGGCGCCCACCAGCGCTGGGCCACGCACCAGCGGGGGAGGCACAATGCGATTGGGCGCTCTGTGGCCAGCTCCAAGCGCCGCCGTGACGGGATTGCCGGCAGAGGGGCGCGGAGTTCTTCTGCCGCCAGGGCCATGAAGGCCACCGCATGCAGGCGCAACGGACGCAATCGGCGGCGCAGGCAATGTGCGCATGACTGCACCTGTGGGGCACGGCACCATCAGCCACGGCGCCGGGTCAGCTGAGCGCGGGCACCGAGCCACAAACACCCACGGCCAGCTTGGTCCTGTGGTCTGGGGGGCGCCAGAGCCTCCTGCTAGTCCGGCCACAATCGCCGGGACCAGGGAACGCGGGCAGCCCACCGGCAAGACGCTCATGTGCGTGGAGGCCGCCGGTCCTGGGGAGGCGCACAAGCCTGTTGTCCCGCACACTGAGCCCACCACCCCGACATGCATGCCTCATGTTGCACGGGTCGTCACACTCTCCCGGGGGAGCGGACCCCTCCCCCCCACCCCTTAGCCTGGGAGAGTGCGATCAGGACGGAGAGGCTGATGGGCTTGGGGGTGCTGCACAGGGATGGGAGTCTGAGGGTTCTCCTCGCCCCAATACGGGACGTCTTCTGGGCGCAGCAGAGGGACCAGACGACAGCGGACAGGTGATAGGGCGGGGCACACACGGAGTCGTATCCGCCGTCCCTTCCCTGATGTCCTATCCTTCAATTTTCGGCTTTCTCGCGTAGGCAGCGGGACGGCTGCATCTCCCGCCCCCCTCCACAGGGGTTGGGGGGCAAGGTTTGGGGTGGGGAGTGGGGGGTGAACATGACGGCATGTCGCGCGGACGCCGCTTCAGGGGACGGAAGTGGGATTCACCTACCTCCCCAGTCACTCCCCCAGCTAGGGGATGCGGACGCCGCCTGTAGGACGGGAGTGGGATGAAACCCCCTCCCCCATCACTCCCCCTGCATGCGGGCACAGGGCAGGGTGGCACAGGCGCAGGGCAGGGGCAGAACCACCCGCCGTCGGTGAACCTGTGGGGACAAAGTCTGGAAACGGGGGGGGGGGGCGTGAAGTGCAAGCCCATGCAAACACTCTGCCATCTGCATCGGGTGCCAGCATGCAAGGTGCAAGGGGCATAAAAGTGTCCAGGACTCTAAAAGACACACCTACCCTCATTGGTAGCACGCAAAGGAGGTGCTGTGGGCGGTCTTCGCACCGGGACACCGGGTCTTGCCGGTCTAGCGATCGCAGTACTCATGAATGCTGTGGCTGGCCCGGCAAGCCCAGACACCAGGCACCGGGCACGTGCTGGTCCAGGCGATCGTGGAGGAGACCGGCCGCCCGGCGATCACAGGACCCGTGGGAATAGCGGTCCGTTGACTGCGGTGGGAGGCTGTACGGGGCTGGTGGGTCTGGCGGGTGCTAGGGCAGCTAGAGAAGATGCACCTGGTCCTTGTGGATTGGGGCAGCCTGTGCCATCAACTGCGGGAGGCACAGCCCTTGGCAGTGCTACAACGACGCCACCCAGCAACCTGTGGAGGGCTGGGGGCGGCGGTATGTAGGCCCGCCTGCGCCCATGGCATGATGGTGGTGAGCTTGGAAAAAGAGCTCTCGTTGTTGCGGGCGCTGGGGCAATGTAGACCGGCGCGCGGGTCCGGAGTCACCGGATCACAACCCGGGCCACCTACCCGTACTGTGGGGGACCCCCGGAAACGGAGGTCCATCTCCTTTGGGAGTGCCCACATTGGCGGGCTCGCTGCACCGCGTGGTTGCCGCTGGTGCATGTGGAGGCTGCACAACTGCCAGCCTTGGCCTTGCCATCCACATGGCTGGTGTGCCTACGGGCAACAGCCCTCCTACCGGTAGCGCTGGTGTGCTAGGAGGAAGTGGAACAAGCAGGGTGGCTCATGCACCGCCTACATGGAATGTATGTGGCAGTGCTGTCGGTGCGCATGGGAGCGGAAGCCGCGGCATGTTGAGACTTAGGCGTGGGCCCCGCTGTCTTTGCCGTAGCGTGTAGATGCCCTCCCGACATGCTCTAATGCTACCCCTTGGGGCAGCTGGGTGCGGGCCCATATCCAGCGGCACCACCGCTGGCACGACGAGTGGGCCCGCCACCGGGGTGGCCGTGGGAAGCATCCTTCGCGGTTGCGCTCTTGCAATGGACCAGCCAGCTCCGGTGACTGCCGGGGCAAGGGCCACGTGACGTATGTGGAGCTGGCCCTGGACTTCGAGGCGCACGCGGAGCGGGCCCTCCCGGCCCCCAGCAACCACCGGCTGCGGGGGGGGGGGGGGTCACACTACCGCTGCGCACCACTGGCCAAGTGCTGAAAATGGCCTTGAATGCGCTGCAGCTGCATGTGCAGGCGGGTGGCCTTCTGCGGGGCAAGGAGCTGTGGATGGGCAAATCCCTCCTACCGCTTGGGGGGCTCAAGTGTGTGGGGCGGGCAGCGCCCGCTGTTTGCGTGCCCGGCCACCATGTTGTTCCAAACGCGCCGTTGGAGGCACACTGCCGCGAATGTGGACATAGCGCCTAGCGCGGCCCGGCGCGGGACGGCAAGATGTGTTCCTGTTGGATTACTTCCCGCCGGTAGGGCCAGGGCTGCAGCCGCTACACCCCTGCCAGCGCTCACCGCGCCGGCAAGTGCAGCGAGACTGGCAGGGGGCCGGCAACGGAGGCGGAGGCGTGGGCTGAGCGGCGGCACTGACATGCGCGGCCCGTTGCGCGAGGCACCGGGCGCCGCTATGTGCAGCCTACGCGCAGTGGGGCGCAGAGCACTGCTGCCAGCAGGCCCACATGTGCGCAGACGATCGTGTTCCCGTTCCTCCTCGCCAAACTGAGCGGCGCCACGTGCTCGTCCAGCAGTGCGTGAGTGCGCGTGCTCCCCATGCGGGCTGACAGCCCCCTTCCCCTACAACTCCACAGAAGGGGCCCACAGCCTGAACGGCTCTGGTAAAATGCGTATCAGGCTACGCAACTCTAGCGGATAGCCAGGATCTGCCGCCGCCGTTGAGGCAATTTTGGGAATTCAAGGGGATCCCAATGACCGAGGTCGCAATACGTCACATAGTGATAGCACCAGCAACAAGCAAGCCAAAGGGGGTGTTGGTGCGATCATTGTTCCACTACTCTGAACTACGTCGACTGAAGAGTGGGGTGGACATCACGGTGGGGTCTCTAAGAAAGCCAGGCCTATCTCACTGCATAGTACTCATGTGCAAAGACCGCTCCATGAGGGTGCTCCGCTGGAAAGAATAGGGAGCACTCATTGGGAACGTGGAGCGCTTGAACATCTCGCGCATGGCAAAGGCAGCAGGACGGCCAAACCGAGAGCACGTGTAGCAAATGCTAGAGACCATGGCAGACCTGCCGGATGCACCCGATGAGGAAGCTGTTGGCATAGGAGGAGGAGCTGCTGGTGATCGGTGCAGGCCCTGTGCCAGCAGACAGCTAGGAAAGGGTGCCCACTCCCCGTGTCTCCACCACATGGATATCGATGCAAGGTGGATCTGTCCCGCCAAGGTTTGGGGAGCGGCGGCTGAAGGGGCTAAAGCCGATGTGGTTCTATGAAGTGGCGCCAACAAACCAACAGCCACTAGAGGTGTGGCCAGCACTGTGGAAGGCCAATATGCCCATAATCACCCTCGAGTTCATGTACAAGGTGCCGTGGAAAAAGCTGGTGGTGCAACGGCGAGTGGGGCTATTGAAGCAAATTGACGAGGCATGCTTCTAGTGTGAAGTGCACGAGTCGGTGTATCACTTTGTCAACACTTGTCCAACGACACGGCTGCTACATGCTGGACACTAGGGCTTGACCAGCCCGGTGGTAAACAACATTGATGTAGGACGCCGGGTGGCGGACAACCCCTTGATAGTGTTGACGCACTTTGCAAGAATGTGTGTTTGGTGGGAACTACATAAGCTTTGGGCGCTGCACTGCGATGAGGCAGTTGAGGTCAATATGCTTCAAGTGTGCATGGTGTTGTAAACAAAGTTCGTGGAAGCCCAGCATGGTTTCGGAACACATAGCTCCCACAAGCCTCCCAAACGGCCGAGCATCTATCAATTTGGTTGTAGCAGCACAAGCAAGGGCCAGTGGGTGAGGACTTGGCGGTGGATATGGCAAGAGTGCAGTCCATGAGGCATATGTCGTCTGTCGTGGGATAGGCGGAAGGCCGCGAGAGACGGTCCAAGCAGCGGCGCAAAGAAAGCGCCAAGGAACACAACAGGCGAAGGCCACGGCAACAAAGAGATGCTTGGACGCCAGCGGTAGACCAACCGGAGTAGTGGGAGGAGTCCCTGGGTGTAGTGGTGATACAGACGGCAACAGAGTTGGCTGCCATGAAAATTTGTGAAGAAGTGCTATTGCGGTGGAATGCCAGTGAAGCAAACGGCCCAGAGCGACCGTGATCATCGGCGTGCACTCATGTAACCATGTCAGACAACGAGAAAGACCCAGCCGGATGCGATGAAAAAGGGGTCCTGCAAGCAAATGAGATTTTGGACGGAATGGATCCGGAGTGGTCACCGGCTTGTTTGTGTATGGGGGACGACACGCCTTCACAACCCGGAGTGGAAGGGGACCATGTCCTTGATGGCTTGGCAAACATGGAGAGCCTGTGAGATTTTTCTAGTTCTCAGTTGTACAACCAACAATCATGTACATATGGGGCTGGGCACACGAACCTGTGAATCAGTGTGCTAGTTGACAAGTGCTTGGCCAGCGAGGCAACCGGACTCAGAACTCATGTTCACTGATAGAAGTAGGAATTAGGCCTGTTGAACCTCACAGTTTGAGCATGATTTGAATGATTTACATACACACACTGAGAACTGGTGGTTCGCACTGGTGGTCTGCAGCACATGTACCACCGGTGCCCAGCACAGAACATTGAAAGAGAGACCAATATTGTCCGGTTACCGGTGGCAATTTTAGGAAATCTGTACCGACGTGCATGCGATATGCTTCTGTCCGTCGCTTGGAAGTTTTCGAAAACCCTTGGAAAGATGCTCGGAAGTTTTGGCAGCCAGATCGGCCCCCCAAAACGCAACCGATATCGGTAGGAATGTTCCATGGGCTTCCCAGCCGACCGTGCCGGGGGAGCTCGGAAGAAATTTTTTAGCCTGAACGTAGTGGAACTTTGGTTGCATGCTTGGTGCCTACCTTGCCTGCAAGATGCCATGGAGAACAGTACGTTGAAGCTAATGTTTGTCTACCCTTTGTTTGCTTTGCCTACAAAATTGCATGGAGAACACTGTGCTCAAGCTTATGACTGCTTCCCCTTTGAGCTCCTTTGTGAATTTGCACTTTTGGTTTTGACATGTGCAATTGCAGTTTGATCCTTGGTGCCTGCTTTGCCTACAAACTTGCATGGAGAACACTGTACTCAAGCTTATGACTGTTTGCCCTTTGTGTCTTGTGAAGCTTTGTGCCTGCTTTTGTGGTTTTCTTTTTGCGTGTGTGTCAGCTATGGGTATAGTAACCCAATAGGCTATCAGACTTCAGACTTCAGACTTTTATGGACCATCACCCCCAACCCCCAACCCCCCAAGCCCCCCATGATAGGCCTTTGCCCCCCCCCCCAAAATATCAGACATGCGCTGTGCCCCCCATATCAGACTTGCCCCCCCCCCCCCTTTTCTCTTGCCCAATTCTGCACCTTGCTTCCTTGACCCGTACCTGAATGGCTGTACTGAAATAAGGGGAGGCCCCCCGATCCCTGGACCTCTGCCTACAAGGGGCGGAGGAATTTTGATCTGCCAGAGCGGGAATGAAATAAGGGGCGGCCCCCCGGTCCCGGGTCCTCCGCCCATGCAGGGTGGAACGACCTTGATATGCCGATGCAGTTTTGAAATAAGGGGTGGCCCCCCGGTCCCTGGTCTTCCGCCCAGGCAGGGTGGAAAGACATTGATGCACCGATACAGTTCTGAAATAAGGGGTGGCCCCCCCGTCCCTGCCTTTGCCATGCAGGGCGACCTCGGAACGGTCCCGAGACGATAGTGAGTCAAGGGGAGGCCCCCCGGAGACGAATTTGTTTGGAACCAAGGGGGGGCGCCATCCCCCTCAGGCCCCAGATGTGTATGTATCAAGTAATGTACGTACGTTACTGAAAGAACCACAGTATTGTATAATGTACGCCTCCGGCCAACAGCCAGGGAGGGCCGGAGGTCCGGGTAAAAGCCCCGGACCCCCCAACGCACACACGCATTAAAGGGTAGGCCACGCGAAGTGCGCACGGTAAACCTTGTTTAGGCTACCCAGGGGCTCCTCGGTACGTTCTTTAAGAGAACCTGAGGAGTCCCTTAACGCTTGCTTGCTTGACAAGGGTAGCTGGACTTCCAGCGTGTTTGCGGACAGTGTATTATAGGTCACACTGAGAAGGGTATAATACCTGGAGTGTGGCTTGGTTCCTCCGCCGCAAACGCCCTTTCATTTGCCTTTGTTTTACAGGTGGGCAGGTAGGGTGATTGGTGCAGCAGCATTTTTTTATGCCCTGCTAAACAAGGGCGCAGATCACACAAACAAGTAACTCCGCTCCGCCTGTGGCAGAGCAGGGAGTCCGACTTCATCGACATCTGCGCCTTGCACGCGAGAGCACTCCTTCCCTCCAAGCCCTAGTAGGGGAAACGCGTTGTGGCGTCCCCTGTTAGGCCACAGTTGCTTAGCAGCGCTGTGTTCTCTTGTCATTTCACAGGAGGGTCGCTAGGACCCACGAGATCTTTGACTTCGCAACGCCCAGTAGAGTGTGCGTGTAGGAGTGGTAGTCCTGCGTGGGGGCTTGAGCCAGTTGCCCCAGTGCTCGCCCACCAGGATGGTGCCACTGTAGGGTGTGTAGGACCTGTAGTGCGTGTGTCACTGTCCCACCCGTTTCCTGCAATTTTAGCAGGGTTGGTGGGCTGTGGCAGTGGTTAGGTCAGTGTTTTTGGCCACATAGCAAAACGGCGTTTTCATGCCTTCATAGCTTTTGGCCACCCCTCCCTGTAGTAGACAGATAGACATCCGCCCCCCTACAGGGGCCCACTGTTTCAGATTTTTACAACTAGGGGCTCTATGTAAAGCCCCAACCACCAGCTTTCACCACAATTTTGTTTTGTGGAATTTTACCACACCATCACAGAATTAGAAGGCTCCAAAGTGAGCTCGACTATCCGCCCCCCTACAGGGGCCCACTGTTTCAGATTTTTACAACTAGGGGCTCTATGTAAAGCCCCAACCACCAGCTTTCACCGCAACTTTGTTTTGTGGAATTTTACCACACCATCACAGAATTAGAAGGCTCCAAAGTGAGCTCGACTATCCGCCCCCCTACAGGGGCCCACTGTTTCAGATTTTCACAACTAGGGGCTCTATGTAAAGCCCCAACCTCCAGCTTTCACCACAATTTTGTTTTGTGGAATTTTACCACACCATCACAGAATTAGAAGGCTCCAAAGTGAGCTCGACTATCCGCCCCCCTACAGGGGCCCACTGTTTCAGATTTTTACAACTAGGGGCTCTATGTAAAGCCCCAACCACCAGCTTTCACCACAACTTTGTTTTGTGGAATTTTACCACACCATCACAGAATTAGAAGGCTCCAAAGTGAGCTCGACTATCCGCCCCCCTACAGGGGCCCACTGTTTCAGATTTTTACAACTAGGGGCTCTATGTAAAGCCCCAATCAGCAGCTTTCACCGCAACTTTGTTTTGTGGAATTTTACCACACCATCACAGAATTAGAAGGCTCCAAAGTGAGCTCGACTATCCGCCCCCCTATAGGGGCCCACTGTTTCAGATTTTTACAACTAGGGGCTCTATGTAAAGCCCCAACCTCCAGCTTTCACCACAACTTTGTTTTGTGGAATTTTACCACACCATCACAGAATTAGAAGGCTCCAAAGTGAGCTCGACTATCCGCCCCCCTACAGGGGCCCACTGTTTCAGATTTTTACAACTAGGGGCTCTATGTAAAGCCCCAACCACCAGCTTTCACCACAACCTTGTTTTGTGGAACTTTACCACACCCTCACAGATTTAGAAGGCTCCAAAGTGAGCTCGACTATCCGCCCCCCTACAGGGGCCCACTGTTTCAGATTTTTACAACTAGGGGCTCTATGTAAAGCCCCAACCACCAGCTTTCACCACAACTTTGTTTTGTGGAATTTTACCACACCATCACAGAATTAGAAGGCTCCAAAGTGAGCTCGACTATCCGCCCCCCTACAGGGGCCCACTGTTTCAGATTTTCACAACTAGGGGCTCTATGTAAAGCCCCAACCACCAGCTTTCACCACAATTTTGTTTTGTGGAATTTTACCACACCATCACAGAATTAGAAGGCTCCAAAGTGAGCTCGACTATCCGCCCCCCTACAGGGGCCCACTGTTTCAGATTTTTACAACTAGGGGCTCTATGTAAAGCCCCAACCACCAGCTTTCACCGCAACTTTGTTTTGTGGAATTTTACCACACCATCACAGAATTAGAAGGCTCCAAAGTGAGCTCGACTATCCGCCCCCCTACAGGGGCCCACTGTTTCAGATTTTCACAACTAGGGGCTCTATGTAAAGCCCCAACCTCCAGCTTTCACCACAACTTTGTTTTGTGGAATTTTACCACACCATCACAGAATTAGAAGGCTCCAAAGTGAGCTCGACTATCCGCCCCCCTACAGGGGCCCACTGTTTCAGATTTTCACAACTAGGGGCTCTATGTAAAGCCCCAATCAGCAGCTTTCACCACAACTTTGTTTTGTGGAATTTTACCACACCATCACAGAATTAGAAGGCTCCAAAGTGAGCTCGACTATCCGCCCCCCTATAGGGGCCCACTGTTTCAGATTTTCACAACTAGGGGCTCTATGTAAAGCCCCAATCAGCAGCTTTCACCACAACCTTGTTTTGTGGAACTTTACCACACCCTCACAGATTTAGAAGGCTCCAAAGTGAGCTCGACTATCCGCCCCCCTACAGGGGCCCACTGTTTCAGATTTTTACAACTAGGGGCTCTATGTAAAGCCCCAACCACCAGCTTTCACCACAACTTTGTTTTGTGGAATTTTACCACACCATCACAGAATTAGAAGGCTCCAAAGTGAGCTCGACTATCCGCCCCCCTACAGGGGCCCACTGTTTCAGATTTTCACAACTAGGGGCTCTATGTAAAGCCCCAACCACCAGCTTTCACCACAACTTTGTTTTGTGGAATTTTACCACACCATCACAGAATTAGAAGGCTCCAAAGTGAGCTCGACTATCCGCCCCCCTACAGGGGCCCACTGTTTCAGATTTTTACAACTAGGGGCTCTATGTAAAGCCCCAACCACCAGCTTTCACCACAACTTTGTTTTGTGGAACTTTACCACACCATCGCAGAATTAGAAGGCTCCAAAGTGAGCTCGACTATCCGCCCCCCTACAGGGGCCCACTGTTTCAGATTTTCACAACTAGGGGCTCTATGTAAAGCCCCAACCACCAGCTTTCACCACAATTTTGTTTTGTGGAATTTTACCACACCATCACAGAATTAGAAGGCTCCAAAGTGAGCTCGACTATCCGCCCCCCTACAGGGGCCCACTGTTTCAGATTTTTACAACTAGGGGCTCTATGTAAAGCCCCAACCACCAGCTTTCACCACAACTTTGTTTTGTGGAATTTTACCACACCATCACAGAATTAGAAGGCTCCAAAGTGAGCTCGACTATCCGCCCCCCTACAGGGGCCCACTGTTTCAGATTTTTACAACTAGGGGCTCTATGTAAAGCCCCAATCAGCAGCTTTCACCGCAACTTTGTTTTGTGGAATTTTACCACACCATCACAGAATTAGAAGGCTCCAAAGTGAGCTCGACTATCCGCCCCCCTATAGGGGCCCACTGTTTCAGATTTTCACAACTAGGGGCTCTATGTAAAGCCCCAATCAGCAGCTTTCACCACAACCTTGTTTTGTGGAACTTTACCACACCCTCACAGATTTAGAAGGCTCCAAAGTGAGCTCGACTATCCGCCCCCCTACAGGGGCCCACTGTTTCAGATTTTTACAACTAGGGGCTCTATGTAAAGCCCCAATCAGCAGCTTTCACCGCAACTTTGTTTTGTGGAATTTTACCACACCATCACAGAATTAGAAGGCTCCAAAGTGAGCTCGACTATCCGCCCCCCTATAGGGGCCCACTGTTTCAGATTTTCACAACTAGGGGCTCTATGTAAAGCCCCAATCAGCAGCTTTCACCACAACCTTGTTTTGTGGAACTTTACCACACCCTCACAGATTTAGAAGGCTCCAAAGTGAGCTCGACTATCCGCCCCCCTACAGGGGCCCACTGTTTCAGATTTTTACAACTAGGGGCTCTATGTAAAGCCCCAACCACCAGCTTTCACCACAACTTTGTTTTGTGGAATTTTACCACACCATCACAGAATTAGAAGGCTCCAAAGTGAGCTCGACTATCCGCCCCCCTACAGGGGCCCACTGTTTCAGATTTTTACAACTAGGGGCTCTATGTAAAGCCCCAATCAGCAGCTTTCACCGCAACTTTGTTTTGTGGAATTTTACCACACCATCACAGAATTAGAAGGCTCCAAAGTGAGCTCGACTATCCGCCCCCCTATAGGGGCCCACTGTTTCAGATTTTCACAACTAGGGGCTCTATGTAAAGCCCCAATCAGCAGCTTTCACCACAACCTTGTTTTGTGGAACTTTACCACACCCTCACAGATTTAGAAGGCTCCAAAGTGAGCTCGACTATCCGCCCCCCTACAGGGGCCCACTGTTTCAGATTTTTACAACTAGGGGCTCTATGTAAAGCCCCAACCACCAGCTTTCACCACAACTTTGTTTTGTGGAATTTTACCACACCATCACAGAATTAGAAGGCTCCAAAGTGAGCTCGACTATCCGCCCCCCTACAGGGGCCCACTGTTTCAGATTTTCACAACTAGGGGCTCTATGTAAAGCCCCAACCACCAGCTTTCACCACAACTTTGTTTTGTGGAATTTTACCACACCATCACAGAATTAGAAGGCTCCAAAGTGAGCTCGACTATCCGCCCCCCTACAGGGGCCCACTGTTTCAGATTTTCACAACTAGGGGCTCTATGTAAAGCCCCAACCACCAGCTTTCACCACAACTTTGTTTTGTGGAATTTTACCACACCATCACAGAATTAGAAGGCTCCAAAGTGAGCTCGACTATCCGCCCCCCTACAGGGGCCCACTGTTTCAGATTTTCACAACTAGGGGCTCTATGTAAAGCCCCAACCACCAGCTTTCACCACAACTTTGTTTTGTGGAATTTTACCACACCATCACAGAATTAGAAGGCTCCAAAGTGAGCTCGACTATCCGCCCCCCTACAGGGGCCCACTGTTTCAGATTTTTACAACTAGGGGCTCTATGTAAAGCCCCAATCAGCAGCTTTCACCGCAACTTTGTTTTGTGGAATTTTACCACACCATCACAGAATTAGAAGGCTCCAAAGTGAGCTCGACTATCCGCCCCCCTATAGGGGCCCACTGTTTCAGATTTTCACAACTAGGGGCTCTATGTAAAGCCCCAATCAGCAGCTTTCACCACAACCTTGTTTTGTGGAACTTTACCACACCCTCACAGATTTAGAAGGCTCCAAAGTGAGCTCGACTATCCGCCCCCCTACAGGGGCCCACTGTTTCAGATTTTTACAACTAGGGGCTCTATGTAAAGCCCCAACCACCAGCTTTCACCACAACTTTGTTTTGTGGAATTTTACCACACCATCACAGAATTAGAAGGCTCCAAAGTGAGCTCGACTATCCGCCCCCCTACAGGGGCCCACTGTTTCAGATTTTCACAACTAGGGGCTCTATGTAAAGCCCCAACCTCCAGCTTTCACCACAACTTTGTTTTGTGGAATTTTACCACACCATCACAGAATTAGAAGGCTCCAAAGTGAGCTCGACTATCCGCCCCCCTACAGGGGCCCACTGTTTCAGATTTTTACAACTAGGGGCTCTATGTAAAGCCCCAATCAGCAGCTTTCACCGCAACTTTGTTTTGTGGAATTTTACCACACCATCACAGAATTAGAAGGCTCCAAAGTGAGCTCGACTATCCGCCCCCCTATAGGGGCCCACTGTTTCAGATTTTCACAACTAGGGGCTCTATGTAAAGCCCCAATCAGCAGCTTTCACCACAACCTTGTTTTGTGGAACTTTACCACACCCTCACAGATTTAGAAGGCTCCAAAGTGAGCTCGACTATCCGCCCCCCTACAGGGGCCCACTGTTTCAGATTTTTACAACTAGGGGCTCTATGTAAAGCCCCAACCACCAGCTTTCACCACAACTTTGTTTTGTGGAATTTTACCACACCATCACAGAATTAGAAGGCTCCAAAGTGAGCTCGACTATCCGCCCCCCTACAGGGGCCCACTGTTTCAGATTTTCACAACTAGGGGCTCTATGTAAAGCCCCAACCACCAGCTTTCACCACAACTTTGTTTTGTGGAATTTTACCACACCATCACAGAATTAGAAGGCTCCAAAGTGAGCTCGACTATCCGCCCCCCTACAGGGGCCCACTGTTTCAGATTTTCACAACTAGGGGCTCTATGTAAAGCCCCAACCACCAGCTTTCACCACAACTTTGTTTTGTGGAATTTTACCACACCATCACAGAATTAGAAGGCTCCAAAGTGAGCTCGACTATCCGCCCCCCTACAGGGGCCCACTGTTTCAGATTTTCACAACTAGGGGCTCTATGTAAAGCCCCAACCACCAGCTTTCACCACAACTTTGTTTTGTGGAATTTTACCACACCATCACAGAATTAGAAGGCTCCAAAGTGAGCTCGACTATCCGCCCCCCTACAGGGGCCCACTGTTTCAGATTTTCACAACTAGGGGCTCTATGTAAAGCCCCAACCACCAGCTTTCACCACAACTTTGTTTTGTGGAATTTTACCACACCATCACAGAATTAGAAGGCTCCAAAGTGAGCTCGACTATCCGCCCCCCTACAGGGGCCCACTGTTTCAGATTTTTACAACTAGGGGCTCTATGTAAAGCCCCAATCAGCAGCTTTCACCGCAACTTTGTTTTGTGGAATTTTACCACACCATCACAGAATTAGAAGGCTCCAAAGTGAGCTCGACTATCCGCCCCCCTATAGGGGCCCACTGTTTCAGATTTTCACAACTAGGGGCTCTATGTAAAGCCCCAATCAGCAGCTTTCACCACAACCTTGTTTTGTGGAACTTTACCACACCCTCACAGATTTAGAAGGCTCCAAAGTGAGCTCGACTATCCGCCCCCCTACAGGGGCCCACTGTTTCAGATTTTTACAACTAGGGGCTCTATGTAAAGCCCCAACCACCAGCTTTCACCACAACTTTGTTTTGTGGAATTTTACCACACCATCACAGAATTAGAAGGCTCCAAAGTGAGCTCGACTATCCGCCCCCCTACAGGGGCCCACTATTTCAGATTTTTACAACTAGGGGCTCTATGTAAAGCCCCAACCACCAGCTTTCACCACAACTTTGTTTTGTGGAATTTTACCACACCATCACAGAATTAGAAGGCTCCAAAGTGAGCTCGACTATCCGCCCCCCTACAGGGGCCCACTGTTTCAGATTTTTACAACTAGGGGCTCTATGTAAAGCCCCAACCACCAGCTTTCACCACAACCTTGTTTTGTGGAATTTTACCACACCATCACAGAATTAGAAGGCTCCAAAGTGAGCTCGACTATCCGCCCCCCTACAGGGGCCCACTGTTTCAGATTTTCACAACTAGGGGCTCTATGTAAAGCCCCAACCTCCAGCTTTCACCACAACTTTGTTTTGTGGAATTTTACCACACCATCACAGAATTAGAAGGCTCCAAAGTGAGCTCGACTATCCGCCCCCCTACAGGGGCCCACTGTTTCAGATTTTTACAACTAGGGGCTCTATGTAAAGCCCCAACCACCAGCTTTCACCGCAACTTTGTTTTGTGGAATTTTACCACACCATCACAGAATTAGAAGGCTCCAAAGTGAGCTCGACTATCCGCCCCCCTACAGGGGCCCACTGTTTCAGATTTTCACAACTAGGGGCTCTATGTAAAGCCCCAACCTCCAGCTTTCACCACAACTTTGTTTTGTGGAATTTTACCACACCATCACAGAATTAGAAGGCTCCAAAGTGAGCTCGACTATGCGCCCAACCCTCTCCCACCCTCTCCCAACCCTCTCCCACCCTCTCCCAACCCTCTCCCAGCCTCTTCCAACCCTCTCGCAACCCTCTCCCACCCTCTTCCAACCCTCTCTCAACCGTCTCCCAACCCTCTCCCACCCTCTCCCAACCCTCTGCCACTCTCTCCCAACCCTCTCCCAACCCTCCCCCACTCTCTCCCACCCTCTCCCAACCCTCTCCCACCCTCTCCCAACCCTCTCCCACCCTCTCCCAATCCTCTCCCACCCTCTCCCAACCCTCTCCCACCCTCTCCCAACCCTCTCCCACCCTCTCCCAACCCTCTCCCACCCTCTCCCAACCCTCTCCCAACCCTCTCCCACCCTCTCCCAACCCTCTCTCAACCGTCTCCCAACCCTCTCCCACCCTCTCCCAACCCTCTCCCACTCTCTCCCAACCCTCTCCCAACCCTCCCCCACTCTCTCCCACCCTCTCCCAACCCTCTCCCACCCTCTCCCAACCCTCTCCCACCCTCTCCCAATCCTCTCCCACCCTCTCCCAACCCTCTCCCACCCTCTCCCAACCCTCTCCCACCCTCTCCCAACCCTCTCCCACCCTCTCCCAACCCTCTCCCACCCTCTCCCAACCCTCTCCCAACCGTCTCCCACCCTCTCCCAACCCTCTCTCAACCGTCTCCCAACCCTCTCCCACCCTCTCCCAACCCTCTCCCACTCTCTCCCAACCCTCTCCCAACCCTCCCCCACCCTCCCCCACCCTCTAACAATGGGGCAGGGTGTCTAATCTCAGTGGATTCCGGTAGCAGTAGAGGTGTTAAGTGAACCGTCATGCTTGCCTTTTTGTGTGTTTCTTTGCTGAGGTGTGGGATTTGGGAACCAAGAACGGTGTAGTTCATCGTACAAAAAACCGATGGAAAAACGCCTGGAAGTTTTTGAAATCCCTCGGAAAGATGCTCGGAAGTTTTGGCAGCCAGATCGGCCCCCCAAAACGCAACCGATATCGGTAGGAATGTTCCATGGGCTTCCCAGCCGACCGTGCCGGGGGAGCTCGGAAGAAATTTTGGCTGGGACTTCCGAGATCAACCCTGCAATATGAGTCCCATTTGCTGAGCATGAATGCTGAGCATCCCCAAATATCCTGAGCAATATGCTCAGCATTTTCCTGCCATTTTTTACCTTCTATGCTGTGCGTCCCAGCACCATGTGGTGGTACTAGGAAATTGTAGGAGTTGAATCTTGCAGACTGTAGTATTGCGCACGTATGCACACACAGCACCGTATCAAAAAGCATCCCAGCAAGCCCAGTTCTTTGGTGTATTGGCGTGCACATGCTCCATCCCTGGCTCCAAGACCTGGAAGTCTGCAGAGATTGAACCTTTGTGCCCTGTTGCTTGTCCGGCTGTCAGTCCTCCTTTGTGGCTCTGATGGCCCCGGCACGAGTTACGCAAAACAATAAGCCTGCTTCCTCCTGCTTCTTCTGTTCCACAGGGTGCATCGCATTTAGGTGACACCATGCCGAAAACCATGTCCCAAACTGTCAATATTTTGCGCTTTGTCTTGGTCTTTTGTGGCGTCATTGGTGGCGGATATGCAGCCATGCTGAAGGGCAAGTGGGTGTGGTTTTCGTGGCACCCATTTTGCATGATGCTGTCGTTCGTTGCATTAGCGGGTGTTGGCACTGTGCAGAAGAAGCTCGGAGGTTACCAGGTCTGTTTGCATCGGCCTGTTTGTTTGTGCTTCTGTCTGTCATGCTTCCAGATGGCTTCCCCATCGATACCCAGACAGCCAGTGAGGCGTTGAGGTGGCATGATATTGGGGAAAACACTTGAATTGGTTCACATCTGCTCTGTTTTCATGGAGGAAGCATGCACATACGTATGCCCTCATTGTGGACCTGCAATCTGGGAGTCTTATCAGGAAGCCTCTTAATTGAGTGTGGGTTGCGTGCCCTCAGGTCGACCAGTTGTTAGACATAATCGCCCAGGCACCTCATTTTTGCCACTTGGGGATAAGACCTGGGACCCCAGCCATGAAATACAGGCGTTTTTAAAGCAACAGGTGGGCCTCTGCCTGGATTTGTGAACAAGAAACAGCGCCAGCAGCAAGTGCAATTGTAATGATAGCCTTGCACAAATAGCGACAAAAGTGAGGTCCCAGCTGCAACTGCGAGACCTAAGTGTAAACGGCCTCCATTTGTTGTCGTTTTTTTTTTGTGCTCGGCGTTGGGTACTAGACCTGCTCTTGCGCCTTGTGTTTCACACCCACTCAGGGATGCTTGTGTCCCTCCCTGAACCGTCCCAGGCATCATTTCTTCCCCCAAAACTATCTCATGTCCAGGGATGGCTTGCAGCAAAAAGGATCCAGAGGCGCTCGATCAAGGCAGTCAGAAAACCGGTGTCTGCAGAGCAGTAAAGCGCAGGCGGCGGTGTTTGGAGTTGCAAATACGGTTCGCAGGGTGTGAGGACGTAGGCAGTGGTTCCCCTGCAGGCGACTCCCTCATGTTGCATCCCTCATCCCTAGTCCCATGTTGTACCCCCCCCCCCCCCTGTATAAGCTACGCCGTTGTCCAAGCTACAGTAGGCGTAGGGACCGTGATAATTGTGTACGTAGTTTAATTACGTACGCAATGTAGTGCGGCCACATAAGACATGGGTTTGTCGTCACATGTGCCAATTTCAGCACATGTGGCCCCCTGCTGGTGCACCAGGAATTATTTTTTTTAGTCTGATGCCTCTCATAGGTCCTGAATTGCCAATTTCAGCACATGTGGCCTGTGCACGTGCGTGTCGGCAGTTGTATGTGCTGCGTGCAAGCCAAGCTACAGTAGGCGTAGGGACCGTAATAATTGTGTACATTGGCGTAGCTTCTGCAAGGGGGGGGGGGTATCCCTACTGCACTGGTTTGTCATACCCCTTGTCCCCTGCCCCGCGGCACCTTTGACTACCATTTCATGTCCCGTCTGGATAATCAGCACCTGCATTTTTTGTGCCCAGAACACCAAGCTCCATGGCTATTTCATGGGCGCTGCAACCCTAATTGCTGTGTTTGGATGGTACGTCATTTACTCCAATAAGGTGTGACCTGTGCCCACATACAGCACAATCAATATTTCTGTTTTGCCTGCCGTGCCTCACCAGAAGCCTTTTCTGCTTCCTGAATGAGCTCACCTGTTGAAGGGGGTATGCTCTGCAAGGTATCATACGCATATCACAAGCGGCCAAGTGTCTAGAGCACTCTTCTACCGCATTTCTTTGAGCTGCACTCCTTTGCTGTCCACCAGGCACGTCTCGACTAATTTTGGGGCCCGATAGTGCACCAAGGCTTTGACAATCCCGTTTCCGCCTGTGTACCTGTTTTGGGGGTGATGGAAGAATGGAAGGCTTGCAGCGATGGATACAATTTTGGCGCCACCTGAGCTATTGCGTGTGTGCACAAACCCTATGTGTCAATTTGAGAGTTCACATGAGGCACAGACTGCAAACCCCCTCTTTGGTCACAAGAAAGGTCACAAAAAATAGCCACAAAAAACAGTGTCCTTTCAAGTAGCCGTTTTGGACAGCCTCAACCCATCGGGATTTGACGCAAGGCAGGACACATTGAGCACTTGACAGGCACATGACAGGCACAGGGGCATGTGGATGCATCAGACATTGCAATAACAATGTCATTATAATAATAAACGCAACATCAACAGGAGCTGGGTCGCAACACGACAAGCAGCGACAACCAACGCAACAACTTGCGCTACTAATGCCTCTTGCTTGCGTTTTGCTTTGTAGCGCATCTACCAGCATGCAGCATCACTCTTACAACGTGGATTGCATTGGCAAGGAATCTTGCTTCGGCCACTGTGGCAAAAAGAACCAAAACACGGGCAACAACAAATTATACCAACAAAGTAGCAAAACCAGCGGTCACACTATTTTGCCGTACAACAGCCGTTAATGCAAGCACTCCAACGAGGCTGAACATTGAAATCAGATTTGTCCGTTTGTTCATGGCATTTTACCGTAAACACCTGTTTGGTCACAATATTTTCAGGGTTTGCACTATGGCTCTTCGGACTTTCTTCGGGGAATTATGGCCATTGGCATTTCTCCCTTAGTGGAGCATTCGTTTGGGCGGCCTGAAAATTGCTCTGCGGGGGGGGGGGGGGTGACATGGACGCCCGCCAAAGGAGGGGGGGTTGGAGAAATGGGGTTCCGTGTCGGGCCCTTTGTTTTGTGTAAGAACGGATGTTGGCGCCAAAGGCGCAGGAACACAAATTTTGGCCCGAAAAAGTTTTTTCCACCAATAATTTCCTCGCCCACATTTGAGTAGTCAAAATGATCAGCGCGACGTGGGTATCATTTTGAGCCATAGGGGGTGCCTCAAGCGCAGTGCGCGCGCAGTGCAACTATTTGGGCGTCTAGCCGTACTAGAGACCCATACTTTGAGATACTAGGGGCCCCTAGGGGCATCATGGTGACCCCTAGCGGAGGTTTTGAGTTCTGATTTTGTCCCCCTTTGTTGGGGACCCCCGAGAATGCAGGGGTGATGTAGCATTTCCGCCCTCTTGGGCAACATCGTTTGGATTTGTCCGTTGGCCCCGGGGACACCGGCGGATGTTCTCATTTGGGATCGCGAGGGGCCCAAAAGGGTGAAGGGACATTATATGGATTATGAGATTGGCTCCATGGATGGTGCATACAAGGGGCGCCTCCATGTGGCATGGCCATTTATCGGTCGAAAGACGTTGACCGAGCGGCAAAAGGAGTACAATGATGTCCATGTGTGACAAGTGTGAATTGCAATATTGTACGGATTGCATTGACACACACACATGTGACAATGTGACTTTTCTTTGATTCTGCAACTGTGTCATGTTGTGCATACAAGTTGCGTATTCTCAATGTGTACTTAGTTGACAATGGAACAGAGAGACAGTTGTGTGTTCTTGAGGGTGGCGACCAATGCGCTGTTCATGGCTTTTCTAGTTGTGCATGATGTGTGTTATGTGAAGGGAAGGTAGTTTGCAACTTTCTTGAGGTGGGGCAGTTTGGGTCACCTAATTCTAAGGGCGTTTCCAAGGGGTGTGCTTGGGGGCTCTTCGGGGGGAACATAGTCTAAAAGTAGCGCGCAATGCGCGCGCAGTGCAAAGACTCCCCCATAGATGTTGGGTTGACCCCCCCCCCTGGCACGGCAGGTCGGGCACCCCCGCCCTGAACCCCCCCTCCCGTCACGGCGGCCGAGGAGGCGGGGGGGGGGGGGGTTGGGAAAATGGGCTTCCGTGTCAGCCCCCCCCCCCCCCCCCGCAGAGCAATTTTCTTCCCGCCTTGACTCAACTATTCTAACGATGACTGATGACTGTGAGCCGACCCGATTTACCCTCCTCAGTCCCTACCCACCATTATCATCTACATGAAGCCCAAGGAAAACCAGCTGCTCGTCTAGTCCTTTTGTGACCGTAAGGGCCATCGTGCGTAGGAGTGCTCATCTAGGTGCCAGAGATTGGCATGAAGTCGAGGTCCACCACGTGATCCTTGTTGGACGTGTGGGGCAGATGAATGCCGTCAGCAACAGCAGAAAAAATACCAAGGTGCATGTCTAATAGAGTGAACAAGATGCTCCAAGCCATGCTGCCTACCATGAAAGTCATGACGTTGCAATTAAACAAGTACAACATGATGTCCATGCACTACATGCATCTCACAAGCTCATCGAAGATTTCAAAACAAATCACCTCGAAGAGAGGTTGTTAGATCAAGCGCAGGCGCGGGCGTCGTATACCCCCCTTTTTTGGGGTCATTCGCGTAGCATACCCCAAGGCATGATATTGGATGTCCAACCCCTTGTAAAATCATTATTTTGCCCAATAAGAGCATCCCCCAATGGGTTTTTTGATTTTGAGGCCTCTACCCCCTAAAACTGGATATCACTTTTTTGAGG